>OZ025297.1:83000210-83560779 GCA_964019185.1 Maratus speculifer | reverse complement strand
GTCCAAGAAACAAAATGGCGGACGTCCAAAAGAAACAAAATGGCGTCCAAAATCTGAAAATGAAGTCTGAAAATTAAAATTTTTTGTTGATTAAATAAAAAAACAAACAAATTTTAAGTTTTCAAAGTGCTACTGCACGTATTTATTTAAAATATAATCACAATAAATATATGAATTATGTACAAAATATAAATATTTTACAATATAAAGCTGTATAAACATTAGATTATTTTTCCGGAAAAAAAGCAGGCTTGTGTCGCATGTAAGATTGGTGGTGCGACTAATTTCAATTTTTAATTTAGCAGGCATATTAAAAAAATTTACACTTTACCCTTTGCGAGCGCACCTCATCTCCAAGGCTATTTTGGACGCTTCGGGCTCGGTGCAAACTCATCTGCGCTGTCCACAACATCAGACGAGTCGGGCCAAAACGAGCAACCAGGCTGCGGAGAACACACACTAGAAACAGGAACTAGGAATGTACATGAAATGTAAATGTATTAAATGTGTTAAATGTTAAAGAATAAAACAGGAAACTCAGATTTTTACCCTAGTGATAATTAGTAAATAAAAGTAATTTATAAGAATCATATTTTGAGCTGTACCAATAAATCAGGAATTTTAAATATTTTTATTTATTTATTTGTTTTGGAAATGAATAAAAAACTATATGTGTGTCGTTTTTCTGTAACGATAACAGGGAAATACTACTACTTCTGAGAATTTAAATAGTACTAATAAGTAGAGATAGACCAAAAATTTGGTTTCAATTCAAAATGTGAATATCGTCAAAAATGCATATTTGTCGAAAATGCTGTTAAAATTTCGATTTGTAAAACTGGAACAAAACTTTTTGTGTTTCCAAAATATTTGATTTTTCGTTCGGAATTTTTCAACTTTTTAAAATGATACCGGGTGGTCCAGCGGGTAATGTTTGAAACAAATGAAAAAATAAAAACAAATAAGAGACATGAGAGGAACTTAATGACGTTTATTGAATGGACATATTTCGCAATTAATGATAAAGAGGTTCGAAGTGCCCGCCATCTTTAACAAGGACAGCAGTTAGGCGGTTCTGGAATCCAACCATTACTCGTGAGCAGGCCTTACTGTCAATCGTCTCGACAGCAGTTGTAATGGCGATTTTGAGTCCTGGAAAGTTCGTAGGACTGATCTGCCACACTTTGGTAACTAATTTAGTAATTTTGATGTTTTTTTTTCATTTAATTTCGGCTTTATGTGTGTTGGTAGCCTCAAATTCGTATGCTTTTCATTGCTTTATTATGGCAAATACGAAGATGAAGCCCCACACTTCATTTGTAGTTTCAAATTATTTGGGGTCTGAAGATTCTGCTTTGGTTCTACAAATTCCATTTGTATTCATTTTAATTATTTATTTTTCTCTCCCCCCTCATTTTTCATGATTTGATAAATATTTATAGAAATATCAACGTTAATTGCATTAAAAATATTACTGTAAAATGTATATGATTTAGCTCCTTCATTACGTACAATCTTTTTTAACTGAATGGAATAGAATTTACTATGCTTATTAAAAGTATGGTTGTTAAATAACAAAAGTATTTAAATTCTTTCATATTATATGCATTCTAGAACTATTATTTGCCTAATATGTCTGGCTTTAAAACATCATAGTTTTTTGGGGAGAGAAAATTGAGAATAAATCTGTAAAAAAATAAGAATTAATAGTAATGTATGTAAAAACTAGTTTTCTATTTAAACTTGTAGTTATGTATGTTTTTAATTTTTAAGAAATATTAATGTAGATTTAGTCATAGTTCAATAACGAAAACGATGTATTTTCTGATATCAAAAGTTATTACACAGTAAGGAATTATATAAATCTAAATTTATTTCTAGTTTAAACTATTACAAAATATATCTACAGTCAATTGTTTTTAGATTTGTTTTCATAATTTTTAAACACAATATAAATTGGTAATTAGTTTTTATTTTCTAAAACTTCAATCCAAAAACGATATTTTCCTTGCTTTTACATGCTTTCGGTGCACCACATATTTTCAAGACAACCTACGCAAGTTTTAAAATACACGGGGAACGAAAAGTAATGCCCTTATTATAAATACATTTTACGCTCAAACTATTTTAATTATACACATATTTTTTGAATAAATCGGAAATCTTGCACCTACTGATATTACATGATACTGTAAATCTTTTTGTCCATAACAGTTAAACAGTAATTTAAATATTACTCTATAAAAAATAGTTTTTAAGTTATATTCCGAAATATACTGCTTAATGTAATTCATTAATTGGTTACCCAATTTATTGATTGCAATACCCAAAGCGATTATGTCAGGACACAATTATTAAAACAACTCTTAACACACACACACACACACATATATATATATATGTATATATACAACATTAAAGGTTAATATTAATATTATATTATTAAATGATTTTGGCAACATATAAATATAGCCATTGTAAAAAAAAATTCTTACTTCAAATAATTCCACATACAAGGACGTCAAACAAAATTAAATGATGATGGCGTTATGCCACACATTTTTTACTCACTTTTTTAACATTTTGAAACCAATATTCGTTCTTTTTGTAATATATGAAAACTTAACAGTTTAAGAGAAAATAGTATGTATGAAAAAACAAAGTATTTAAAAATGTGAAAAAGATACCGCATTATAACTTAATATTATCTAGATAACTTTTTATGTGTTGTTTTATCCGATCTTCCCTTTACTTACATCATCAAATAATCCTGCTTTTTTATGATAAGAAATGTTACAAACGCAAACTTTTCTAATTTTATGTTTCCTGGGGTTATCCGGGTACACAAAAACTATTTTCCTTCTATTTTCAATAATGTTTGAAATAAATTGCAGTTTTACAAAATTCAAGAACTTTTGAAGATAAATTTGTTTGTATTTTCCTCTGAGCGTCTAAGTAAAATATAGAGATCTGAATAAAAATTGAAGAATTATTTTGGAAGTAATGTGCATTCTTCATACCTTATTTAAAAAAGCTGTATACTACTGTTTCAGATGATTTTGTTTCTACAGAAATATATATATATATATATATTTGTTTTAAATTTTATAGCATTATTTTTTCTTTTACTTTTTATAATATTTATATTTGACACTTTCGGGTACAATAATAAAATATCATACAAACTAAAAAAAGGTAAGTAAAATACTTACCATTCCAGGGTTATTCGCCTTCAGAAAAGACCAGAACATTAATATGAAATCTGAGTCAAGCAACGAAATCGAAACTTTGTGAAATAATCGGCAGCTTCATTCTTTTTCTAATTATTTATATGACACTTAAACTTACAAAACACTTACTATTTACAGTATATACAAAAGTTAATTTTCGTTTAAATTCTAACAATCATATTCTGTTTTTCTAGAAGGGGTAAAAAAAAACCCGCTTCCTCTTAACATCGTAAAAAACATTCTAAAACTGAAAAAAAGTGGCTGTTGCCAAAATTAAAGAGAAAAGTTAATGTTCTAAAATAAATAAATGTTCATGGAGGCTTGCGTTTTGCAATATCCTCCCACCTTTGAGGTTCAGGTCTAGTGAAGCTCAAAACTATTCTATAAGTTCAGTCGTTGCGGCTGCTTCAGCTTTCTTCCAGATCGTGATCGATGGTTCTCATCATCAGGCAAGGAAGACTGGTGAATAGGAGCAGGATCGGTGGCATGGTCCATAGGCTCAATCGGAGTTGTAGAATCTGAAGTCTCAGGCACAGGATCATAACTAGGAGTGCTGTTCACAGGCTCAACTACAGATGCAGGATCAGAGGCACGGTCTACAGGCTCAGGAACAGGCGTGTCATCTAGAGAGACAGGAATTCTACGAACTAAAAAAGGATGCATTAGTTTATCATCAATTTTGAGAATATATAATTTTTTAATAGGTCTTAGTGAAGAACCGGTTTTTGTTTTCATATCATGCATTTCATCTTGGAGCTTCTGTATCATAATCAACTGATTTTTTGACAAATTTTCTGCAGCCTGACATTTGTTCTGAGTACATTTGAATTTATTCTGTAGGTCTTCAATGTATTTTTCATAATCTAAAGCTTTCTTTTCTGGTAGCTTTGAATTTATTTTATGCTGTAATTCACCGATCTGTTCTTCAAGTTTTTCTTCGTTTGCTCTTTCAAAAGCTAAAAGTTTCTGCAATTCTGTAAGCATCAAAGCATGATCTGGCTGCTCCTTCTCTCGTTCTCTTTGTTGATTGCCAATTTTCCTTTTTAAATCCTGAATAAGATTTTCACACTTTTCTTCCTCAAAATACCATTTATTTTCATTTTCAACAACAGTTCGTTCTAGATCTTCTTTTTCTTGCAATAATTTTTTACGATCTGTTCGAAGTTCATTTTCTTTTCGAGCTTTGACATCAGAGAGCAAAGAAGCAGATGTTTTGTTGTATTTCTCTTTAAGAGCATTTTCAGCTTTAGATTTCAGAACTTCTAACTCTTCTTTTAACTGTAGAATTTCGGCATGATATTGAATATGGACATTCTCTGAAGGTTTAAAACTAGAAACAGGCAAGATCCTAGTATTGGAATCAGGTTGAGGTTGGACATCTTTTAAGCAACTTTTATGAATACTTTCACCTTCAACTCTAGACTGCTTATACTTCCAAAACCTAAAAATCCAGGCAGTTACTTTTATCATTTTCAAATATGAAGATGTATTTTCGTATAATTCAATTGGACTTTGAGATATATTTATCACATTGATCACTGTCTTTCTTTTTCTAGTGTTAATGATTTCTAAGTCGGGATTTAAAATATATTTAGGCCAAAATCCTTGAGGTTTTTTCAACCAATCAGGAACCTCCCACGAGAGGGATTGTTTAAGAGATTCTGCAGAACATCCACGGGAAGGTAGATCGGCTGGGTTAAGAGTTCCGGGCACATAGTGCCAATTTTCTGGATTACTTAGCGATTTAATTTCTTTTACATGATTGTACACGAAGGGAGCCCAATTTCCACTTTTCTTTATGCAATATAATGCATTACTAGAATCTGACCAGAAAAAAGTTGGAAGACTTCCTAATTTTAAGTCGGACTTAACCCCTTTAGACAATCGAGTACCATCTACTTTATTTTCAACTTCTTCATCAGATACTTCTATGCTTTCCTCTTCATCTTCATCTTCTTCAGAAACTTCTTTTGCTTCAAATGCACTAGTTTTATCTTCTTCACCTTCATCTGATCGGTTTGCATTGTCATCAATAGCTGATTCATCTGAAGAAAGATCATCATTAATTTCAGAAATTCCTAGTTTTGCTTTACAAGATTCTATAGTTTCATTCAATTTTAAGTAAACTGAATCTGTTTTCTTAGTTGCTTCTGAGACTATGTTAACATCTTCATTTGTTTTTTGACTTTCAATTGGTTGAGAGGCAGGAAGAATATTAGATTCCTTAAATATAGGTGATATCACTTTACATTTTTCTGTAGGAGTTCTATCTGTAACTTCAGGAATGTTTTTCTCACCTTCTTCATTTTTATCCTTGATCTTATCTTCATTCTGAATATCATCTTTCTCCGAATCAACATTAAGAGATACATAAGCTTTAATTCTTTGAAGAGCTAATTCTAGTTTACGTGATTGATCTGAATCTGATAATTTAATAGATTCTTTTTCAGAAACATTGGTTGAATCAGTTCTTTTATTTTGAGCATTATCTTCAGGTTCATCTGTAGATTTTGTCAGATCTATAGACATCTGTTCATTTGTTGATTTTGTTTCATCTTTCAATTCATCAACAGAATTTAAATCTTCTGCAGATTTTGATTCAGTAGTTGATTTGGAGTCATCAGCAGACAGTTCTTTTTCTGAAACATTAGAATCAGTAGATATCCTTTGTTTAATGAAAGGGAATGAGGGAGATTTAGCTTCAATTTTATCAAAAATAGGATTGGAGTGAACATCAGATTGTTTTTCACCAAGGCTTCTTTCTTTTATGGCCGCTCTGTGTGGCAATAAAAATTCGGCTTCTGTTCCTGGAGTTGATTTGACCTCTTCAATACCTTCTTGTAGCCATTCATTAAAGACCGCTTCATAGGCATCTAAATTGTCGGATTTCTTTAAGGAATCTACGCAATTTTTCAATCTACGTTCTGCAATTTTCCGACCACTGGGGAGAGGGGGATGACCAACAATCCAGGGAAGACTAACCTCATAACGTCCTCCACTGTTTATTCGAATATTTCTGTTGAAATGATCTTTTACAATATCTTCAAGTTCTAAACTGGATTCTTTATCACCTGGATCAAGAATTCCTAAAGTATCTAATCTCCACAAATCCGCTAATTTGGCTTCACTTACGTGCAGCGATAAAACAACTTTCGTAGAATCATTTGTATCTTCTATATTAGTTTTTCCCATTAATGTCCACCCTAGTTTTGTCTGTATAGCAGTTAAATTACGGTTTAAGGATTTAATTTTCCCCGTCAATAACTTCCCATAAATATCAGCTCCAATAAGTAAACTTATTTCCTGTTGATTTGTAATTTTTTGATTCCCTGTATATGCATCATAATCTGAGAATATTATACCATTTCTTTTAGCTTCCTTTATCCAAGGCCCATTTCTTATCTTAGGAACTTCAGTACATATTTTGTCTTGATCATAGACATCAAAATTGCATCTAAAGGTGTTTTCTAAATTACTTAAATGTATTTTATATCGTTTATGAAGGTGTGTTTCTTGAATCCCACCAAAAAGGCCGTGAACCATTTTTTCTTCTCCCACAGCTTTATATCCCATAAGATTAATAACATCTTTGGTTAAATAAGACCTTTGAGATCCAGAATCTATTAAACAACGTATTAACATGTGTTTATTTTAATCTTTAAGCTCTAAACGTACAATTAAGGTCTGCATTGACACAGCACGATTACAAGTTTTATTTGACAAAGACGTGCTTTCATTATTTTCTTGTGATTTACCCTTTTCTTTTTCAGGACATAAAATTCTATAATGCCGTTTTGAACAATTAGTGCATTTAACGAATTTTCTGCAATTTTTGGCTATGTGCCCTGCATTTTTGAGACAAATAAAACAATAACCATACTGCTTTAAACTTTCCTTCTTACCCTGTAATGATTTATTTTTAAATAATTCACACTCAGTCAAGAAATGTTTTCCTTTACATTCGGGGCATGTAATTTGTTTAGAAAATGATACAGTTTCATTAATCAAACCAGAGGCGGTAGGAATCGTTTTTGGCGACTGCTTGTCGCGAACTAACTTTCCAGATGTAATATCTACATTCGAAGATTCTTGATTAGAAATTAAAAAAATAGTTCTTTCTCGCGAAATGACTTCCATTTTCAAGCATTCTATGATATCTGTAACTTTTAATTCTTCATCATTACCGCATTTTTTTGTTATTTGTAACACTATATCAGAAGGTAATAATTTAATCAGAATGGGGGCAAGTAACGCTGAATAATTTTCAATCTCTATTCCTAAAGAATTAAGACTACGGATTTCGGTTTGGCAAGTGTCCAATAATCTGCGAAGTGCATAAACATCATTGGATTTCTTAACTGAATTAAGTGATAACAATTTATTAAGATGTGAGTTTATTACCAAATGTTTCTTCCCGAATCTTTCTTTTAGAGTTTCTATTGCGGATAAATAGTTACTGTTAGTTAAGCTATATCCCTTTATTGAATTAGCAGCATTAGAAGTCAGATATGACTTTAAATAGTTAAATTTTTCTACGTCAGACAATTCAGAATTTTTATGAATTGTTGTTTCAAATTGATCCCAAAATCGTTGCCAATCCGAGGGATCGCCGTCAAATTTTTCAATTACCAACTTCGGTAAATTTATACGAATGGATTCCAATCCTTGAATTACAACTCTTTCTTGAGAGCTATTCACTGTCGTAGTAGAAACATTCATATTAGATTTAGTTTCTAATTTTAATTTGGCCCGTTTTACTTTTGTTTTCCAAATTACTAAATTCGAATTATACTCATCACATTTTAAAATTTCAGCTTCTAAATCCTCTAATTTAATAGTGTTTTGAATTTCAGTATCAAGATAATGAAGTTCTTTTTCTTTTAAATCTAATTCAGCAAGAAATTGCTCTAATAATTCCTCATCGGCACTATTTTCAGAAATTGCCGCTTCTATTCTATTAATTAATTTCGTTGTTTGACTTCTCACGGTAGTGCGTTTTGTTTTGTTAATTGCATCCATTATTTAAATCAATATTCTATCAATTTATCAAAATAAAACAATTGCAATTATCTATTATAAACAAAGCACTAAAATAATTCTATTTCATATTATTCAGTTCTGATTCAAGTATTAGGCAATCAGTCCGTGTTCTCGGGCGCCATAAATTTCGGGTACAATAATAAAATATCATACAAACTAAAAAAAGGTAAGTAAAATACTTACCATTCCAGGGTTATTCGCCTTCAGAAAAGACCAGAACATTAATATGAAATCTGAGTCAAGCAACGAAATCGAAACTTTGTGAAATAATCGGCAGCTTCATTCTTTTTCTAATTATTTATATGACACTTAAACTTACAAAACACTTACTATTTACAGTATATACAAAAGTTAATTTTCGTTTAAATTCTAACAATCATATTCTGTTTTTCTAGAAGGGGTAAAAAAAAACCCGCTTCCTCTTAACATCGTAAAAAACATTCTAAAACTGAAAAAAAGTGGCTGTTGCCAAAATTAAAGAGAAAAGTTAATGTTCTAAAATAAATAAATGTTCATGGAGGCTTGCGTTTTGCAATAGACACTATATGACTAGTGAAAAAAATAATGATATTACATTGTATTATCTAAAACTACTTCAAGTATCAGGTTCAATTAAGGTAATTTTTGACGTATATTCGCCTTATCCGATTCGACGTAGAAATTTTACTTAATAATTGAAGTTGAGTATTTTTCGCAATTCAATACTTTGCATTATCTGAAATTAAATTTTTGGATTCAACATAATTGTTTGATCCGCGGATTAAATTTCGTAAGTTACGGTAATTGTTAAAGTTTTGTTTTAAACTTAATAGATTTGTATAGCTTTCAAAAAATATACATATAGTGCATGTCGAAAGTTTATGCACAATAGAAAATAATCGAAATAAAATTGTATTAATGAGTGAATTTTACTTTCCTTTTCACATAACCTACAAATTGTAAGTTTAAAAAGATAGTTAACGTATTTATGCTACAAATTTATCTTCAACAATAAAATTTATCAAAACAACAAAAAGTGAATTCAAAAATTCAAGTACAGTAGTTTTCTAGTCTTTAGCAGAACAAGACTTAAAAAAAAACTCATACATGATTATTGCTCCTTTCTGCTGAATTACTTTAAATAAACGGTCTTCCATCGATAAAATGAGGTTCTGTATTATTTTTCGTTCAATTTGAAACCAGGCGTTCTCAGTGGCATCTTTCAAATCTTTAACTGAAGAATACTGCTTTCCATTTGGATAAACTATATGAGTCACAATATCCCACGTATTTTCTATAGGTCTTTAATCAGAACTAAATGCCGGCCATTTCAAAATAGACATTTTTTAAATTTAAGCCATGATGAATTTGAGTTTCACATATGAATCGAAGCATTATCATGTTGAAATAACCATTTTTCTCCGCCCAAAACCTCGGCAACAGGAAGCAAATGATTGGGAATTGTCTCTTGGTAGTTTTCAGAGTTTTCGCGACTACAGATGAATGCTATAAATGTCTGACCATTGAAAGAAATAGCCTCTCATACCATTAAAGAACCAGCATTATGTTGTCGGCTAAATACACTCCTAGTTTTTTTGTGGAGATCGTGCCAATTGTAGTTAAACCCATCAGGACCATCGAAGTTGCATTTTTTTCATCACTGAATATGACATTCAGCCACCTTTTATCAAATGACATGTGCTCTTTGGCCATCGTATTCCAGCTTATTTTTGGTGTCGTTTCAGAGACGGTAATAGAGCCATTTTAAGGTATTTGATGTATTTGAATTCCACAACTCTTCTATAAACAGTTTTTTCGATATTTGTCTCTCACTGCATGTCTTATTTGCGAAAGGGAGTAATTATAAGTTGAAGCCAAATTTCTGATGTGGCTATCTTCGCTCAAACTATTCACTCGCAGCCTTTCTGAAATAAATTTTTGTTTGCAATCATTACTACGAGCCAAAATTTGATGAATACCTTTTTTTGATCTTTTTAATGCACTTGCAATTTCAGAAACAGACTCACATTTTACTCTCATACTGCAAACCTTTACCACCTCCTCCTCTGAAAATTCTTTCGACTTAGGCATTTTGTACTAACTCAAAAACAATAACTGGCTGCTTCTTATACACCCAAAAATTGTTTGCGTGCGCAACCGCTTACGTCAGATTGTAAAATTTGCATAAAAACGATTTTCTGCTTAAATTTTCGACACAGTTATTTTTGTTCTATTCTTAAACTCCATGGTTTGAAATAAAATTTAAAATTTAATTTCAATGAATATGGTGTTAAAATAGATATTATTAATATATACAGGATAGATAATGAAATAAAGTGAATATTTAAAGTTTTAATTTAATATTGCTATTGTTCTGAAACTTTTGTCACGCATTGTATGATGTTACGATGATAGAACATTTGAAAAAAAAGTATATAGCATTAAAGTAGAAGATGCATCTATTCAGATATTTATGTGTTAGCTTTCTTCTATTTTAACAAAATATGTATATGGTACTATCTATTATGAAATAAATAAGGAAAATTAAAATTTTTTAAATAAATAATGTAAAACATTGAAGTTATGAAGTTCAATTTATTATTAAATTAGGTACTTGTAGTGTAATTCAGCTATTTGTGTTGTCTTAAATTTTACTTCTAGTTTGTGTATATTTCAGACGAAATATATTTATAGCAGTTCTTGTGTAATTGTATTAATATATGAAAATTTAAGAGTTTATGTGTAAATTTAAGTATATGAAACATACAATATTTTAAAATGTGAAAAGGTTACCGCTTTATAATTTACTACTGTTTCCAAAACGTTTTATGTACTTTTAAATTGCATATTATCTTTTCTTTCTTCGTAAAATAATTCTGCTGTTTTATGATAAGGAATGTTACAAATGCAAGCTATTCCAGTTTTTTGTTTCCTGGGGTTATCCGGGTACATAAAAACCATTCTCCTTTTATTTTTAATAATGTTTAAAAGAAATTACAGTTTTAGAAAGTTCAAGAATAATCATAGATAATCATAGATAAATTTGTTTGACTTTTCCTCTGAGCGCTAAGTAAAATAGAGAGAAAGGTATAAGATTTGAAGAACTATCCTGGAAATAAAGCGAATTCTTCACGTGTTGTTCAAAAATGACCTATACTACTGTTTGAGATAATTTTGTTTTTAGAGAAATATTTTTGTATTGTTTTAAATCTTATAGGTTTATTTTTATTTATTTTTTTTTTTGCATTTTTGAATATATAAATTTGACATTCTACGATTATTGGAAATAAATAAATAAATTTAATAATATTACAAAGTATTATGTAAAATTATTCAAAATATCAGTTTCAAATAACGCATTTTTTGGCGTATAATCAGCGGATCTGTTTCGACGTAGAAATTATATTTAATAAATAAAGTTAAATATCGCAATTTAATAAGTTACATTTTTTAATATGATTTTGGGAACCAACGTAATTTTTTATCCGCTGATTAAATTTCGTAAATTACGGTAATTGTTTAAATTTTGTTTTAAACTTTATAGGGATTTTTCTTTCAAAAAATGTATATGATGATAAAGATTTAAAAAAAAGTAATAATATAGATTTAAAGTATAATATGCTTCTATTCAAATATTTATGTGTTAACTTTATTCTATATTTAGAAAAAAATGTATTTCGTACATCTACTTATAAAATATATGTAAGGAAAATTCAAAACATTGAATTAAATAATCTAAAATATTGAAGTTATCAAGTTTAAGATATTATTATTTAACTTGCTAACTTGTTGTAATTAAACTATTTACATTACCTTAAATTTTATTCTTGTTTGTGTATATATCAGACTAAATATATTTATATCAGTAAACTTATGAAAACCAGTAATATATGAAAATTTAAGAGTTTAAGTTTAATTCTTAACTATGATAAACACATATTTTTTATATAATATGAAAAAAGTACCACATTATAATTTATTACTGTTTACAGCAATTTTTATGTGCTGTTTAATACAATGGGTCCTTTTCTTTCTTCATAAAATAATCCTGCATTTTTATGATAAGGGTTATTACAAACGCAAACTTTTCCAGTTTTATGTTTCCTGGGGTTATCCGGGTATATAAGATCCATTTTCCTTCTATTTTCAATGATGTTTGAAATAAATTGCAGTTTCAAAAAGTTTAAGAACTTTCGTGGATAAATTTGTTTGAATTTTCCTATCAGAGAAGTAAAATATACAGAAGGGAATAAAAGTTGAAGAATCATACTGAAAATAAAGCGGAATCTTCATCGTTGTTCCAAAATAGGTTCTATACAGCTGTTTCAGATGATTTTGTTTTTACAAAAATACTATATATATTTTAATTTTATAGCTTTATTTTTACTTTTACCTTTTTTAACGTTTATATTTGGCACTATCTGATATCAGGAAAAAACTAAAATAAATTTACTGATATTACTTTGTATTACATAAAATTATATAAAGTATCAGAATCAAATAAAGTAATTTTAGGGATATAATCATCGGGTTTTTTTAATACATGAAGTTATATATTGGCTGCGGTTTAATAAGTTACATTTTGTAAATATCGATCCGCGGATTAGATGTCGCACTGTAATAATTAAAGTTTTGTTTTAAATGTTATAGATTTTTCTATCTTTCAATATATATTAGGGTGGATCGAAAAGTATAGGAAAATTTTTTTTTTAGAAATCACTCTCGGCGCGGCGTGCAAAAGTTGCCCTTTATGCATACTAGTTTACAGGGTTTTTTAAATTAAAATCCATTCGTATCTTCCGGTGCCCCAAGCGCCCCAAAAATAATTAAAAATTGAGTTTTTTATGATTTTTAAAAATTTTTTTTGTTTGTTTATTTTTTCTTAATTACTTTTGGTGCAGGGTGCAAAAGATATCTTTTATCTATCTTAGATTACATATTTTTTTTAAATAAAATTCATTCTTATCTTCCGGTGCCCCAAGCGCCCAAAAATATTTCAAAATTGAAATTTTCTTGAAAAAAATTTTATTTATTTTTTTATTTTTTTTTCTTTATTTTACTTTTTGAAATTCATTTGGCACTGGGTTGGAAATTTGTAATTCAATGCTCCATAACTCTGCAGTTCCCATATATTTTTTTAATCAAAATCCATTCACATCTTTGATGCACGAATTATAATTAAAAACTGAATTTTTTACAAAAATGTATTAAGAATTATAATTTACGAAAAATATTTACAAATTTTGAAAACAGTTTAATTAATAACATATAAGGTTATAAATAACATTACATTTACAATAATAAGCGACATATAAATTTAAAAATCAAAACACTAAATCATAAAAATTACAAAAATCGAACTTACGTAGAGAAAAGTTTTACATCCTTCATTTTGGAAATTTACATATGTTTAAAGTTTGTAATCTTTTTTGGTATCAAAGTGTTTTATATGGCTTCGTGATTTTATTCTATTCAATAAAAAACCGCGTCTCTTTTCTTGTCCAGATATTGTTTCTGATGCCTCAGACACTAGTCGAACGCATCTTTCAACTGCTTGGGTATGGCATGGATATTTTGACCATTCATTCGTTTTTACAACTTTTATCATATTCTCAATTTCTTTGCAAGGCACATTCATCAAAAGAGGTGGTTCAAAACGTCCAACTCGTTGCCACTTTGAAAATTCTCACTTCTGATGATTTTCTCTTTTTATTTCTAGCACAAATTAGCTTTCGCATTGCTAAAGACCTGATATGCTCTGTGTTCTGTGAGCATTGACAAAAGCAAATTTTCAGGGTGGCAAAAAAAAAAAAAAAAAAAAAAAAAAAAAAAAAAAAAAAAAACTATTTCGTTGAATAACAGCATTTACGAACTTTCTCAAATTGGGTTCCAAATATCTAGAATATGTGATAAGTTTATAAATATGACGCGCTCCTTCAGTTATGGATGCCTTTGTTTTGATATGAAACCATACAGGTGCATATACCTTCATAATATATGTTGTAAGAGTAATGAGATTATCAGAAAGATTTTCTGTAGCCACTTATAACCTTATAATTCTACACGCAGTTGTTAGCCATCTTGAGTAATAAACTGGACCAGGTTTCATTAATGCCAGATCAGAACCACATTCACGACGTAATATTGTTATGTAAATGTCATATAAATATTGCTGGTCATTGCTGAGAACTCTTCTATCTATGTTGTCTTCCAAATAATAAAGTATAAAAAGTTTTTTTTATATATTTAATAAAATACAATAAACGATTTCTCATCATCATTTCTCAGCGATTTCTACGTTTTACGTTAGACAAATTATTCTTTAACTGTTAATTTTACTTGTATTTTTTAGCTCAAGATTTGCATGATATTCGATTTTCGGCAAATAATTAAGAGTTTTGGGGCATTGGAAGAAATTTATCAAAGTCGAAAATTAATTGGATGCATGCTAATATATTATAAAATGCATCTTTTTTATCCCGCTGATGAAATAATTTAAAAAACAAAAATTATAAATTTTTATAAAAATTTCAATTTTTTACTATTTTTGGGGGGCTTGGGGGCACCGGTAGATATGGATGGATTTAAATAAAGAAAGAAGATTGAACTAATATATATATAAGGCAACTTTCGCATCCCGCGCCAAAAATAAATTTAAAAATATTAAAAAGCAAAAAAAAACTTACAAAATTTATAAAAATTTAAATTTTTAACTATTTTTGAGGCGTTTGGGGCACCGGAAGATATGAATGGGTTTCAATAAAAAAACATATGTGAATTAGTATGCATAAAAGGCAACTTTTGCATCCCGCGCCCATTCGATTATCCGAATTTCGATTTTTCGATCCACCCTAATATATATATACATTAGGGTGGAGTGAAAAAGACCAAAAAAAATTTTTTTTGGAATTTTTTCTTTGGATAGGTCTAAAAAGTTGCCTTTTGGCACACTGAATATAAGGTTAAAATTTTATTTCGTTTAGAATTCATCTTTAGTCCCCTACCAGCTGTTAAAGATTATGCTCTTTATACGTGAAAATCAAAATTTTACTATGTAGGGTAAATAACCAAAAAAAAAAAATTTTTTTCGGAATTTTTTCTTTTGATAGGTCTAAAATGTTGCTTTTTGGCACACTGAATATATTGTTAAAATTTCATTTTATTTGGAATTCATTTTAGTTATGTACTGGCTCTTAAAGATTATGCTATTTTCATGTGAAAATCAAGATTTCACAATGTAGTGTAAATTAATCAACTTTTTTTTTTTTAAACTAAATTTATGATTTCAGTAAAATAACCCACAAAAATGACTTCTTAAAGTATTACTTGTGAACGATCTAAGTATAGTTGCGTTTTAACTCTTTGAATTGAGAATAAAACCCTAAAATATGAATCATATTGTCACAGAGAAGAGAAAACACAATTAGACATGCTTTCACTTTTATTTTTCGAATGCACATGAAAGATAGGTCTCTAAATATAAAGGAAATGCAGTTTTCTGAATATATAGTAATGAAATGAAAAGAATATATACGATGGATTTTAAAACTTTCATTTCATTCTAATTTTAGGTATTACCTTTTGTGATTTGATTTTTGCTCATATATATCCGGTTCTTGCTTCTACTACTACAGCCGCTAATGGCGTTTCAACAACTAAGTTTACGCATCTTTCGAATACTTTAATCTAACAGGGAAATTTTTCAATTGAAAAGATAGGACTTTCAATTTTTTTCTGGGACTTTCCAGTTTCTCTCATGCTACTCTTTTAAGAATAAGGGGTGATTTCACATTCTTGCCAGTTAATGATGTTATATAGTTTGTAACACTGAATTTAAATATTGGAATATGAAACTGTCTTATTGTAGAACATATAATATCCTTCATCTTCAATATTCTTTGGAATCCAAATTCTCCAACATGATTTTTTTTAATCAGTTATCGTTCCTGTAAATTTTCATTTCAATGACAGAAGTATACGTTTTTTTGAATAACGGGATTGAGAATTTTCTTTAAATATTCCCTCAAATAACAAAACAACTTGATTGTTTATAAAAAACATTTTGAGCTCTATTGTTGCAAGAAGAATCTTTCTTGAAGTGAAACAACAGACGAATGTACTTTCATTACAAATTCAGCCATAATCTTCAGATTTTGGGGTGAATTCTGACTTCCAATCTGCAAACCAAGTAATCAATTGGCAGTTGTCAATCATTTAGAGTGTGACATTCTTGCTGGATTACGATTTACCAGATTTGAGGAGCATTAACCAGATGCAAATGTTTGACATATGTCAAAGATAATTTTGGTCTACACTTAACTCTCCAGAGTTCATTTCTGTGTGATAAGAGCAGATATTTTTCAATTTCCATAATTGTCTATTGTTCACATTGATCCAACGACTTTCCAATTAGAGCAGGAAAAGCTCGTGAGCCTTTTTGTTTATCAAGTTCAATGACTTAGCAGCAATTCGTTTGCAGAGAGCTATTAACGACTAAAACGGATGACTAAATTTTAGTTTCAAAAATCTCTTAGCATGATTTTTTATCTTACTTTTTACAGTTGTTCCGTCACAACCTATTGCCATAAATTTATCAAGGTTTAAATGTTTTTCAGTGCAATATTTTGAAACTTCCTGCAGTGATCTTTTCTGGTCCAAAAGATGGCGTAATGTGTCCCAAATACAATTCATTTGACTCTTAAAATCAGAGATTATGTTTGTAACTTGTAGTTCTTCCATATACCCCAATTTTCCATAATTTCCTTTGATTTTAGGGAATTGAATAAGCTTCTGATATTCAGAAAAATTGTTATCTATCATTTGATTAATTCGTCTTTGGGAAACTACAATAATTGATGCCTTCGGTGTTTTCTGTCAGGATTTTTTTTTTCCTCTGGTTTTGACGAAACTTTACAATTACTGATGTGTTTTTATTTATTGTTTTGTATAATAATAATATTTTATAGCATTCTGCTATTGTTGGCAAAACAGCTTTATTTAGTTTTGAAGAATCATCAACTTCTAGTAATGGTAAACTTTGATTTGCTTACACACATACTCATTTTGACTGTAAAAATGATAATGTACAATTTTTTAAACTCAAAAAACCGTTTCAAATATTTAAAAATAAAGACTTAAAGTTTGAAAATGATGACAGGAATTATACTTTACATTTTAAACATAAAAATATCAAACGAGATTACCAAAAAATCCTGTTAATGTACAATTTAAGGTAAGAATCTATCGTATAAATCAATGAAAATATAAATGTCCTGGTAGGGGACTCAAGAAGTTTTTCAAAATTAATGAAATTTTGTACGTGTATTAGAGATATAAAAATGCAACTTTTGGCTGCTATCCAAAATCAAAATTCCAACTTTCGATTTTTCACTCCACCCTAATATACATATGATGCTATGATGATACAACAATTGAATATATATATATATCCTTTAAGTAGAAGATGCGTATATTCAAATTATCTTGTGCTAGCTTTCTTCTGACTTTACAAAAAATATATTTGGTACTATCTATTTGAAAAATATATAAAGAAGATTAAGGATATTAAATTATGTGAAATATTGAAGTTACCAATTCAAGCTATTATTAAATTTTGCTATTTCTGTTGTACTTAAGCTATATATATTGTCTTAAATGTTACTTCCTGTTTGTGTATATTTATGATCAAATACATTTATACCAGTTAACATGTGAAATTCCAGTAATAAATAAAAATTTAGTTGTTTATGTGTAAATCTTAAGTGTGACAACAATACAATAATTTAAAATGTGAAAAACGTATCAAGATATAATTTATTATTGTTTACAGAACTTTAAATGTGCTGTTTAAACCGTTGTTCACTTTTTTTCTTCGTAATATAAAACTGTGTTTTTATGATAAGGAATGTTAAAAACGCAAACTTTTCAAGTTTTATGTTTTCTGGGGTTAATCGTGTACATAAAAAGCATTTTTCTTTCTATTTTATTTAATGTTTGAAATGAATTGCAGTTTCAAAAAGTTCAAGAATTTTCATTGAAAAATTTCTTTGAAATTTCCTCTGAGAGCTAAGTAAAATATACAGAAGGGAATAAAAGTTGAAAAATCAGTCTAGAAATAAAATGCATTATCCATACGTTGTTTAAAAAAATCTCTACTACTTTTTCAGATCATTTTGATTTACAGATATTTTTTTATTGTTTTAAAATTTATAGCTTATTTTTTCTTTTACATTTTGAAATATTTATACTTGACACTATATGATTATTGTAAAAAACGAAAATAAATTTAATGATATTACATTGTATTATCTAAAAATATTCAAAGTACTAGGTACTGATAATGTAATTTTTGGCGGATAATCAGTGAATCTGTATCGTTGTAGAAATTTTATTTCATGATTGAAGTTAAATGTTAGATGAGATTTAGTAAGTTATATTTTTAAAATTAGATTTTGGCATCTAACATATCAGTTCGATCCGCAGATTAAATTTATATGTTACGGTAAGTGTTAAAGTTTTGTTTTAGACTTCATAGATTTTTCTATCTTTCAAAAATATATATTTGATTCTATGATGAAACGGCATTTGAAAAAAAAATAATAGCATTAAAGTAGAAGATGCAGCTGTTCAAATATTGATGCGTTTTCTTTTTCCTTTACATAAATTAAAAAAAATCATTTGGTACTATCTACTTATAAAAAAAATAAGGAAAATTAAAAATATTATATTAAATAATCTAAAATATTGAAATTACCAAATTCATGCTATTATTAAATTATCTACATATCGAAAATATGTAATATTATAACTCTAAATGATAAAAAAAATAATAAATAAAATATTAATAAAATTATTAAAAATAAATAATTATATTAATAATACTTCATTCATTTTGATAAGAGAATTTGACTGGAAATATTCGAAACACATTATGCAAATGAAATGTTCATATCGACAAAAAAAAAAAAAAAAATAATAATAATATTAATAATAATATTAATAATAATACTTTAAAACAATTGACCCAGTCATCTTATAATGGTTTAACAATCGTGTTCCGGTCTCCAATTTGAATACAGTACCTAAAATATGGTCATTTAAAAATAATTAATGTCTAGAAAACTAATAATACAATTATTTTAAAAATTTGGATTCAGGCTAACTGAAGAGTTAAATTGAATTACGGTGTTTTTAGGTTTTGCTAGTGAAATAGTACAATATTTGTTTTTGTTTTGATATATAAATGGAATCTTAATTAAACTTTATGTATAGTATTTAAAAGTATACTTTTTTTTTTATTGTTTTGATATCAGTAACTTTCTTCGATAATAAGTTGTTTCGGAGTTAGTAAGGGTAATTACTCATTTTTTTATGACTATATGCCTAGATGCGTAATATGTCTTCTTCAACAAGTGAGACATAAAAATTAATTTCATTTTACTACATAGATTTCCTTTTTTTGTGTTATATAGATTATTTTTTCTATTTTCGCTTTTATAAAAAAAATAATTTCAGACTGATAGTTCATGTATTTGAAAAAAAATAATAGTATTTTTGTAACATTTTTAATTACGGAAAATTAACCTAAGCAATTTAAAATTACAAAAGAAAAATTTATATTATAAGTTTTTTAAAAACTCTTTTTTTATATTTTTAAATTAAGCTTTTTTTCGGAAAACAACTTAATTATATGAGATCATGTTTCTCTCGTTTATAAAAAAATAAAGGTTTAAACATTTGTAATTAATGGTTATCTATAATTAAAGTGGATATTTATTTTTAACTTACTTTACTAAAAAAAAAAAAAATCATTAGTTATGCATTTTTAAGAAAATTGTTAATTGTTAGTTTATAAATATATGAGAATAAATTATAATTGATATTTTAAACGGAAATGTTGTAATAATGAAAAAAAATCATTTTATTATACTATTTTCATTATTCATTTATTAAACTTGAGATTGTGTCGGATGGAGATTTTATTTGTATTTTTTTACGTTATTAATCAGAAACATTTGTTTGCGTGAATAATTACAAAATATTTTCAGAAAAAAAGTTAATCTGGGATATTCTTTTAAAATAAATCTGGTATGCATATATTTTCAGTTTTAATGAAGCAAAGTAATCATGAGACACTTTGGACCCATATGTAGGTATTTTTTGTAGAGGGATTTTTTTTTCGTCAGTTTAAAAGTGTTACTTGTGTATGTAGTATGTACTACAATATGTTATTCTTCTGTTGAAAAATATATTTACAAAATTCTGAAATTTAAACTTGTAAAATTTATTTTCCATAAGAAGTAGTTAACCCTTCACTGTACCGTGAGCACATTCCTAAAAGCACTATAACTTGGTTTTTCTCACAAATGTGCCATGATTTTGGCCAATATGATAGTTGTAACTGATCAATATAACCAAATTACAATATCCCTGTGGGTGAAAAAATTCCGGGGCAGGATTCGAACAAGGTATGTATTAGCTGAAGCGGACAATGCTCTTCCAACTGACCCATCCCGGACACGAACACTGGAGGATTATTTCACCGGAATAACCTCAACAATTATATAATCTTGGCTGATACTATGGATAAGCTCAACAGACTAAATCGAAGGTCAATATATGGAAACTGCAGAAAAAGCTGCATACGAAATTATACTAGATTAATACTACTTTATTAATACTACTTTATGACGCGAATTTTCAATCGGTAAAATTAATTATAAGTGAAGAACATTTTCCATGTGGGTGAAAAAAGCCCGGGCCAGACCTCACGGATTATATAATAATAATATAATATAATAATCTATATATTTAAAAGACCTGGCTGTTTTTGTTTATTCATCAGCCCTGTGCTTTCTACTGGCCCGATTTACATAATTATTTTTTTAAATGAAAGCTGTTTATGTGTAGATGTGCCAATTTTGGCTAATTTTTAATTTATTTTCATTTTTATATTTTATTTTTAATTTTTAAAACTTTTTCGTGACATTTCTTCAAAACAGTGTCAACAGGTTAAGCTTTTCTCACTGTAATAAAAATTTATAACTTTCCAACAATCAGGAGCTTGATCTCATCGGTGAATGTGTAATAGCATTTCAAAGAAAAAAAATAATGGTTTTCGTAAAATTTAATCATAATAAGATGATTGCTCATAATTATTCACTAATCACCGTACAATGCACAGATTATTTACTGAGTAATATTATTAAGTATTATGTAAATAAAATAACAGAAAAAATACTTTCATAAAATGTAATATCTAAAGCGAAATTTTGTTGATGGAGAAAATGTCGTCATTCAGAAACCAGATAAGTTTGTTCCAGGAACATGATATACATTGTTATAGCTGTGTCAGTGATGATGTCATATTCACTGACTTTTATCCCTGCAAATAAACTGAACTTTTATTTATTTAAAAGTCCGTGGTGTGCACAAATGAAAATATTTTTACAAATTACGCCATTTTATTTAATTACAATTAATATTTATGAAACTAAAGAAGTTTTATAGTTGCATAAATCATGCTTTTATTTCGGAAAAGATGGGTGTTTCTTAAGGTGTAAATGATGTTATATTAGGAAAAAAAACAGAATGAAACCGGTGATATGCCGGTATTATGATATTTCTTTTTTATATAATATCAAAAATTAATTAAAATCATTTTGTTGCATTAAGTTATTATTTAAAATAAAAATAAATAAAATGTTTTCTGCATATCAGCAACAAACACAAAAATTTTATTCTTTTTAAGGGTACAGTGGACTTTCAAAATCGCAAAAAATCATCAAATCGTCGAATTTTCATTTTTAGCATAATAATAATACATGAACTCCCTGCTATTTAACACAAAAGAATTTTTCAATTTCGACTATTTTTACTGGAGTTACAAGCATTTTTGTCCAATCAGCTAATTTTGCCACGCCACTTTGTTTACATTTTCGCCAATTCGCAGCCGTATAATTTATCATAGTTTTTCGCTTTGCATTACTCAATGATATTATTTTGCACTGAATACTTATTAATTTTGTGATTTCGCAAAGCAATGCTTTAACTGTAACTTTGAACTGTTTCTTTTAGCGTTTGTTTACAATGTATTTAGAGGAATTGCTTTTTGTCCCCAATCTTTTTAGCGCAAAATAAAAAAAAATCTATTTCTCAACAACTATTTAATTTATATAACAAAAATTTCTAAAATAAGAGGTATTTATACCATGAATATTTCGAGATAAATTTTTAAAAATTCATGAGAAAGTAAAAAAGTTAGTTTTGAGTAGATTTTTTTAAATTCACATACTTTACGTCCTTTGCATGAATTACTGTCGAAGCCACACATTTTATGTGAATTTACCATAAAAACATAAAACACTTACATATAATCTAGAAATGGCCCCAGTAGCCGAGAGGTTCTGACCTCTCAACTGGTAGACGGCAGGTGCTTGGTTCGAACCCAATCACGGCTGTCGGCCTAACCGTTCGGAGTTTTCGTGGTTTTCTTCGAACCTTGCGAAAATACGGGTTAGGTTCCCTTAGAAAGACCTTCCACGAAGGGCACACCCCCCTGGTATTATATCCCTAGTGTAGGTAATCAGACGACAAAAATAAACCAAACTAAAGTATAAGCTAGAAATGATATTATATCCCTTATATATAACTGACCCTGTGTCAGTAAGAAAATATGAAGCAATTATAACCATTGTAGCTACTAAAACCTGTTTTTCTCAGAATGAATATTTTCGTCGTTTTCATGATTTCAAAATGTTCCATGCGAAATTCTTAATGCCCAACTTTTCTGATTTTTTTAAAAAATCTTTCTATATATGTGTTGACAAATGTTACTAGAAATAAACTTGTTTAGACGCATATAATTTTTTTAAATTTCAGTTATATGAATTTTTAATGATTTTTTAACAAAAAATACAAAAAAATTAAGTTAAAATCATTTTTTTAAGTTTTACAAGTAAAATGCTAAAAATACTTAGTATCATTTATTTGTATGTTGAAAGGATTACTCTGAAAAAATTTTGAACACGTATGTGAAAACTGGTTTCGCATGGTACATTTTGAAATATTGCCACATTTCCTTAACTAAAAAAAATATGTATCTCAAAAACTGTTGAATATACTTTTAAAATTGTGAATTAAGAGATATATATACTATGACTATTTTCAGAAATTAAAAAAAATTATTGAAAAAAAATAGTTTTGAGAGTCTACTGTATCCTTAAAAACAAAGATATCATTTTTCTTTTCGTTGCCATAACAATAAAATTAATTTTGACAAGATCATGGAGGCTACAAACCAAAAAATAAATTGAATTTATTGCAATTGCTATAAATGTGTATGATTATCGTACAGTTACCAAGCGATACTTAAACGGAGAAAAAATAAACTATGCGGATATTTTTGAATTCGTCTTCTGGTATATTATAATTCCTTCCTAAATAATTTGGCATTTAAATAATGTTTAAAGTGTATAAGCCGCATTAAAAAGATTTGTAGCTCAAGTTATGTCCAATATAATAATTTATGAGTTGTTTTCCTTATTTTTTGATGTTTGTATATCTTCATCATGAAAAGTTATGTTATCCCTATTTTAAGAGGTGGCAATTGTTTATTTCGCTTAGTATCATATGGTGTATAAAAGTTTGGTTTATTTTATGACAGCCGATTATCTACTCAAAGGACACAGGCCCTGGGGGGAGTGCCATTCGTGATGGTCTTTTTAAGGGAACCTAACCCGTATTTACGCAAGGTTTGAAGAAAACCACGAAAACTCCGAACGGCTAGGCCGATGGCCGCGATTGGGTTTGAACCCAGCACATACCGTCCACCAGTTACGAGGACAGAATATTGTGTATATAAGACTGATATATATATATGTATATATATATATATCATATCTAATACATATTCTTTTCCGTAGAATTTCGACGGGAGCTGCTAATTATATAACAATTATATAATAATAAAGATTATATAATCTGGTCTGATACTATGAATCAGCTCAACAGACTAAATCGAAGGTCAATATATTCCTAGTCCAATTTACAGATTGAAAAATCGTGTCATAAACTAATCTAGTGTGATCAATAACAATCTAAAGAATATAATAAGACTTCCTCAGTAGCCAAACAATATTGGAGCAATATTGGCACATTGGCACAATATTGGCATGAAATATTGCTCCATTATTGGTATGTTTACATTTTGCCCTTATTTAGCCAATATTTGCAGTCAATATTATACCAGTATTGGGGTTTTATTGGAAATATTGCCAATAAAACGCCAATATTGGCTAAATAATGGAATTTTATTGGAAATATTTCCAATGAAACCCCAATATAGGCATGCTACTGGCTGCAAATATGGCTAAATAAGGGCAAAATGTAAACATCCCAATATTGGAGCAATATTGACGTTTTATTGGCAATATTTCCAATAGATGAAATATTGGCGCAGCGTTGGACCAATATTGGTTTGCTACTAGGGTTATTTTGTCGATGTCAGATAGATCCATTTGACAAAAAATCGGAATTTGTTCTTCGGAAAAGAAAAAATTTTCGATCAAGCAATTGAAGCAGGATATATTTTTATTATTTTTATTGAATACTTTAAAAAATTAATGAAAAGCAAGGTGCGAAGTTTTAAAGAGATAAAATGAATTAATTTAAGCTCATTTAATTGCAAACTTCAACGCTACAATATTTAAATACCTTAATTGTTTGTATAGGGCACACGCCTTAAATATTAAATTTTAGCTAAAAATTTAAATTTAATTGATATTTATGTGACCAATGTACAGATTTCAAATATTTTTTTTCTTAAAAATAGAAAAAATCGTGCATTTATTGGTTAAACTTTTAATTTTATACTATTAATAATGTATTCTATTGATAATCCTTATAATCCTAATCATTTTCTATCATAACTCAGGCGTTCCGATGTTTCTTCCTTGATTTATTAAAATAATATCCTAGGATGATTTTTTTCAAATTTACTTTTTTAATGTTGTTATTTTTTTAATTTAAGAATGAATATAATTGCCGAAACGTCAGTGAAGGCTTACTTTGGAGACACGAAATTTTTTTGAGTCTGTCTGTCTGTCAGTCAGTCTGTCTGTTCCGCGATAACTTCCGTAAAAAGCATCCGATTGGCTTGAAATTAAGTGGGTATGTTAGTGAGGCACTGGGATTAAGCTGTATAGTTTTTTGTAAGATTTGGTTCATTCGTTCGAAAAATATAGAATATTTTATTTTGCGCAATAATGCTTTCCTATGGCAAATCCAATGATTTCCATTTTTTTTTCTTGAGAGAAAATGTCACATTATGATAAATGGATGCTAAAATTTACCGGTTAAATTATTCGTATTGTTTTGAAATTTTGTCTATTTATTTGTCAGATTTTTTAAATTATTACTGTAAATTTTGGAGATTTTTTATGAATGTGTTCCAATAATATAGACTAATTTGTTTTAGAGATTTACTTATATGAAATGTATTTATTTCATTTTCTTTATTTTATTTTAATGGTTGCTAAGTAACCATTCATCTTAATGCTTATCCTTATAATGCTATAAATTTGAAAGCGTGTGTGAAATTTAAATGAAGTCAACATCAAAACTTATGAATTAATTAATGTTTTTGTATCTTTGCGTATAAATATAGCATAGCCCAGAAAAAAAACATAGGCTATGTTTTATTAATTTTATTCAAATATTTTCCTTAATAATTCAAAATTTCCTTCTTTTTCATGCAGAATCAATAGGGATTTTTAAAATAAAATTTAAGCAATTTCCTTTATCGTTGCCAAAAAAAAAAAATCAAAATTTGGAATAATAATTTTTTAACAGCAATAAGTTTCAATTGAGCAATTTCCATTCGAAAAATTTAACTATGAAAAAAAAAATAAATAAATATGACGTCAGAATTAAAATAACTATAGATATAGTACTTTTTGCTAAATTTTAAACACGAGTATTCGTTTCGTTAATAGGAATTTTTCTCACAAAAATGGGGACATAATTAGAAGTAAAAGAAATAAAAAAGAATTATATTTTTAATAAATATTTCACTAAGTAAAATATGACGTCATAGTTGAACAAAAACAGGTATTTTATAGTAGCCGTTAAAAATACAAGAAACATGAATATCAATAACTCGTGAATAATGAGGTCATTGCCGAAACTTCAGTGAAGGCTTACTTTGGAGACACGAAATTTATTTTTTTTCATATGTCAGTCTCTTCTTCTGTATGTCTGTCTGTCCCGCTATAACTGCAGCAAAATGCAATCAAAACTTTTTTTATTCGGAAACAAAATTGTAAAACTCTAGATTACTGAGTTTACACTTACAAAAGTTCCTGATGCATCAGGTTTAGGTGTTTGTGGCTGGCAGGCATGTAGAAGTATGTAGATAAAGAAAAATATTTGCCCAAACTGTTACTTATTTTTATAAATCAAAATGTATAAAGAAATGCAAAATATACAATAATCATTAGCACAATTATTAGAAAGTGACAAATTTAAATTAAGTGAGGCTCGGGGGGGCGGAGCCCCCCTGAAGAAATCTACTATGTTATAATAAAGAAAACAAAAATAATAGATCATGAAAATTTCAGAATATCCTAATATAACTAAATTTTTAATTTACCGCTTTTGATGGCTGAAAACTTCTAATTCCTATTTTATTCTTATAAATAATTACGCAATTTGAAAATTTTAAATTACAGTTTCCAGGGAGTTGAATATTACCCAAAGTGTGTTTTAAAAAAAAGATGTGAAAAGCTGACGTTGAGGCTCCTGATCTGCAGATTTACTAATATAAAATATTTCTATAAGATATACAATTCTTCGGTTGAGTTACAAGTAACTCTAGATACGGAAAGACAAAGCTGCTAAAAGTCAATTTGGATAGTCAATATTCCCTGATAAATGATGCTTCTCCAATGGCAATGATGCCACTTTTAAAGCATAACACGATCGTTATATTTTAAGTAGCCAATATTCTTTGATTTATGATGAATTCTCCATAAAATATTAGATGTTATTTATTAAATTTTAAATTCAGTATCATAAGAGAATTAGAGGTCTGCACGGGCCCGGGCCTGGCCCGCGGCCCGTACCCGGCCCGGCCCGCGGGCCGGGCCGGGCCGGCGGAATCGTTTCGGATTTTCTAACGGGCCGGGCCGGGCCGGCAGATTTAGAATAGTTTTTTCAACGGGCCGGGCCGGGCCGGGCCGGGCCGGGCCGACAAACAACATAAACGGGCCGGGCCGGGCCGGCAAAAAAATTGAACGGGCCAGACGGGCCAGACGGGCCGGGCCGGGCCGATAAAAAAAAATTTCGGGCCTGCCGGCCCGTTCTGAAGATTTAAGCAGAAACGATAAAATATGAGCTATTTTCAACGAAAATGGTTTTAACGAGAATAAGTATAAATGTGGCCATACTAGTTTGACAGCGTCAGTATAAAAATGCACAGTGTATCGGCATCGGAGAATTACATTATGTGTAACCCGTTTTAATATTTTTTTAGCTGACTCATGCCGGTCCGAGATCACGCTTACATTATTTTTCTACAAATAGACTGGCTGAACCGGTGCTAGACTTAATTATTGGCAGAAAATATGATTTGTAAAATTATTAACAGCCATAAAGAACTTATGTTAGCTTAGTCTTCGGATATATACTTCTTGATGAATTTTAAATTAATTTCTCAATAATGCGAAAGTTTGACACATTTTCTGATTAATTTTAAATTGTAAAAGTATAAAAGTGACAAGCCTAACTATTGAAAGGATTTGGAATCGAATAGAGTTTTTCATTTTTGGTAAATAAAATACTTGTATAACCTTGTTGAGATATAATAGTTTCTCAAATGATTGCAGGTTTTTCTCCCTTCCCTTGCTATTGCTTCCGGAAATTCTATTCAAAACGCTAATTAAGACAGTATTTTATTTGTTTACAGTATTCTTAAATTGTTTGTATCAAAAATTGGATAACGCCATTCGATTATATAGTTTCTGAATAAAGATATCTGCTAATCTTATGCGTTTCTGAGGGAAAAAAAATGAATTTAGAAATGTATCAGAAAGGAGCTTCTTTGAATTTACGAGTGAATTTGGATTTGAAATCTATAATAAAATAATATAGAAATATATTTATAAATCTTCTTTAATTAAACAGCTTCAAAATTAACGATGTTTTTAGCTTTCTTTCTTTTTTCTTTTATTCTAAGCCATATTAATTTTTTAATGAATCTTTCTTTATTCGAATGTTGAAAGCCTAAGAATCTAAGTAATCATTAATGTTGTTAATGTGTATTTGCTGTAAAATATACTGTAAAATCATTCCATAGATATGTATGCAGTATTCTTTAAAGAAATCTTTGTTATATGATAAAAATCTGAATTTTTTAGAAATCGTAGAAATTGTAACGGGCCAAAACGGGCCGGGCCGGGCCGGGCCTGTTTTCACTGATTTTTGTACGGGCCGGGCCGGGCCTAAAATACAAAAATTTAAACGGGCCGGGCCGGGCCCGGGCCGATTTTTTGAGTTTTACAATGGGCCGGGCCGGGCCGAAATAACTTTCCTACGGGCCGGGCCGGGCCGGGCCTGAAAATTCCGGCCCGTGCAGACCTCTAAAGAGAATACTAAAATTCAACTAATTGCATTTATCTTTGCAGTATAATGTAAATGAAATATGATATTTACGGGTTTTAAAATGTTTAATTGTAGAATGTTACAGCCAGCGATTTGGGGGTTTATTTTGTTAATTAAATGTCATTTAAATGATAAATTAGTATTTAATTGAGTGTTTTTTAATCTAGTAATAAATTTGCTTAGTAAAAAAAAAAAATGAAATTCTGGAAATAAATAAGTAGAAAGTTTAATTTTCTTTAAAAAGTAAACTTACACTATTTGTAAACTTCTTAAAACGATGACCAAGAATATTATTTTAAAAAGTCTTAAATTACTTTAATTCATAGTACTAATGGACACATAAACTATAGATTCATAAACTATAGACACAACCTACATCAGAAAATACAAAAATACTGTTATTACGTCTTTTTTTTCAAGCGTCACGCAGTTGGTGTCAGAAAGGAGTGAAAGTGAAAGTCGATTTTTAGACCCGGAAAACATTGGGTAAATAATCCATAGATATTGAAGAAAAGTGGAATATTACTTGTTGTATGATTCTTTAAGCAAACTTTTTCAATGATTAATTCGCGTTAATTCTTGAAGAGACACGTAATTTTTGTCTCTTTGAAATTATTTTGTTTATTTTGTTTCTGGTTTAATTTTGACAGAGCTGCTGCTGGTAAATTGTATTTCAAATTTCTCAAATGTTCTGTAATACGACCTTATGTGTCTAAGCAGTCATTCCTGTATATTCGACATAAATATTTTCTGCATTATGTGGAATTTCACATATTCCAAAATTTTAATTTTTTGCGATTTGGTTTATTTTGGCACTAACTAGATCTTTTAATATTATTGGAGGAGTGGAGGTTAAATTTACGCAGAAGTGAAAAAGTTCATGCCTGATTTTTTCGAAAAGTTATGATATCTACTTAATTTTTCAATAATTAATGTTACTCGTTGGAGATTTTTAAAGTACCATGTTTTTTTTTTCTTTTTTCGAGTTCATTAATTTATTAATAATGCATATTGGAAAACTGTCCTTTACTGCAATGATTCTATTCGTATTTCATTCATTTTTGAGATGATAAACAGAACAAGCACTTGAAAAGTTCAACTTAGCAAAGTTCTACATGAAACGTAATGTACATTTAAAAAGAATAGGGCTTTTTTTAGTTTTATTTGTACACTCTGTATATTTTACACTCAAGTGTTAAATATGGCAAGTTTTTCATTAGCTTTATTTCAAGAAATGATAACTCCTCATTCTTTTCTATTTCGATGGTGGTAAGTTTTATGTTAGGATCCTTTTTACTTACTATGTTAAAAATAGCTACAATTCAGATAAATTATGATCCGGACCTTCAGCTTACTTAAAAAATAATAATAAATCAGGAAGTAATATTCTACTTTTCCTCAATATCTATAATTTATTTTCGCAATGTTTTCCGAATCTAAAACTTGACATTTCCTTTCACTCCTTTTTGACACTAACAACGTGACATTGGATAAATAAGGCAGTAATTTTATATTATCTGATGAAGGCTGTGTTTCCAGTTGAAACTATTAAAAACTAAAGTAAAATACCATCTTTTTAAATCTTAAGTTGTTTATACATATTTTAATGAAATTCTGCTTTTATTTTAATTAGTCAATCAAACCATTTTTGAAAAACATGGCAAGAAAATGTTAGATTTATTTTACATTACTTCCATCGAAGTCATGTAATCACTTATGCCTAAACCTTTAGTGTTTGAAAATACTTTATGTTCATGAAGGATTATACTGCGGACTATGCTAAAACCGATGACAATATTATGAATTTTATAATTTTCTAGTTATTTTTAATAATGACATATAGTTTAAAATTTATAAGGTACGAAAATTTATTTACTTCGAAAATTTTTTAACACTGATTTTTATAAGTGAATTTTTCCAAAAATGATATCCCTTAATTTCTTTTTTTTAGGAAAATAATTGATTTCAATGTTTCTTTGAATCTTAACGCTGTGTGTAAATTTTGAAGATTCCTATTTCGTGATTTATGGCGTATTTTTCGTACACTACTAAATTTGTTAAAAGAGGTTTTATATGTAATGGCATAAAATATGGTGTATTGTAAATATGAACAGATTTGTCGTGAAATATTGAACGAGCATTAGATTTTTAAAGTCAGTGCTTACATAATATTTCATTTTATGTAAGTATTCCGGAACATTTTAAGTAGAGATTGTAGGAGCATAAATTATAATATTCAAAGTTATGTTTTATGAATCCATGTAATTTTCGCCATTTTACTTGTAAATTTTTAAACTTATACTTTATTAAATATACATATCACTTAGATTCACTACAAAATTCTTACTAAAGAATTGATGTTGATAGCATTTATCGTTAACTTAAATTGGCGCATAAAGGAATTTGGTTACACCATCATCTATGAACAATAATTTGCATTATCGGTTGTAGCATACATTTTATAAATTCTGTTTTATGAGGATTGACGGGTATCAACCGAATTTTGCGTTTTCTAACTAACGGTTGTTAGATCGGGACACAGAATAAAACTATTTTTTCAGTATCTATACCATATATATTATATAGGGTTATATGAAAGCCATAAAGCGAAATATGTACTTGCGGCGTGAAAAGAAAAAAAGTCTTCAGTGTTTATGTTCACGTAAATAATTGAAATAATATCTTCGTTTCGCAAGTGGTTTTTAATTCCATATGTAGCCTTATTTTTTACAATAACAATTTTTATCGGTTAGTTTTGGACCACATTAAAAAAGTATGCATAATAATTGAAATTTACAAAAGTTGAAATTCAATGTATGTTTTGTAATGTAAAAGTACATTTGTAAATAAGAAATTTAAAATTTAATAAAAAGTTAAAGAAGAAAAAAGCGTAAGTTATTTATGTTTCTACAGACGAACAACTACTGCTATTTTTTTTTTAAATTAGTTACAGTAGCTTCAAACGAATAGTTTATTTTTCCTCGCGAAATAAGATAAAATACGTTATATAAATTCATGCGTAAAATCACGATCTTAATTTTATTTCATTATGCATGTATCTCGAATATGTCATGATTTTTGGAAAAAAAAAATTAAATTTTAATAATAATAATAATTTTTTTTTCGGATAATTGGTTTTGTAGATACTGTATGCGTAAAAGCCATTTTTTAAAAAATTCATATTTTCTAGAACTCATTTTAAGTACACGGAGATTTGACTTAACATATATAAACATAAGAATCTAAGATTTGAAGAATTAAAAATACTTGTAAATAATTAAATGAAAAAAAAGATAGTTGTTAAAAATGATATGCTTTGAATGATTATGATAATAGCAAAAATATAATTTAAAAAATAAGTTAAACAGCATTTTGTAATTTTATATTGTATATGGGTGGTTCTCCAAAATTTGGAAAATTTAGTCTTAACAGCAATTTTCACATTTTTATCCAACTACAAAGCGATATTATAACGTTCATGTAATATGGTCACTCACTTTGATTTATATCACAATATTTTTTATTTCCAAAAATCGCTTCTTCCTACTCCAAATATCAATCTCTAGTCATGTAAGATCTCCCAAATTTAGCGAGCATTTTATTGTTATTCGAGTTCTGTATATAATACATTTATTTAACTCGATTTATATACGTTTAGTATTAAATTGCTAACCTTGTCGTTGGATTTAATTTTTAATAATATTTTTATCAGATTATTTCAAATCAAAAAGTGTGAGCTTTAAAAAATATCAGTCCCTAACTATTTGAAAAAAAAAAAAAAAAAAAAAAATATGCGACATCTAACCTTATATCGTTTTTTATGACTTGCTCAAGCGAAAGCATCCATGTGAAGTTGGTTGAAACACGACCAATGCTTCGACAGCCATTTCGTTTTTCGTGCTGTCGACGACCCTTTGTTACGGAAACACGTGCTGTATTAACCAAACTCAGGCCCTAGGTAAATCCTTTTAAAGATAGTCAATTAGTAATTGATCTCATCACTTATTGTAAATTTTAGCTTTATCTGCCTTAATGTTTTGATCACTTTCAGGTTTTGATGTTTATTTAAAATAATAGGTTATGTTTGATTTTACTTTGATTGGTCAGTCCCTAGACTGTCAGGTCCTCGTTGTAAAAGTGACAAGGGTCAGCAGATTTCCGACAAAAATTTTTCAGAAAAACTTGAATTTCTGCTAAAATACTTATTAAAGTGACTGGCTCTTTTAGATGCAACAAAATAGATATTATAACCACAGTATAGAATTAGTACTTTACAGATAACCATCTAAAAACACCTTTGTCAAAATTAGACAATACGTAAACCAAATTTAAAAAAAAAATCCATATTTCATTTTATTTTACTACAAAAAATAGTTACTTATTTATTCGAATCATACTAAATAATATCAGCAAAATTTTGTGGTTTATAAAAGTGCAAATTCTCTACTTTTTTATCATGTTTTATTTTTTTATTCATACTTTATTTTTCGCTGAATTATAAAGTTTATTAGTGAAAATTACATTTATGTAATTAAACTTTTTAAAAATCACACTAAACAAGTAAAATATTTCAGTTAATAATAATAATTATGCTCGAAGTTATTCTAATTAAAAATCTAGAATCCCATTTAAAAAATAACATCAGATTTAAAATTTAAGAGCAAACTTTTATTAAACCATGAAATATTCGTAATATTTTAATACTGAAACTGAAGTTTAAAAAAAAGTTTATTCATGCATCTAAAATCTAAAATTTTAACAATAAATTTATCTTTCTAATTAAATTGAAGGGTTACTTATTTAAATATCTAAAAATTTTAAAGAGGATTACTTTTTAATATATAAACATTTGTTACAAATTCATCATAATTTTATTATATAAAAATTGGCTTGTGTTTGGTTTATTTTATTTTTCATCAAATATTTAAACATGCAAATTTGTTAGTTAAAAATGTATTTAAATGCTTCAAAACATATGTAATTTATGTTTGTACTGTTATTTGTTTGTATTTGTATGTATTGTATTATTTTGTTGTCAATTACTATACATCTATTTTTTTATATAGTGATTCAATTTTTTTTCGAAGCGAAAAGTAAGTACGCCTGGAGTTCGAACTCAGGGTGAAATTTCTAGAATCTGACACTCTACCAACTAAACCATGAGAGAAAATTTATTATAAACTGTCACGAAAACTTTTTTCAATGATTTGAAAACATGAGTTACAAAACCCGCCTTATTTAGAAAACCAAAATTTTGGTAAATCGCGAAAAAGTCTCTATTAGTTTTCATTGTAAACAAAAATTTTACAAAGAAAGAATACACCATAAAACCAGTTTTTCTACAAATTTTAGAGTTTTATTTGCATGGAGGTTCACCAATAGAATTGATTAATTTAAAATAATATTGTAATAATCTTTGTAATTTCCTTTGTGTTTCCAATTGCCTCACTTGAAACTAAAGGTATTATTTTCGAAAGCAATGTTTTTTATGTTGTTTTAAAGTTTTAAAATTATTGTTTGAATGAAATTATACTTCTGCAATTCAGATGACACCATTTGAAATGTTTTTTTTTTTTTAAATTTCACTTGTATTATTTAAATGTACAAGCGAATAATTATAAGAAAAAAGTCTTAAATGTCTTACAAAATTGTTAAATGTTTTCAGGTGAAAATTGCAAATGAAAAAACATAAATGGATAGATTTAGAAGGTCTCATTTGTCGCCGAAAGAAAGAGTACTTTAAAAGACAAAGAACATTTCTTTGTTTTAACAAATTGTCGATAGATGACATCAAAAGAACATTTATCCTTCAAAAATATCAGTACACATAAGATACAGATAATTGTTTATTCTTTATTTATTGTTTAGAATTTAAATACTATAATTATTATTTTTTAAAGATTTTAGAGAAAATGATTGGTTGGTTGGTTGAATGGGGTTTTATGGCGCAAGGTCCCCTGTGGGAGATGCTGCGCCAAGAACAAGGTAGGAATAAAACAAAGTCAAAATTGAAAATAAAATGTAAAAAGTGAAAGTTACATTAAAAACTTGTCGTAGATATGAATTAGGTGGATAAAAGCAATGCGGTGATACATGAAGTTAAAAACCAATTAAAACCAGACAAAGATATTTAAAAGTGTAAAAAGATAAAATTCTAAAACTAGTTAAAATTCTAAAACAATAAGATAAAGACACGAAAACCAAATTGGAAAGGTACTACAGAAAACTTAAAATGTAACTAAAACAAAGACCAATAAAAAAATAAATTCAATTAGGCACATACTCCTCAAACATAGTATTTTCCTCGGAATCCGAGCCACTGTAAGTCTCTGATTCCATAGCTTCTTGAACATAGTGCTGATGTTGCCTGGGATCCTTTAATTTTCTTACACATGGACTTAGCGATGCATTTTTCAATCTTTTAACGGCAGTCTTTATCCGTGGGGATGCCGGAGCTTGGATTTTTAAGGTTTCATTAAGGTTTTTTTCTGTGATTTCTGTAATGTTTTTGAACTTGTCCCAGTTTGGTTCCCAGCCTTGATCCATTCTTTCTGAGCTCCAGTTTTCACTATTTGACTAGAGTTGGGTTTTTTAGAGTTCAATGTAGATGAGTTCAGGTCATTTTTTGGTGGGGTAATAGCCTTTGTCTTAATTAGAGGTTTGGTTAATTCCTTAGATTGACCTTGAGATTTCTGACTCAGTTTTTCAAGATAAGTTATTTTTACAGGTTCTGTGGATGGTAGCCAGCGTTCTAATGGCGGATTTACAAGACATTTAGCAGGGAGAGAAACATCTCGGCTTTCTTTAATTGGTGTGCTAGTTGATTGTGTTTTAGTAGATTTATTAGGAAGATATGAGGAATCAGTTTTAGTACTTATGTGTCTTACAGATTTTGATTGGTTTTTAAGTAGGCTGGAGTAAGAAATTCCGACAGATGGAGTTCTGGTTTCTACAAGTTTGCGGGCTTCAAGATAAGACAAATTTTGAGTTATTTTAACTGTGATAATTTCTTTCTCTCTGTTCCAATTAGGACAAGTACGGGAATATGCTGTATGATCTCCTTTACAATTTGCACAGCGTTCGGGTTTTTCATAAGATTCATTGTCGTGGCCGACTTCTGCACAACGTGCGCAGGTAACAGATCCACGACAATTTGTCTTAGTATGCCCGTAACGCTGGCATTTAAAACAACGGATAGGATTTGGTATATAGGGGCGGACTGGACAGCTTAGATAGCCAGCTTTAATTCTGGTTGGTAATACAGGGCTATTAAATGTTAGAATGATATGCTTTGTCGGTAAAACTTGTTCATTCCGACGGATAGTGATACGGCGTACATCTATTACATCTTGGTCTTTTAAATTTTCTGTCAGTTCATCCTTAGTGGAGAATAAAAGGTCAGATTCGGATATTACACCACGACTTGTATTTAGAGTTTTATGAGCTTGGTCAGACACGGAAAAAGTACCTATTGCAGAGCAAATAGAAAGAAATTGCGATTGTTTGACAGTAGAAACCTCAACTAGTATGTCCCCAGATTGCAGTTTTTTGATAGAATGATCAACCCCAAGAATAGATTGGAATGTTTTAGCAACGAGAAACGGTGAAGTCTTTTTAAAGGAGCAATCAGAGTGGCTATCAGTACGTTTTACGATAAAGAAGCGAGTGAAAGAAGGCGTCTGTACACTTTGTTGCTCTCCACGAGGGAGAGAAATAGAAGGAAAAGAAGCTTTTCCATCCATTATAAAAAAAATATAATTCAGACCCTGGCCACACCACCCACTACCGAGCCCAACAAGGGGATGCACATTCGTGCATCAGTGCTAACCAGGGCCCATACGGTCACAAGACAACCCTATGTCAGTATCCACCCTTAACGAGATGACTAGTAGTTGCTCGATCACTTGATCCCTAAAGCCAGTGACAAAAGTCAGCTGACCAGCCGATTGATGCATACGGGACCAATATGCACCTCCCGTCTACCTGAAGCAGAGGCCAAAGCAGTGTGTTGGTTTCCCTCAACTACCAGGATCCCCCTTTCCAGGGACACGGGTCGCCACGCACGGCCAACACGTGGGTGGTTTACAATTCTCCATGAGTCGATATGAAGGATGACATCGGCTCATACAGAATTGCCTTCACCTCCGAAGAGGAAACCACAACGAGAGTGAAACAAAGAGGAAAGTAAGACCAGAGGAGTGAGAGGAAAAGGAAAGGAGAAAGATCACTCAGGTGCCCCGGGGTTGTGAAGCCCGTGAATACCTAAAAAAGGTATCCCCCTGGGGGAATTTAGAGAAAATGAAGAACAACATATGTGAATTAAAGCAGTTTATGCGTATATTTCCGTATTTTTCTTTTCCGGATACTTACTTATGCCTAACATAGCAGCAATAAGTTCGTTTTCCTGGAGGATTAGAGAACTCGAAATTATAATCTTAGCGAATTATATAAATAAACTGTATCAAAAACGGCTCCTAATGTTTTAAGAATACATGAAATATACACTATAAGGTTATTTATCATTGTACAGATTCAGTTTTAAACATTATTTTGAATATTTAAATATATTGTTGTCAGATATTTCTAAAATTTTATCAAGATACATCTAACGTCATATTTATTAATGGCAATTTCATCAGAAAGACTGATATCGTGATCAAAAATCAAAAGAAAATAACAAAGTTTGGGATCAATTATGTAAATAAAATGCATGAAATGATCTATCGCTTAGCTTTTGAGATATGGATACTGAATAACAGTATTTAAATGTGGAAGTATATCTACGAAAGTATATGAAGTTTTTTTTTTTGTTGTTGTTGTTCATAAAATTTGTGCATTCTTTTTGTTTAAATCAAAGGTTTTTTTTTTTTTTTTTTTTTTTTTTTTTTTTTTAGAAATTTTCACAAAATGTAGAAGAAATAACAGGGTATAGTTGGAATGTAAATATATTAAATATCTGATGAAATATGAGCCGTTTTATGAAATACTTTTTATCTGCGCATGCCCGCACAGTATTTAAAAAAACATTATTTGGTAGTTAACTCTATGAAGCAACTAATTTAAAAGTCACTTAAATAACGCGAAAATTGACAAAGATATCGCGATAGTCTCAACTGTTTTTTAGTTGTTCTCCAAACACAGGGAATGTCGTGTTTAATTTTTATTATGTATTTGGTATTCATTTTTATTGATGCTTTAGTTTTTTCTTAGAAAGCAACCAGAACGAGAAAGTTCCAATACAAAAAGAAGTATCAAAATCTAGGCATTTCTTCTTAACCTACTCGCTGTCATATATTAAGAACCAGGTTATAAAATAGGATAATTAGTGAAAAACTCCTTACCATTTAGCAGAATTTAGAGACCAACTACATTCGCTCATTATGTCATGAATATATTTCGGAATTTTTACGATTTTTGTTTCTTTTTTCTTTTGCAGTTACTCCAGAGATCTGTTTATTTTATTTATTTATTTATAATTTGATACTCAAATTGTTAAAGCAGCACATAAAAAAGCCTGTTAACCATCATAAAATTCCGAAAGGTATCGGCGATAGATTGAACTGATTTTTAGTTGTTTTCTGAAAACTACTGAGAGAGAGTAGAATAGTTTAAATGAAATCATGACAAAAAACATTTTTCTTTTATCATGAGCGTATGGGCAGATAAGAAGTATGTTTCACAATTGCTCATGCTTCAGCAGATGTTTAATACATTTATTATTTCGCCATTTTATTTCTACTACGTTTTGTTAAACTTTCTGAAAATATTGTTAAATTCTGTAAAAATCTCTGCACGTCATAAATCTGCATTTTCATGAATATAGCTTCTATCCTTCTAAAGATGAATATCTCTTTTGTACAATATTCCTATATTCATAAACTAAATCAATATATTATCTCGCTTATTTAATTTTATAGCGTGATCCAAAAAATTCATATTCTTCTTTGAATTTTTTAAATATTCCTCTAATTATGATTCTGATCAAATCGCCTTTCATAAATGTGAAGTCAACAAATACTTCATAATCCTGAAGTTCCAAAAGCATCGGACAAACATATCTTAAAGTATTTGACAAAAATGTTTAAAAATGTAATTGTCGGATGATTTATGGCCTTATAGTGTATCTAACCAGAATAAAACGCATTAATATTTTATAAAATTAAAAATTATCTTTCGATTTATGCTTCTTTCTTTAATAAATAATTTTAATGTACTTTTTTCGATTTAAAAAAATCTTACTGATAAGAAATAATTGCATAAAAAGTCGCAAATATTGCAATAAAAATTATATATAATAGAAATGTTAATATATATTTTTATATAAAATACTAACAATTATAACGTTCGAAAAAGTTTAATAAGATTCACTTTCAAAAATTAAACTTAATATGTAAATTTATTAATATTATTCTGAGATAGCAATACTAATATCTAGATATATTAATTGTCACCTAATATTATTTTGACTTGTTACTCATACAAAGTACCTACATTTAAAATCTATTCATCTATTTAAAAATATATTTTTATACTATACATAAACATAAACTAATTATATTAATTTAAATGAATATATTTTTCATGTTCATATTTCATGCAAAAAATATAATGCGATTATAAATTTTGTAGTTATTTTCTGTTAATATAATATTAGTCTACTGTTTCAATGTAATTTTTAATAGATTATTTTGTTAAATGTACGTTCCAAGAGTAAAGGAAACGGGAAGGTATAAGCACGTTTCGCCTATTTAATGTTTTCCTTAATACGTGACATATCATAATAGCCAGCTTTTTCAAAACTAGTATATGAAACACGGAAAGTTTAGAGTAAAATTGTAGTATTTTTCATTTATTTTTATAAAGTGTTTTCCTTAACTGTACAGACAGTATAAAAGAGAAACATATGTAGACCTATATATCGGAATACATGGGTGAATATTAAAAAATTGGAAATTACAGCTCACATAGTAAAATTCCTATTAAATGATGTATGATGCAATTCCTTTTGATAAATTATAATAAAAATTTCCTTAAAAGTATTTTCAAGAGACATTACATTTCTAATAACATAAATAAAGAAATTGACATTTTCTTGATGTGTCACACTGTGGTGTTGGTAATGTAAAGGGCCTTCTGCTTTACTGTATAAATATATTTTTAGTTTTTTTTATATTATTTCTAATTATTATTTACACCTTATAAAAATATATATGAGGAAAGTAACAAGTTCTATATTTGATATTTTTTTTACGCAATTAAATACTCTGAAAAAATTGTTATATTTAGTGCAAAAACTGCTGATAGCAATGTTGGCAGCAGTTTTTTGCAGAAAAAATTGCAGTCAGATGTAAAATTTCATATTACATTTAATTTCACTGCATTCTTTTACGACAAAAACTGCTGACAACATTGCTGCGTCGTAAATTTAACGGATTTTTCTATAATGTATGATTGTTGCTGAAATGAATGTTATTTTCCTTGCATGTAATTTTAGATCTTTATTAGGTATAAATGTGGCGCTGCAGAGTAATTCTTCCTATTGTTTCCATAGCTCAATTCAAAAATCGTAAAATCATAAGTATCACAAAGGTTTAATGCGATTTATGTTTTAATAAAAATTAAAAAGACTTTTATAATGTCATTTTCTGGTTTCCATAAATTAACAAAGAAAATTGAACCTTACATGAAATTTGAGCAATATTGAAAACATGTCCCTATTAACAAAATTGAAAAGTTAGACAAAAAAAAAAGTTTTAAAATAAAATTGTTATTACTCTGGTGATACATATGCCATGAAATGACACACAATTACATAAAATATAATTATTATTTAAGATCGTAAAATTTAGCCAATTTACATGGAAAATAACTTACTTTCTAAAAGAAAATAAATTTATCTCTTGCAATTTTAAACTGTTTTCAATGGATATTTTCAATATCTCGGATGATAAAAATCCAATATTTTGTGATATTCACCCATAAATGACATCAAATTTAATTAGATGTATTGTAAATTTTTTTGTAAAAATTTTCAAAAATTAACCATAAAACTATGAAGTGTGTAGGTATAAAAAAATGCCTTGCAACTATATAAATACTATAACCATTATACTGATACAACTATATTCATATATTGATAAAAGAAGATAGAACATACTCTTACCTTTCAGAAATTATTTAAAGTAAATAGTTTTGCAGATAGTCAGATTCGGTGAAAGTATAGTTTCTCTGAAAAGTTATTTATGAATTAAAACGTCCTTTTATGTCAAAAATATATATTCAACAACGTTAAAAATATAATGATAAATATTTAAATAACTGAAGCTGATTTTGAAAAAAAAATCACTTTTAACCCAATGCATTTTTATTCATTCTGATACAATGTAGGGAGTGTTTCATCTTATAATTGATGCTAAATTATTAATTATAGAGATATATTTCCAGTTTTAAAAATATTTCGAATTTGTTTTTTCATCATATGATAACATAATTACGAGAAAATATTTTATTTTCAAAACATGATATATATATATATATATATTTTAATTGTCCCTGGGACAACAAAGTTATATTTATATTTATCTGTATTTTAAAAGACAAAGATTGCGAACGTAACCCTGACATTATTTCAAAGGTTGTAAAATTAAATGTTTTAATTTAAATTTTACTGTCATTTTATCAGTATCTTACGGTACGTTATCCTACCTGCACCCTCCCGTCCGTAATGATATAAAATTAGTAAAGTTATATTTTCTTACAGTGTAGTATTAGTATATATTGTTAACAGTGTAGCATTTAGTGTCTTATAAAAATCACATTCTTTAATTTTTTATATTATCAAATATGGAATTAAATGTATTTTTAAATGCATTTTTAGTGGAAACAATATCACAACGATTTAGAAAACTGTAACCTTCTTTACTTATTTTTTATGATTTTAAATTAATCTTCAAGAAAGATTTTTCTAAATCTACTTCTTATTCGTGCAAACGGTTTAGAAAAAAAAATAATTTGAACAGAAATAACAACAGAAATATTATAATAAATAAATATATCAAAAAATTTTAAGTATAAAAACAACTGTGTCCGGTATTTGTTTTTTCCAGTAATTTTTTTTCTTGTTAAACATTTAACTTGATAAAATATAGATAATCTCAAATTTAAGACATGAAATCGATCTACGTGCTAAAATCGCTTAAATAATTACATTAAAAAGGTTGTTCTAAAAAATGACGTCAGGTGGTCTGGTGTAATAACGCCAGGCGGGGTAATAAAGCCAAGTGCTAATATTATACATAATTATGAAATAATCTGGTAAATGACACCCATGTGCTCTGCGCAGAAGGGTTTTGAGTCATATAAATCGCACAAAAACAGCTTCAAGTTAATTTGTTACATTTTTAGGTCTTATTGTTTTTACAAACAACTAAAATTAACGCTTGATCTAAAATTTGCGAGATACGTTTTGTGATGTGAAGACTATTTTTTTTTATCCGGAAATACTTTGTTAATTACATAAATTTGTAGTACATTTCATGGACTTTCAAAATGTTGTTGAAGTTTTTGGATATCTTCTCGAGATAATTTGTAATTTAAAACAGTGCAATAACTATACGGGGTAATAACGCCAATCATTAGCATTAATACCCCGGTTGATTCCCTACAGTGGCCGAGCTACATCCTAAATACTGATTCAAATAAACACAGTTAAAACTGTGCAATGTTTCTGATAATTCTATTTAAGCGGTCCTTTTTACGCAAAAAGAAGCTCACGGTCTGATATTCTTTTGCCTCATCCTCCCCCCACACCACACCTTTTTTTTCTTACACTTTCACAAAAAATTGAACATTTTCAATAGCTTAGAATGCAATTTGTCAATTTCTAAGATTGTAGAGCTTGTATTTTTAGAGCTTGTATTTTTAGCTTGTATTTTCCATCTTATTTCATAGTTTTGTTTGCATGGCGTTATTACCCATATAGGTGGGTAATAATGCCAAATGCATTGGCCAAGAAATCACGCCATTACATTTTATGAATACATATCTGTTAAATTATTTTTTTTATATAGATAGTCAATGAGTTGCTGTATCAAATCATATATTTGTTCGAAAAATACAATCTAAAACTAAGCCGTGAAAACTGGCAGAACCTTAACGTGGCGTTATTACCGCAGGGTACCTTATTTGGAGTATTCGTCATTAGTTCGTTAACTTTTTTTATAACTACTGACACAAGATGAATACGAATGTATGGCTTTTAATAAACTTTAAAATTTTGTATGGATGCATAATGTGTTCTTTTTCATAGGTAAATGATATTTTTTATTGATTTTGGGAATAAAAGAAGGGAAAATATGAAGTCATAACTTCATATACTTTAACCGACAGAATATTGAAAATGGCACAAAAATCGCTATTGCAGCGCCCCCTTCCGGCGAATTTTTTTTTAGTTTCAAAGAGGACCAACTAGCCGTAGCCATACACTAACACAAAAAAATCGATTCAATTCGATGCATAACTTCATACACTTTTAGTCGGTACAATAATGAAAATGGCACAAAAATCGCTATTGCAGCGCTCCCTTCCGACGGATTTTTTTTCAAATTTAGGGAGGACCAACTAGCCATAGCCATACACTAACACAAAAATATTGGTTCAATACGATGCATAACTTCATACACTTATAGTCGGTACAATAATGAAAATGGCACAAAAAATGTTATTGCAGCGCCTCCTTCGGGCGAAATATTTCAAAAATGAAGGAGAACCTGCTTGCCAAAGCCATTTTTTTTTAAATGCTTGAATTTTATGCATATATTTATGCACTTTTTGGTGGTAGAATGGCGACATACGGACACACATACATACAGACACACGGACAGACAGACATTTTGTAAAAAACATGTTTTTTGGAATCTCTGACCTATAAAACGTGTAAATCCGACGAAAATAGGAAGTTGAAAAAAATTCTATTACAATATTTTCTTTTATTGAAGATAGAAGAGAGTAAAAATGGTGAAATCATTCTACCAGGCGATACATTTTATTTTTATTTATTTTTTCACCCACTTTAATTAACACTTTAAAATCAATATCTGTTCTTTCTGTAATACATGGAAATTTAAGAGTTTATGTGTAATAAGAGTAAGTGTGTATTAAGAGTTTATATCGATGTTTCCTTTTCTTTCTTCGTAAATAAATTATGCTTTTTAAAGATTAGAAGTGTTACAAACGCATACTTTTCTAGTTTTATGTTTCCTGGTGTTATCCCGGTATCTAAAAATCATTTTCCTTCCATTTTCAATAATGTTTGGAATAAATTTCAGTAATTCAAAAATTACAGTAACTGTTACATTATTGTTTTTAAAATTTATAGATTTTTCCAATTTTCAAAAATATATATAATGCTGTAATGACACAACATTTACTAAAAAATATGTATATAATTGTAATAGTATAGCATTAAAGTAAAAGAAACAATTATTCAAACACTAATGTGTTAGTTTCTTCTATTTTCACAAAAAATGTATTTAGTACTATCTACTTATGAAATAAATAAGGAAAAATAAATAATGTATAATATTGAAGTTATCAAGTTCAAGCTATTATTGAATTTCTGCTTGTGCTGTAATTAAGCAATTTGTATTGTTTTAAATTTTACTTCTTGATTCTGTATATTTCAGACTAAATTCATTTATACCAGTTAATTTGTGAACTTCCAGTAATATATGAAAATTAACGAATGTATGTCTAAATCTTCAGTATGACAAAAACACAATATTTTAAAAATGCAAAAAAATATACCACATTATAATTTATTACTGTTTACAGAACTTTTTATGTGCTCTTTAATCCTATCATTCCTTTTCTTTCGTCGTAAAATATTCCTGCTTTTTTAAAAACGCAAACTTTTCCAGTTTATGTTTCCTGGGGTTATCCGGGTACATAAACACCATTTTCCTTCTATTTTCAGTAATGTTTGAAATAAATTGCAGTTTCAAAAAGTTCAAGAACTTTCGTCGAAAAATTTGTTTGAATTTTCCTCCGATTGCTAAGTAAAATATACAGAAGAAAATAAAATTAGTCGTTGGGGACCAACATAATACTTACCCATCATGGATTTACGTAATATAATATATGAAAACAAAACATGTGTAAACAATTTAAAAATTGCATTGCCATTCCAAAATAAAATTTAAACGTATATTTAAGTATTTAAAGTACTTAGTCATGCTCTATTAACAAATTGTTGATAAATCAGGTTCGACAAATTATATAAAACGCCAAACTCTTCAAATAGTACATGAGAGAAACATCTTTGTAACACCAAAGACAATAATCATATTCAATAACGTATTATTGCGTCAAATTAAGCGTCTTATTTACAATTAAAATATACCGGTGTCCCAAAAATGACTGATGGATTTTAAAATTTAATAACTTCCAAATGGTGACAGCTGTTTAAAAAACTTTTGCATGAGGGTTTTGTATAATGTCAGGGTTTTGTTTACCACAACACTTGATTTTAGTTCGAATTTTAAACAATAGGTGGCGCTGACGGCGATTGAAGACCAGGTCAACGCTTTACTCAGCATTGATCACCTGGCCTTCAATCGCCGTCAGCGCCACGTATTGTTTGAAATTCGAACTAAAATCAAGTGTTACGGTAAAAAAAAAAAAAAAAAAAAAAAAAAAAACTCCTGACATTATACATAACCATCCTGCAAAAAAAAAAAAAAAAAAAAAAAAAAAAAAATTAAATAGCTGTCACCGTTTGCAAGTTATTGAATTTTAAAATCCATCAGTCATTTTTGGGACACCCGGTATATTTGAATTGAAATTTGAAAGAAATACAGGGTCATGAAAAATCGAAGAATGTGGAAAACAGGATAAGAAATATTTCAACAACTAAGAATCCGATCGAATTCGTTTTTTATGCAAATTTTGTGTTTTTTTATTGCCTTTTACGTCCATACGTAAATAAAAAAAATAACATTTTTTATATACCTTTCATCAGAACGAATTTTTCGAGAGTCCGAAAAAATAGTGCCGGATAATCGAGGTTACTGATATTAAAGAGGCTTCGTCCCATTCTTACATACTAAGTTCATACAAAATTTCAAGTTTCTATCACAATTTGTTCGGGGTTGTTTAATCCAATGTTCTTTATTCTTTCTTCGGAAAATAATCCTGATTTTGCAAGTTAAAGAAGTCACAAACGCAAAATTTTCCTTTTTTATGTTTTCCGTGGTTATCCGATTACATAAAATAAAAACCATTTTCCTTCTATTTTCAATAATGTTTGAAATGAATTCCTGTTTCAAAAAGATCAAGAACTTTTGTAGGTAAGTTTGTTTGAATTTTCCTCTCAACGTGTAAGTAAAATATAGAGACGGGAATAAAAATTGAAGAATTATTTTGGAAACATAGAACATTCTTCATAAGTTATTTAAAAAAATTCTATAATACTGTTTCAGATGATTTTGTTTCAGCAGAATCATATTTTTTATTGTTTTAAATTTTATAGCAGTACTTTTTCTTTTACCTTTTATGACATTTATATTTAATACTATATGATTATTGAACAAAACTAAAGTAAATTTAATGATATTGCATTGTATTATCTAAAACTATTCAAAGTATCTGGTTCACATAACGTATTTTTTGAAGTATAATCAGTGGATCTGTTTCGATATAAAAATTTTATTTAATAATTCAAGTTAAATATTTTAATACGTCATATTTTTTAAAATTTGATTTTGGGATCCATCATAATTGTTCGATCCGCGGATTAAATTTCGTAAGTTAAATTCTGTAATTGTTAAAGTTTTGTTTTAAACTTAATAGAATTTTATAATATTCAAAAAATGTATATCATATTATGATGATAGAACATTTGAAATATATGTATATATCTATCTATCTACCTATCTATCTATCTCTCTCTATATATATGTATATATATAGCATTAAAGTAGAGGATGCAGCTATTTAAATACTGATGTGTTAGCTTTCTTCTATCTTTACAAAATATACATTTGGTACTAATTACTTATGAAATAAATAAGGGAAATTAAAAATATTAAATTAAATAATGTAAAATATTGAAATTATAAAGTTGAAGCTATTATTAAATTTGCTACATGTGTTGTAATTAAGCTATTTGTGTTGTCGTAAGTTTTACTTCTAGTTTGTGTATATTTCAGACTAAATATTTTTATATCAGTTCTTCTGTAATTTTAGTAATATATGAAAATTTAAGAGTTTATGTGTAAATTTTAAGTATCACAAAAACACAGTATTTTAAAATAAGAAAAGGTTACCACATTATAATTTATTATTACTCACGAAACGTTTTATGTACTTTTAAATTCAATGTTCTCTTTTCTTTTTTCATAAAATAATCCTGCTTTTTTATGATAACGAATCTTAAAAACGCAAACTTTTACAGTTTTATGTTTCCTGGGGTTATCCGGAAACATCAAAACCATTTTCTTTCTATTTTCAATAATTTTTTAAATAAATTTCAGTTTCAAAAAGTTCAAGAAATTTCGTAGATAAATTTCGTTCATTTTTTCTTGGAGCGCTAAGTAAAATAGCGAGAAAAGGATAAGAATTGAAGTACCATCCTGGAAATAAAGCGAATTCTTTATGCGTTCTTCAGAAAATGACCTATACTACTGTTTCAGATGATTTTGTTTCTATAGAAATATTTTTGTATTTTTTTCAATTTTACGGCTTTATTTTTTTTTTACCTTTTCGAATATTTAAATATGACATTCTACGCTTATTGGATAGAACTAAAATAAGTTTAATAATATTGCAATGTATTATCTAAAACTATTCAAAATATCAGTTTCAAATAACGTATTTTTTGGCGAATAATCCGCGGATCTGTTTCGACATAAAAATTATATTTAATAATTGAAGCTAAATATTTGCAGCGATTGAATAAGTTTCATTTTTCGAAATTAGATTTTTTGATCCAACATAACTCTTCGATCCATGAATATTAAACTTCGTAAATTACGGTAATTGTTAAAGTTTTGTTTTAAACTTTATTAATTTTTTTGCTTAAAAAAATGTATATCATGATATGATGATACAGCATTTGAAAAAAAAAAAAGTAATAATATAAAATTAAAATAGAATATGAAGCTATTCAAATATTGATGTGTTAGATTTCTTCTATCTTTACTAAAAACATATTTGGTGCTATCTACTTATAAAATATATAAGGAAAATTAAAAATATTAATTATTATTATAATTTGTACTTAGGTTGTAATGAAGCTCTTTGTACTGTCCTAAATTTTACTTCTTGTCTGTGTATATATCAGACTAAATATATTTATAGTTAACTTATCGAAACCAGTAATATAAGAAAAATTAGGAGTTTAAGTTTAAATCTTGAATAAGCTAAACACATAATTTTTTATAAGATGAAAAAAGTACCACATTATAGTTTATTACTGTTTACTGATTTTTTTATGTGCTGTTGAATTCAATTCTTCCTTTTCATTCTTCGTAAAATAATCCTGTATTTTTTTATAAGGAATATTACTAACGCAAACTTTGCCAGTTTTATTTTTCCTGGGGTTATCCGGGCACATATAAAAACCATTTTCTTTCTGTTTTCAATAATTTTTGAGATAAATTGTAGTTTAAAATAGTTCAAGAACTTTCGTAGATAAATTTGTTTGAATTTTCCTCTGAGTGTTGTAAAAAATAATAAATAAATAAATAAATAAATAAAAATAAAAATAAAATTAAAAATAATAAAAAATAATTATCCTTTATACTAGGGTGGAGGGGGATGGTGGGTCTGGCACATTATATAATAAGATATTTTTAAGGGCTTGCCTTTTTTATCGTTTTCATGCTTGATACAATGCGTGATCTCTTTTTATTTGTAACATGATATTTTGTTCAAAATATTATGTTAATTTTTTTAGTAGATTACCCGATTTTATGAAAATGCCAAATTACTATTAACATTACTAAATGAGTATAAATTTATTTCATTGTGAAACTTTTAATACCCCAACGTTAGACATTCTTATTCTTCATATGTGTATGCACACATAGTCACGGTTCGAGAAACTATATGTAAAGTATATTTGAAATGAAGCATGTGATTACTAATAAATAAAAGAGAAAGAGTGTTGTCCATTTATTTTTTTTATAAGAATTTCTATCTGCGCTCCACCATTCCTCCATTCAGAACAAGCACATGAACACATTATTACTGCTGAATACATTATGTGTTGAAAAGTTACTATAAAATACTTCTAAATATCTATTTCTTTTAGTTGTTCTTTGATATAAAGTGATATTTTACTGACTTATCTTCATTTGAATTAATAATGTATGCAGAATATAAATGTAACCAAATTTGTATTTCACTCTAAATAAACGAAATAAATACTTAAAAATAAATTACAGTTTGTTAACGATATCATTATTGGTTCTTTGATATAAAGTGATATTTTTCTGACTTATCTTCATTTGAATTAATAATGTATGCGGAAAATAAATTTGACCAAATTTGTATTTCACTCTAAATAAAAGAAATAAATACTTAAAAATAAATTACAGATTGTTAACGATATCATTATTGGGGGGGGGGGGGCTGTTACAGTTTTATTCTTTCTTTTACCTTTTCGAAAATTTGCATTTTACACTATATGATTATTGGAAAAAAAAACAAGAAATAAATTTAATGATATTGAAATTTATTGAAATTTATTGATATAAATTTAATGACATTGTTTTACCTAAAACTGCTTAAAGATTCAGGATCAAAAAGTGCTATTTCTGTGCATATTCAGCGAATCTGTTTCGACCTAAAAATTTTATTTAATAATTCAAGTTAAATATTTCCCACAATTTAATAAGTTACATTTTTTGAAATATTATTTTTGGATCCAACATAATTATTTGATCCGTGAATTTAATTTCTTAAGTTTCGGAAATTTTTAGTTTTGTTTTAAACTTTATAGATTTTTCTATCTTGCAGGGATGCAGCTATTCCAATACTGATGTTTTAGCTTTATTCTTTATTTACAAAAAATATATTTGGCACTATCTACTCATGAAATAAATTAGGAAAACTGAAAATAGTAAATTAAATAATGTAAAATATTGTAGTTTTCTAGATTAAGTTATTATTAAAATTGCCACTTTTATTGTAATGAAGCTATCTGTCTTGACTTAAATTTCAGTTCTTGTTTGTGTACATTTCTGACTAGATATACTTATATCTGTTAACAAGTGAAATTCCAGTAATATATGAAAATTTAAGAGTTTGTGTGTAAAATTTAAATACAATAAAAACATAAAAATTTAAAAGGTGAAAAGTTGCCGCATTATAATTTATTACTGTTTGCAGAACTTTTTATGTGCTGTTTAATCCGATGTTCCCCTTTATTTCTTCGTAATATAAACCTGTGTTTTTATGATAAGGAATGTTACAAACGCAAGTTTTTCCAGTTTAGTATTTCCTGGGGTTATCCGGGTACATAAAAACCATTTTCTTTTTATTTTCAATAATGTTTGAAACAAATTGCAGTTTCAAAAAGTTCAAGAACTTTCGTTGATAAATTTGTTTGATTTTTCCTCTGAGCGCTAAGTAAAACATGCAAAAGCGAATAAAAGTCGAAGAAACATCCAGGAGACAAAATGCATTATTCATACGTCATTCAAAAAGTTCTATACTACTGTTTCAGATAATTTTGTTTTTACAGGATTTTTTTTTTTTTTTTTTTTTTTTATAGCTTATTTTTTTTTTATCTTTTCGAACATTTGTACTTGACACTATGTGATTATTAGAAAAAAAATAAATTTAATGATATTGAATTGTATTATCTAAAACTATTCAAAGAATTAGACTGAAAAAAATGTAATTTTTGGCGTATAATCAGCGCATCTGTTTCAACGTAGAAATTATATTTAATAATTGAAGTTAAATATATATCGCATTTTAATAAGTTATATTTTTTTAATTAGATTTTTGGATCCAAGATTGTTGTCCGATCCGCGGATTAAGTTTCGTAAGTTATGGTAATTGTTAAAATTTTGTTTTGAACTTTATAGAGTTTTCTATCTTTCAAAAATATATACATGATGGTATGATGATACAACGTTTGAAAAAAAATAATATTATAGCCTTAAATTAGAAGGTGAAGCTATTAAATATTGATGTTAGATATTTTCTATCTTTACAAAAATGTATTTAATAATATCTACTTATGTTATCAATAAGGAAAATTAAAAACATTAAATTAAATAATGTAAAATATTTAAGTTATCAAGTTCAAGCGATTATTAAATTTTTAACTTGTATTGTAAGTAATCTATTTGTATTGTCTATAATATTACTTCTTGTTTGTGTATATTTCAGACTAAATATATTTATACCATTTAACTTGTGAAAATCTAGTAATATATAAAATTTTAAGAGTTTGTATGTAAATCTTAAATATGACAAAAACATAATATTTTAAAAGATGAAAAGGTACTACATTATAATTTATTATTGTTTACAGAACTTTTTATGTGTTGTTTAATTCGTTGTCGCTTTTTATTTCTTCGTAAAATAAACCTCTTTTTTATGATAAGGAATGTTACAAATGCAAACTTTTCCAGTTTTATGTTTCAAGGTGGTTATCTGGGCACATAACACCATTTTTCTTCTATTTTCTATAATGTTTGAAATAAATTGAAGTTTTAAAAAAGTTGAAGAACCTACGTAAATAAAATTGTTTGAATTTTTCTTTGACCGCTAAGTAAAATATAGAGATGAGTTTAAAAGTTGAAGAATTATACTGGAAATAAAGTACATTATTCATTCGTTGTTCAAAATAGTTCTATACTACTGTTTGAGATGATTTTGTTTTTGCAGAAATATTTTGTTTTTATTATTTTACATTTCATATCTTTATTTATTTTTGTATATATTCGAACATTGACATTTGACACTATCTGATTATCGGAAAGAAATAAAGAAATTTTATGATTATATTAAATTACCTAAAAATACCGAGAAATTTTATTTAATAATTCAAGTTAAGTATTTGCTGCTATTTAATAATTGCATTTTATGAATTGAGATTTTTGAGTACAAGCATAATTATTTGTTTTTTTTTTCGCAGATTATGGGCCGAAAATTACCTTTCTTATTAAAGTATTGGTAAAAACTTTATAGATTTCCAAAAATATGCACGTGATACTAGAATGATACGTTATTTGAAAAGAAAATATACGTAATACAACGTTAAAATAAAAGATGGACCTATTCAAATCATCTTGAGCTAACTTTATTCTAACTTTGCAAAAAATATATTTGATAGTATCTAATTATGAAATAAATAAAAAATAGAACAAAAAATGTTAAAATATAAAATGTGAATTTTTGAAGTTATCAAGTTCAAGTTATTATTAAATGTACCTATTACAATTGTAATTAAACTGTTAGTGTTGTCATAAATTCTACACCTTGTCTCTCTAAATTACGGAGAAAATATATTTTCTCTCAGGTAATTTTTGTAAAAAACGAAAAATGTTTTGAATAATATTGCATAAAATTATTTCAATCTGTTCAAATCACTAAGCTATTATTACAGTTGCACATAAATGTTTATTATTTTTTCTAATTATTATAGATTATACGATGATATTAATGCGAAATTCAATTACTAAAATACACAAGCATAGATTTTTAAAGAAACTCTACTAGACTTAAAATACTTACTTAAAACTAAAAATTATTTCTTTCTAGCGATAAAAAAAAAGTATTAACGACCGGGAATATGTTTTGCAGAAAATATTTTTTTTTCTGATAAACTTTCCATCGTTAGTATCTGCCATTGCCATCTGGAAACTTTCTCTAGAGAATTAATTTAATTTACTTATTTATTCTGGCATATTTTGTACTACAATTTACTAACCAGAAATTATTTAAATTTTATGTTTTAATAAGAAGTAAAAATATTCAGCTATTACATTTTTTGTTAATTTATTATTTATACCAATGTTATAAAAACTTTATTTTCATTTAATTGTTAACATTTTTTTTTCACAAAAAAAAAAAAATCTTTGTGATTAACAAAAATGTTTTCACAGTATTTATGAACATTAACAAAAAATATTCATCAATGTAGGGAAGACATAATTTATGAAACTCCAACACAATTGTAATATTTCCAATACAATTATAATATCATAACAAACTTTACAGAATACTGCAAAATAATATAATGTCTATGTAAACAAGATGATTAAACTATAATATGAAGTGCTTTTGAAAAATAAATCTCAGACAGCAGGAAAAAACTGTTACAATGAGCGCATCCATAATGTAAACTTTTTTTCTGTGAAATTACACAGATCTATGGTTAATCCACTATTTTAAGTCTTGTGTAAAAATTATTTCTTTCTAGAGATAAAAATATTGTAACGACCGGGAATATGTTTTCCACAAAATATGCTTCTTCAATTAATTATTTCGTTCATACTTTCGTTCTTTCGTTTCGTTTTTTATTTCAACATATTCATTCATTTGAATGTGTATTAAAAATGTAGTTGAACATAAGTTGTTATTTTTATTTATAATTATTATAGATTACACGATGATATTAATGAGAAATTCAATTAATAAATAACCCAGGCACAGATGTTCAGATAAACTCTACTAAAAACTAAAAAATATTTCTTTCTAGAGTTAAAAAAAAAAAAGTTGTAACGACCGGGAATATGTTTTCCAGAAAATAAGTTTCGTTTCGATAAACTTTCCATCGTTAGTATTTGCCATTGCCTTCTGGCAACTTTCTCTAGAGAGTTAATTTAATTTACTTACTTATTCTGACATATTATCTACTACAATTGACTAAGCAGAAATAGTTTAATTGTATGGTCTAATAAGAGGTAAAACATTAAAAAAACATTTTTGTTAACTTATTTTTTATCATAATGTTATAAAATCTTTATTTTTATTTAATTGTTAATATATTCTTATAACTAACATATTCTTATAAATGTAAAAAAACTATGAAATCTTTGTGATTAACAAAGATTTTTTTGCTGTATTTATGATCTTTAATACGGAAATATTCCTAAAATTACGTAAGGCATAGTTTATGAAACTTCAACACTTCCAACACAATTAAAATATTGTAACAAACTTTGCAGTTTAATACGATGAAAGATAATGTCTATGTAAACAAGTCGAAAATTGCATAATCACATATTTTGAAAAGTAAGAGAACATCTCAGACAGCAGGAAAGAAACTGTCAAAATGAGCGCTTCCGCAATATTAATTTTTTTTCTGTGAAATTTCAGAAAATTTATTTTTAATCCACTATTTTAAGCCTTGTGTAAAAATTATTTCTTTCTAGAGATAAAAATGCTGTAACGATCGGTAGTATGTTTTCTAGAAAATAAGCTTCTTTCATTCGTTATTTCGTTCGATTTTTCTTATTTCGTTTCGTTTTTTATTAAAAAAAAACAATTCATTTGCATGTGTATTAAAAAATATAGTTGCACATAAGTTTTTAATATTTATAACTATTATAGATTACACGATGTTATTACCGCAAAATTAAATTATTAAATAGTCCAGATATATATTTTCAAATAAACTCTTCTAAAGACTAAGAATTATTTCTTCGATAAGTAAAAATAGTGTAACGACCTGGAATACGTTTTCTGGAAAATAAGTTTCTTTCTGATAAACTTTCAATCCTTAGTATGTGACATTGCAATCTGGCAATTTTCTCAAGAGAGATAATATGTTTTACTTGTATGTTCTGAAATATTTTGTACACTGTAAAAACATTCTGTAACCTTACTAAACTTTTTCTAGGAAACTGGGATTCCAAAAACATTTCCTGTAACGGTAACAGCAAAAATTCAAATATCAGAATCGGTTACAGGAAATTTTCCTATAACCTTTACATGAAAAGTTCTTGGAATCCCAGTTTCCTAGAAAAAGTTTAGTAACTTTACAGAATTTTTTTTTTACAGTGTAGTGCAATTTGCTGTGCAGAAATAATTTAATTTATGTTTTTAATTAGAGTTAAAAATATAGTTGAACATAAATTGTTACTATTATTTGTAATTATTATAGATTATACGGTGATATTAGAGCTAAATTCATTCATTAAATAGCCCAGTTATGGATTACAAAAAGACTCAACTAAAGACTGAAAATTGTATTTTTCAAGTTCTGCCAAGTTCAAAAGTTGCCGAGAAATTGTGACGAGTATTCAAGTCTTGAGATAAACTGTAAAATAAAATAAATAAATAAATAAACTGTAAAGTTATTAAGATTTTTCTAGTAGATTTGTATTCCAAGACCTATTCTTGTAACGATAACAACAAGATTTCCTGTAACGGAGGAAGGTTACATGAGTTTTTGCTGTTACCGTTACACGAAAATTTCTTGTAATACAAATATACTAAAAAATTTCATTAACTTTACAGTTTTTTACAGTGTACCCTGACAACTAAGAAAGCCTTATTAAAAGGAAAAGAAAATGTCAATTGTGGTCTCATTTTGATAACGAAAGTTTTGTAAAGTGTCACAAATTGCGTAAGTTTAGTTTCGAAACAAATTTCAATCAATCGTATAACGAGTGTAAATATTTGAAATTTTTCTATGTATATTTTGTTTTACCAAACAAATAGAAAAATAGAAAAAATATAATAAATACTGGAAAGATAGTTCCTTAAGAAATCGCTTTCAGTGATATTTGATGTTGAATGAAGCGTATACAACATTTTTATTCCGTAAATACTCGAAAACTCTTTAAATTCATACACTCTTACGGTTATAAAAAATTGTTATCAAGACTATACTTAAAGATAGACATTTGCAAAAAAAGTGGAAGAAAAGCTCTATAATGGAAATAATAAATTAATTACTAAAATTAAATAAAATTAGAATTTTATTGAATAACTTTGAAAATTACAATCATAGGTGAGTTTTGTCCCAAACACGTTAGATAAGGGGAACTGTGGTCTATTGGTACGGATTTTTTCTAAGAATTTTTTGCCGTCAAAAAAAAAATAAATAAATAAAAAATAAATAAATAAATAAATAAAATTTCATGTTATTTTTCCATGTAATGTCAGCAAAACTTGTGTAGTGTGTTATTAAAATGTAAGATCATTTTTTATATTGTATTTTTACATGTAATTAAAAAAAATCTAAAAAAGTTTTTGTATCAATGTGCCCCATACCTAGGACAGATTGATATACCTCATGGGGCATTTTAATACATTTGGAGAAAATGGTGACAAAATAACACCAATGCATAATTTTCATAGAAAATGAGTTAGAAAACTTTTTTATAATTATTTTAAGAAATTCAAATCACTCACAATTTATTTGTAAGCAATATTAAAACAATCAAATTTAAATGCATAATGACCTGATGTTCTGCCTGTTCCTCGTCTGATTGTTAGCAGCGGTAACTTTGCCATATCTCGCATTTAAACCCCTGCATTATCTTCTTTCTAAGGAAAGATAAAAAAACAGGTTATCTGTTTAAAAATTGGTTTATAAATAGAAAATAAAGGATAATTACTTTTAAAATTCTGTTTATAACATATTTATCCTTTGCTGTGCTGCTGCTTGTTTCTCTTTTTTAACATTTCTCATGTCGAAAATTCTTTTTCTTTTCTCGAGAGAATCGATATAAATTCGAGATTTCCAGGTTATTGTGCTTTTCTTTTGTCAGTTCAACTGCTACTAGCTCTTAGGTAAGTTCGTACGTCTTCTGTTTGCAGAAATACTCTAAAATTTTCTAATATAAAAAATTAGAGCTATTTCAATTTAATAAAAATTAAAATTAGAACTTTTTGGTGGTAAATGGTTGGATTACGGAATGTATAGTAGAAAAAATAATAAAAGTTAATAAAAAATAAACTAGAAAAAGATTTAGCTTGTCTGCAGCTATCATGAGGCACATTGATGCGCCCAGACATAGACTGTATCAATGTGCCCCATATAGCCATTTTGAATAAAATTAGTCTCATATCCAATACTTTATAATTTATCTAACAAAAAGGAATGAGAAACTGATAAACAGTAGCTTTAAATACCAAGGAGAGTATTCTTTTGGGTTGAAAATGCTGGAATAGTTGTATAATACCATTGCAGTTATACAACTCAAATTTACTTTCGATCTATAAAACAATAAATCATCCGTCCCATTTCATCAAACTTCTGAATCATCCCAAGACGTTTTGTATGTAGTTGTGTACACTATCATCATCTTTGGAGCTATTGTGAAATTTCCTGTAATGACCTTCTGAGCAGTGGAGTGGGTGTATCAATGTGCCCCAGTTCCCCTTACATTGTAAAAAAATGAAAATTAATAAAATATATTTTTTGTAGGAAACTGAGATTACTAGAGCTTTTTATGTACCGATTTTCAACCGATTTTTTACACATTTTTTTGTTTTTACTGTTACATAAAAAGGCTAGGAATCCCAGTTTCCTAGACAAAATTTAGCAATTCTACAGACCCTGTTTTACAGTGTATATACTACATAGGTACAATCTAGGAATGTTAATTTATTAAACAAGTTTTCATTAGGATTAAGAAGGTTTCTGTAAAAATATAGAAATAGTTTAATTTTCATTTATATTACCAATCATATCTCAAAATATGTTGATTATAGATTTTCCTTTTTTCCGGCTAATTCGAAAAACATCTACTAAGCTATAACATGTGCCATTTGAAACTTCTAAGACCTTACTGAAAAAGAAAAAAATATATTTTGCCATGCATAATTCTTTATACTACAGTAATACCCCACTAAAACAATCTGTACACAATTGGCTCAAAAACCGTTGAAAATCTCAAGCTAATTGATCCATTCTGCAGATATTTTTAAGAATATCTTAAAATTTTCAGCTAATATTTTTAAGATAAACTAAATCAACAAAATGTTTTTAGATCTAAGTAAAATTTTTTAAAAAAGTGGAAATTTCTTCCGATAATCTTAAGATTATTTTTAGTGGGGTATTGATAAATAAGTGTATTAAGATTTATTTGTTATAAAAATACTTTCAATGCATAATTTTTTTTATGCAAATAGAAAAATTAATTCCTCTTGAAATCTTTTTTTGCATTTTGAAATTACACAATACTATTTAATACAAATTATATATTATACCATCCATGTGTTTCAAATTCAAAAACTGAAAACTCTTTCTGCATAAACTATAATTTACTGAAAGTACATTTCTTCTTGCTGCATAAAAATTAATGTGGGTATATTTCTGAATAAGATATCTATTCAATAGTTTTCGCAGATAAAGTTTCAATCATTCTGCCATCCACATCTGGTAACATTCCGCTTCTCGAGCTAGTTTATTTCATTTAACTATATCTCGAAAAGAAATTTCCTCAACCGTTTGTAGATGAACTGCACGGAGTTTCCTTATTTAATAAATATTTTCAAACATACATATGTATAGCATATTTATATTGTACTAATTTTTATAAAATTGAGAAATTTGATTTTATAAAAAATATTTCAGGTCATAGGTGATTTAATATAAAAAGAATAATATACTAAAGATCAATAGTCATTCCTGTCTAAATGAATATATTTGTAAAAACAGAGATCTATATTTACAGAAAATATATACATATATATAAATATATATATTCAGTTAACAATGATTTTAGGTATACATTTTAACAATTAAATTAACTATATCTATTAGATTAAACTGCATAATTTTAAACGCGTGCAATTATTAAAAAATTACAATTTAGTGTTAAAGGGTAAGCTGCTATTAATTAATTTTTATTTATTCATTGCTTTTAATTTCTCTTGTTAAATTTCATGGATTTTATTGATTTGAATGATTATCTTTAAAATGTAATGTTTGAAAGTTTTTCTTGTGGTTTCTCAACATACATAGTCGATAGGGTAGATAAAATATATATTTTATACTTCTGCTATGGATTTCAATAGAAATCGACTAGTGTTTTCTTTTACATGAAAATATCTGCTGCTAATAAAATCATTCTACTGTATAGGTCTTCATCTGAATATTTATTCTATTTTTTATTTTATTGTTCTGCTATATATGTAATTCATTCATAAAATTTATAGTTATCCCAATTTATACGGTCAATATCATATGTTACATTGGTTTTACTTATTTAGACATTTTTCGTATATATTACTAGAAAAGTTTCTGTTTAAGACTCAATCGAAATATCTTATCCGTCTCGTAAAGCTCTTGCAAAGTTGATTTCCGTTGAACTAAATTATTTATGGAAATTACAAAGCACATGAATTTATAAATTTCTCGAGCACAAAACGATCATTTTGTTTGTTGAAATCACGTTGGTAACGTTCAATAATTCACAACATTAATGATACAACTGCTCTTTCAACTTCAAATACAAAACTATATATGAGAATATATAGCAAGTCTTTATACAAAAAAAAATTGACAGGTGTTGGATTGTACTACATAGGAACATGTAAAGAGTATATTTGATTACTGAACCTTTTTTCTCCTGAAGGAGAGTAGTCGAAATCTCTTATGATTTTAAAAATGATAACAAGAAGAGCAAAACTCAGATCAAATACAGGGCTAAAAGCATGGTTTTAGATCAAAACCATACTTATGGTGTTTTCACACTATTTAGTATGGGGATCTTTTTGAAGATACAACTAGTTAAATAACTTGACATTCAAAATTTGGGAATCCTGCTCTTGCAACTAAGCTTAGTCATATCCTAGGATCTATGAGCCTTTAAATTAAATGTTTTTATGTTACAATTTAAACATAGTGAAGAGTAAATAACTTCTTTATTATTCCCATGTTCCTATTTATTCAAACTATAATATAGAATATATAACTCTGAAATGGGGAGTAATTGGGAATTTTAGGTACATTTTGTAAGAAATACAACCTATTACCTTCTCTCTTCTGTTGAAATTTCCGAAAAAAATCAACGTAGAATTTTCTACCGAACATAACCTTTAGAACCCAAAACTGCACTCAGTTGAATACTTTATATGTATATCTATCTACATCACTTTTTTATGGACACGATAACTTCCATTATTCTACAGAAATCTCTTTGAAACTCATATATAATATCAAGGGATGAAAAATTTCGGTTAAGTTCATTAATGGACAGTTCATTAATGAATGATTAATTTCTTAACATCACAGTTCTATTCCATGATTGCGGTTCTCCGTAATTTTCTGTAATTCCTTTGGTCCTTAAAACCACACCTTAAATCCGCTTTTCATATAAGTCAAATTCAAGCATTCATGACGCTAATCTGAATTTTTACTAAACTAGTCTCCAATGAGCAAAAGAGTTCTGATGATAAAAATATTGATTTTCTACTTAAAAAGTGTCTTAGGCCAAGTATTTATTCGTATGTTTACATTTCATTTCTTGCTATTTTTTTTTAGATCGGAGATAATGTATTTTAGTAAAAATTTATAATTGTGATCCAGAAATGTATGAAAATTAAACCAATGGGTAAAATTATAGTTTGGATCTTTCTTCTAAAAATAATCAATGTACAATTTATTTATTGCTATATATTATATATAGTTACTCAAGAATCCAGACAATCGTAATTAGCAAGAAATTGATATAATTTCTTATAATATAGACTTATTTCATTTCAGAATCAATTTCCGAGTAAGATAACTTTTTAATTGATTTTTGTTAATGTTTCAATCATTCTGCCATAGCCATCTGCTGCAATCATTTTTATCAAACGAGTTTATATAATTTCGTTTTTTATCTTACAAACTATTATTGCAGCCGTTACCAGTGTTGCATAAAAAGTATAATAATGGTTTACTTTAAGTTTATTTGGCTGAAGAAAGAAATTTTTAAATAGCATTCAATTTCACTTTTTAGTTCCTTTTATAATATAATAAAGAAATTTAATTTTATTTATTCTTTTACAGATTTCGTGTTTTTCGTATATTCAAGTTTTATAGCTTATATATAGTTGGAAATATCTTAATTATTAAAGCAATAGAAAAAAATTAACAAGTGTTCTTTAACTCTGCAAAATATAATAGAGATTATTCGCAAATATTACATTATTACATCGACTATTTTAAATGAAATTAAAAAGGTATAGATAAGACCATATATTAACCAGATATTAACCACATATTTTGATGTCAGACAGTTAAAAGTAATAGTTTTGAACAAATGCGCTTTTTCTCTGAAAATTATGGTATAGGTTTTGAGAAACACCGAATATACTGGCGATAAATATAAATCAATAAATATAAAAACTTTGTTAAATCACCATATAAAGTAAAATTTTACAGGACGCATTTCGAGCTGCAAAATTACTGCTCGTCATCAGCTGGTCCACACACGTGTCACAACGTGTTTGGACCAGCTGATGACGAGCAGTAAATTTGCAGCTCGAAACGCATCCTGTATAATTTTACTTTATATGGTGATTTAACAAAGTTTTTATATTTATTAATTTATGGTATAGGTTATTCGCAAATATTTACATTATTTGCAAAGACTATTTTAAACGAAATTAAGAAGATATAGATAAGACCATATATTTGCGCTGTATTAAACATACAATAACCAAATATTTCTATGTCAGGCAATGAAAAACGGTAGAATAAAATGGGTATGGATTATACCATATATTTATCATATATTAAACATATACTCAGCAAACATTTTTATATCACACAGTGAAAAGCAATAGAAAAAATTGTAATTTTTGCGCTTTATCCCCTTGAAATATGATATAGATTATTTGCAAATATTATATGATTATATCGACTATTTTCAAAGAAATAAAAAAATATAGATATGATCACATATTTTCTATATATTAAACATACTAACCGTTTATTTTTATGTCAAAAATAGGAAATCAATAGAAATACTTTTAAACAAGTGCGATTTTTCTCCACAAAATATGATGTAGCTTATTTACAAATATTATATTTTTGCCTCGACTATTTTAAACAAAATTAAAAAGTTATAGATAACACCATATATTTACAATATATTAAACATACATTAATCGTATCTTTTTATGTCAAACAATAAAAAGAAAAAAAGAACTTGAATAAGCGCGTTATTTTGCAAAATATGATAAAGATTACTCGTAAATATTACATTACTATGCCGACAATTTCAATTAAATAAATAAGGTATATATAAGAAATTTTATGGTGTTTAAAATATGTTAAAATTATTACTTTTAGAGAGGAATAAACATATAAAATGTATTTAATACATGCAGAAAGCAATATACATATCCGTGCACATTATATATTCTAGATAAATATGAAAATACTAATCCCTGGTGTAATATGAACCACTAACTATGTTACCGATTACAGAATTTTTTTGAAATTTTTTATCTTAAATTATGCTCTCAAAAATAATACAAAAGACGATAGTCGAACTATAACAATTATGTTTACAATGAGAAAAGTTTAAAAATTTCAAATAGAATCACTTAATTTTGCTTATTGAAAACTGATTTCCATAAGGAAATTTCATAAATACAATTGGAATATAGCAGGATAGTCGATAGCGATAGATAGGCTAGTAGCAAAAGTTAAAATGACTGTTTCGCTCATCGGAGCAAAATTTTCTCTTTAAATGACGTCATATTTCTCATAGTGTTCTCGGGTTTGATCATAGCACACACATTTATATCGCAACGCAAAAGAGAGATATAGCTACGCCTATATTCTGTGTGGGTTTAAAACTCCAACGCGACTGACCTTGGCATACTGAGTATAAGATAACGCACTGTGAATTACGTAACACGTATAATCATTTCTTGTACTCTGAACAACCTGCCAATTACAGGAAAATAACTTGGGAAAATTGAAAACATTTATTACCTGATCTAACAAAATTCAGATTTAAGTTTACCGCAGAAACCATGGACTGCGCCAACACTAGTGAACTGTGAAAGTTGTACAAGGATTGATACGCAAATTTGAAGAAATTGATTGCTCATGTGATCTAAGCGGGGGCGTCTCTCTGTCCCTATCTCGGTTTTTGGATAAGTACAAGAGACAATAAACGCAGTTTTTCTTGCTCTGGGGATTACACTGGGTTCGCGAGGCAGTCATCCATGTCACCACTGCAAGTGCACGCGGTGTGTTACGCGTTTTGCAGTTGCCAAATTCTACATTCTTAAATTATCTATGATTTGTTTTTTACAAGTTTTCGAATAGATTCTAGCGTGTTCAAATGTTGTAAGTAGGTAAAATAAGGAAAACGACAGATTTTGCAAATGAATTCCTCACCCGCTATTACAAGGATAACAACTGTGCTTTAAACATTTTGTGAACACCTGTTTCTTGTTGATTGATAAACATTAATTCAAAGAATTGTATGCGCTGGACAGACAAAACATCGTGTAATTCACTTCCTTTACACGGGGAAAAAAACGCTGGGTGTCGATGTATATCAAGTCCATTCATTCGCGGCTGTTACGTTTTTATGTGCGTTCGTAATTATATAAATATGTAGAACATATAGTTGTCACTCAGTCCGTCCGTCTGTCAGTCTATCTGTCCGTCCGCCTATAACAACGTAGAATACTATCTAACCGAATCGTTTGAAATTAAAATATATAATTCTTGCATAATTTTATCGAGCCATTCCAAATGACATTTTTATAAAAAAAAAATTGATGTATAGTTCAATTACAGAGACAGTAAAAAGTATTAGATTCAGTAAAACATACTGACAATAGGAAAAAAATAATTCCAGTCATTTTAATGATGTAATATTCTTTGGGGCATAATAAAATTTATATACATCCATGATTTGTATACTAAAATATACATTCTGTACAATCTGTTGTACAAAGATTATTTTTTATGAATTTACTGTGCACACAAAGGTATTCCATTACATAATGTTATAAGAGGAAATATTGTTTGGGGGCACGATTTAATTATATGGAAGTGGTACACTTCGTCGACATAGTATTTTGTCCGCACTTTGTATGTAATTTACCTTTCTTTGATAATTTGATTTGTGAACACAGGGATTTTTTGTAAATTATTATGAAACAAAAATATTAACGTCGCCCATACCTTACCCAAAAAATGTTTCTATTGTACACTACGAGGAGGTGTATCAGCAAGTACCCTCACAAATTTTTATTGTTTAAAATACATTATAAAAAAATGCAATACAGAAATTACATTGCGAAAAAAAATTAAAACATGTTAAAATTACAGTAAAAAAATTATAATGAGATATTATGTGCAATTCCTCGTCGAAAATCTAAACTAGACAGATTTGTTCTATTTGCCGAGACATTTTGGATTCTCTGTTCTTTGTTTTTTTCTGCATTTCGTTTTTTCTGTGGCGGTTCACCCTGTATAATATTTTCTATTCTGATTAAGTTTCCCTTTGTTCCTTGCGAATTTCCAAAATAACAGCAAAAATCCCAACATGTGCACGACCTACAAAGTATTCCACCGCCTATGCCAAGCTTCTACTTTATTTTGTGTTCGAGGAAATCCAAATGCATTGTTTTCATATAGGTGGAACTGGGGCACATTGATACAGTTTATTTCTAAGAATTTTTTTAGTGTCAAAAAAGCAGAAAATTCAAGTTATTTTAGGTAGCTTTCATTACAAAAAGTAAAAAGCTACCTATTGCAGCCATCCGGAGGAAAGCATTTCCAGAAAATTTTGGTATATTTTCACCGATCATGACCCCCATATCCCAAAACCACCCTCCGTTCAAATGTTGACATATATATATATGTACATATATATATATATATATATATATATATATATATATATATATATATATATATATATATATATATATATATATATATATATATATATATATATATATATATATATACTGGTGTCCAAAAGTTAAGCATAATTGGTAATTAAGTAATTATTTTTAAGTAAAGAAAGAAATATGAATCGGAATGTGCTGAAACTCCAGGTGTGTAAACAAAATAGTACGCGTCACATATTTTCGCGAAGAGTTTTTCCTGAAATCGAACAGGGGACCGTCAACAAATTGAAAAAGAACGAAGATCTTTTGGATAACCCTGTCAAAACTAATGTAGCAAAAGCGTTCAAACTGCACATTATGATTAATTGGCTTATTGTTATGTACTGTGTTAATTTTTACAAGGATAGCGTGTATACTCGTAGAGAAATTAAGGTTTTTATAAAAACAGTCCTAAAGTTTTTTTGCTTATAATTTGCAGAGTTCTTATTATAAAATAATGTTTTTTTCTGCAAATATGACAAACATCATTGTACACAATACTCTGTCATCAGAATTTAAAAATAATAAAAATTGTATGAAAAATGAGTATGTTTAGTAAATAATTTTTCATTGCGCATGCGTCAACGATATCAAAATGTCATTTGCATATTGTGTTAGCTAAATGGATAGAGCAACTTCTGTAAAATTTTCAAAAACATAGCTTGAAAATTCTGAAAATGGGAGCCTATAGAATCAACTCAAAATCCTTTATTCCCTATATGAAGCAAAAAGATGAGGGGCTGTATCCATATTCCATTGTTTAGTGCCTACACAATATTGCACGTACAACTACCGGGTGTCCTGAAAAGGACTGAACGATTTTAAAAATCAATAACTTGCAAACTTTTACAGATATTTAAAAAATTCTTGCACGAGAGTCATGTAAAAGGTCAAAAGTTTTTTTCCTGTGATTCTCGATTTTAGTTCGAATTACAAATAATAGATGGCGCTGAAAGCGCTAGGTGCTGTGTTGAGATGGATATTGACGTCACTTGGCACTGAAGCAAAATAAGGAGGTTAACGCTGTGGAGTGGATCTTATTCGAAAATGAACTTTTGCTTTTACCGTCGGATTTTGAATGCAATCCATATAATTTTGATTTTGGTGGCGTCAGCGCAATAACAGAGAAAATTACTCTTTTTATGGGTACGACTCTTTTGAAATCGAAATGCGTGAAACAACAACGTTCGGATTACCGACTGTTATTATTTTTTACATTCAAAGAATGTAAGTACTTTTGAGAACAGGATATTTTTTTTATCTATTTATTTATCTGGGTATCTTTTAAACCTTTTTTATAACACCTAGTCATGTCCTGTATTGTATATTAAGTATGCGGGATTAACAGTTCATTTACAGGTACACCCAAAAGATTGCATCACATCATAGTCTATGGGGGAAAATCGCTTGCAGTGTATATTAATGAAATACTCTATTTCAAATGTATTGAACCTGATATAAATCACTGAATTTCAGTATAAAGTGATTATGATAGAATAGGGTATTTGGTATTTGTAGCATTTAACGTTCATTTACAGGGGCACACAAAAATAAATCGGTTACTGTACTGTCTTTAAATAATAATTGCTGGAAATGCATTTTCAATTTCGGCATGTGCTTTTAAATTAACTCTTTTTTAGATATGTTAGTAATTCTATAAATGCGTATTACCTATACTCGTCTTTGGACCGTCCGTCCGTCTGTCTGTCCGCATATAACGGTGCAAAAATTACTCTGTCGAATCGTTTGAAATTTTAAATATATATTTGTTGAAGAATTTTGTCCAGTTATTTCAAATTTTATGAAAATCAGATTTCCAATACAGGGACAGTCAAAAGTATTCCGTTACATTACGGCCGACGGGGGAAAAAGTTTCAAGTGCTTTTTGGTGATATTACAAGTATTAACTTTTTATTTTTTTTCAAAAGCACAGTTTAATGTATATAAATCTTCATAAATAAAAAGATCGCGAATATTTAAAATAAATAAAAGTAAGATTATTATTTCTTGCTAAAATATAACAATATCTTTCTATATACATTTTTTAAATAAGTACAGATGTTCTTTCTTATTTATATTCCAAATGCATTTTTCTTAAATCCCCAAGAGAATTTTTTATTTATCTAAAGTATTCCTTTACTCATATTTCAAACAAACCATTTCCATCGCAATAAATGTCTTTAGTGCTCGTTAAAATATACGCTTCTAGAGCCTAAAAATAAAGTTATTCTTAATTCACAGATCTTTTGATAATTAACTTTTAAATTCATATTTGTGTGTAAGTATATTTACAGGTCTCTAACAACAGAAAATTTAGTAGAACGTTTTCGGCAAAAAAGTTTTGTTTTAATAGAGAAAAAAAAATCAAAAATTTTCTAAGTAAATTTCATTTTTTTTAAATTTCTCTGTATTTTCTACTTTAAATGATGCTAAAATCATGTTTTTATATCTTAATTAGAACAGCAAAGTTTTTTCATTTTGCCTGTTTTCAAAATGAAGCTTACAAGCAATGGTTATGATAAAAACGACCTCGTCTGAAAATGCGTTTTTCTTTAATATTTATTTTACCATTCCAACTATTTAAATTGTTATAATTCATTAACCGTTAAAGTTAAATGGTTTATACTTGGAACATGCCATTTTCAAACATTCATATTAATTCTGATTCGGAAAATTTAAAAACGATATTTAATTTTGAACATATGAGTTGATTTTTTCTTAAGTTATATATATTTTTTCTTCATCTTTTATTTCAAATATTTTTATTTTTTTGAAATAATTATGTTTTAAAATGCTGTATCAAAAATTAAAACTTATATTTTTTCTGTTTATTTAAATAAAAAATAAAAATTCCACAAATAATATTTGTAGTTATAACAATTTTAAATCCCTCCAGTTTTTTAATATTTTTTTTAATTCTTTAAAATTGAAAATATATATATGAGAAGTTTTTTATGTTATTTTGTGCACAAATGATATGATTTACCATCACATTTTTTTTTATCTCATTAAATAAAAATGATGATATAAAATATATCCCCAAATCCTTAAATGAATATTAAGGAAATAATATATTTGTCGTTATTGTGGAATATTTATTATTTTATTCTAAAAGTTCGACTTACCTTATGTAAATATTAGTTATTTATTCCTAAAAGTCCAAGAAGTTAGCTATGTCAAACTGATAAATTCATTTATTTTTTCATCTGTATTAGTTCCAATAACAAAAAAAAAAAAAAAAAAAAAAAGAAAAAAGAAAAAAAAAAGTTTGTGAGTAGCAAATTAATAACTAGCGGAATAAAAAATCGGTTAAAAGGCTTTCGTTGTGAACCTTTCAAAAAGGGAGTATCACAGTTGTTTCATATTGTTAAAACATAGAAGTAAACATTTCTTAATTATTTCTGAGTTTGACCCAAGACAATCATATTTTAAATTGGAAAATATGCATAAGTAAATATGTCTTCATTCTATAAAGTTCATTTTAAATTTCACATTGAAATTTTTTATAAAAAAAATATTTCTTTTTGAAATCATGCAAGCCTTGGCTTAGACTCTTGAATGATTTGAGATATTTGTATCTATAGTTAAAGAAAAACGTTAATTAAAATTATGCAGTTATATGAATGATATATTTAAGAATAGTTAAAAATTTCATTCGGAATAATATATTTTAACTCTCGGGAGTTCTGAACCTCTTAAGAATTAAAAATAAAATTAATATATTTAAAAATCACAGTTTTCTTTTTTTCAAATACAATGAGAAGAAATGGTATTAATAAAGATAGAAAGAATTAAGTTTAAGTAATCTGAAATCTCTGTTTCTCAAATATTATCACATTTAAAAAAAATCTCATTTAAAATTTTTGAAATAAAAAATAATACAAAAAAAAAAAAAAAAAAAAATCCCAAAATCTGTTTAGAGTAAATCATAAGGCACATTATGGAATAATGATTACTATTTTAAATAGATAGATTGCAATGTCACTCAGCATGATCGTGGAAATTTTGTACATTACTTCATTCTAAAATATATAAATAATGTTATATCTAAAGACATAATTTATGAAAATATAAATAATATATTCCGAGTTTCAGAGGATTACAAAAACAAATCCTTTATTCCCAGATAAGTAGAGGATTTATTGTTACGTTTAATCTCTTTTACTCAATAAGCTTAAAGAACATGGAAACGAAAATTTTCAATAATGATGTCGTCAAATGGAAAGCTGAACTTTTATAATTAGGGGGAACTGGGGTACATTGATACAGTTTTTTTCTAAGATTTTTTTTGGTGTCAAGAAAGTAGAAAATTCAAGTTTTTTTTCCATGAGGTGACAGCAAAACTTGTGTAGTATGTTATAAAAATGTACAATCATTGTTTTATATAGTATTTTTGCATGTAATTTTAAAAAAATCAAAAAAAGTCATTTGTATCAATGTGCCCCATCCCCGGGGCAGATTGATACGTTTGAGAAAAATGACGACAAAATAATACCAATGCATATTTTTCATAGAAAATGAATTAGAAAACCATTTTATATTTATTTATAAAAATTCAAATCACCCACAATTTATTTTTAAGCAATATTAAAGCAATCAAAATTAAATATATTATGACCTGATGTTCTGTCTGTTTCTTGTCTGATTTTTGGCTGTGGTAACTTTGTCATATCTAGCACTTCAACCCCAGCATTATCTTCTTTCTTATGAAAGATGAAAAAATTACCAGTTTTTCTGTTTATAAATAGGTTCATAAACCGAAAATAAAGGATAATTATATTAAAAATTCTGTTTATAATATAAGTATCATTTTCTGTTCTGCAGTTTGTTTCTCTTACTTAACATTTCGCATGTCGAAAATACTTTTTTCTCTGGAGAATCGATATAAATTCGAGATTTGCCAGAATGGCGTCCTTTTCTTTTATTAGTTCTACTAGCACTAGATGCTGGGTAAGTTCCTACGTCTTCTGTTTTCAAAAATACTATAAAATGTTCTAATATAAAGAAATTAGAGCTATTTCACTTCAATAAAAACTAATATTAGAAATTTTGCGTGAAAAAAAGGTTGGATTAAGGAGTGTATGGTAAAAAAAATAATAAAAGATAATGAAAATATGAACTATTAAAGGATTTAGGCTGTATCAATGTGCCCCGTCATAGACTGTATCAATGTGCCCCATACAGCGATTTTGAATAAAATGAGTCTCAAATCCAACACTTCACAATATATCTAACAATAAATAATGAAGAACTGATAAAGAGTAGCTGTACTTACCAGGGAGAGTATTCATTTTGGTTGAAAATACTGGAACAGTTATATAATAGCATTTCAATTGTACAACTCACATTTACTTTTGAACAACAAAAACAATAAATCACCCGTCCCATTTCATCAAACTACTGAATCATTCCAAGATTTTCTGTATGTAGTTGAATACACTAGCATCATCTTTTGGAGCTGTTGTGAAACTTCCTGTAATGACCCTGTGAGCGGTAGAGGGGGTGTATCAATGTGCCCCATGTATCAATGTACCCCAGTTCCCCCTACTGGATATTCTTGTGTATAAAGCGCACATAAATCTTCAGATTTGCAATTTTCTCTGTTTTGATATATTTGTCGTACATATTTGATTATATAATTAACGGGCGTATATATTTCTGTTCGCGCCTTCTTTACCTCTTCCAAAATAATCGGAATAATTTGAAAATAAACTCTATCACATGAACAGAAAGAACTATTAATTGAAATTTGTATTGCAAAGTATAATAATAATTCCTTTCTTTATATAATATCACAGCGAAAATTATTTTTTGTAAATGATTCCAAGTTTGGAATTTGGAAATTTCTTTTTTTTTTTTTTATAATGGTTTTTCTTAATTTTTCATTTTTAAAACCAACGCGTAACGCTATCGTGAATTTTTGATCAATTTCCTTCTGCAATGTTCCTGTGAATAAATTGAATATTATACAAAAACCTTTCTTAATAATATACAGGGTGTTTCAAAAATGACCGGTATATTCGAAAAATCAATAAAAATTAAACCGGCAGCGACAGAAATACACCGTTTGTTACAATATACCAGCATTAAATTCATGTACGTTTCAAGTGTAGAAGTCACCAACCATGCAAATGAATTGCATAATCGATTTCAATGCTGCGTGTCAGTCCCTGAAACTCGTTCCTTCCATAAGTATGTTCATGTAAATAAAACATTTTTATGATGTTACCATACATCAACCTCAAGTAATTTTTAGGAAATAAATATATCCAAAGGCCTTTAAAAGTTTATGCTGTAAGAGAAAGGACATTGATGCATGTGTGTATGATAAGAAGTAGTATCTTGGAATTACTAATGGACGGAATCTTGAACATTGTAATTTCAAAGTTCATTTCTATGACCAGCAGGATCAAGAATTCATTCAAGTTAACAAGAGATGACAATATTTTGTTGGCTTCAAATAAAATTTTGAGAAAGATTACCCTGATGGAACTGACAATAGTAACTGGTTGAATTCATAACATTTGTCGTAAATAGTGTTAAGATATTTCTAGTGCATATATAGTATCTTTGTAAATTAAAAAAAAAAAATTATTAAAATTTTTTCAACAAACGATATTTTCTGTGTAAATATTGTAATAAAAAATATTAATCTCATTTTTCCTAATGTACTCATAATAGCATTTCTTAATATTTTATAATCACCGTATCTCAGCTGATAGCCAAATCTCCTTGAAATTTTTTGTGCATAACACTACTATAAAATACTCTCAAATTTTGGAAATATTTTTCGCAAAGAGAAAACAACTCCCAGATTTGGGACTTGGTGCGTGCGTTCATGCACTTTCATCCTATTTGTAGAAAAAATGCGTCAAGTTGACAGTTTTCCTTACGTAAAAAATTTCCTCCCGTAAACGGACAGATTTTGGTAAAAATCTTAAATTTTATGCTACAATTTCCCCTGCAAAAATTTATTTTTCAAAATTATTCTACCGCCATACATTTAGCCTATTTTATTTTGAACAATTTGTTGTAAGCCCCATGTGAAATGAAAAAAAAAAAAAAAAAAAAAACATGAGATATTTATAATTCCGTAAATCCTTCAAAGTGAGGAAATAGCTACACACGATGAAACAAAGACGGCCACACGAAAAATATTAAAATTAAAATAATAGTCATTTTGAACTTAACCTTGTTTAACCATTATGTTTGGGTTGTTGTACCAAAAATTTCAGATTATTTAAAAAAAACTCAAGCAACCAAAATATTTTAAGGGCCAATTGAAATGACCGAATAACATTTCATGTAGGTTTTGTTCATCTGGAGAAATATTGCATTGGCTTAGCATGCAATCTGAATAGTTTAAATCACGATTTAAACAGCATTTGAAATCGATTTTTGTAATTAACTTTGCATCATCAACCATTAGCAACCATTAGCATCAGCAACACATTTTGGAGATATAATCAAACACATAGTAGATTGCAATAGTTTAGCAGTATTGTTTTCACATATTGACCATGTCATATCTCAGCTTGTAGTCAAATCTCCTTCTTGAAAGTTTTTGTGCATAACACCACTATAAAATACTATTAAAGGCCAGAGTTTCAGATTTTTATCTCGTGCCCTATCAGTGATATCAAAACCTAAAAAAGGCGATTTTTGAAATTTTTGACAAATTTTGGAATGTGTTTCGCAAAGAGCAATTAACTCCCAAATCTGGTACTTGGTGCGTGAGTTCATGCACTTTCAACCTATTTGTAGCAAAAAATGTATCAGGTTGATCGTTTTCCTTGCATGAAAAAGTTCCTCTTGTAAACAGATTTTGGAAAAAAATCTCAAATTTTATGCTACAATTTTACCTGTAAAAATTTATTTTCAAAATTATTCTATCGCATTATATTTAGCCTATTTTATACTGAACAAAGTGTTGCAAAGCCCATTTCAACTGGAAAAACAAAAGACGAGACATTTACAATTTTGTATACCCTAGTATCTAAGAAAATCGCTGCACACGATGAGACAAATATGGCCTCCACGCACAAACAAAAAAAATTATAAAATTAAAATAACAGTCATTTTGAACTTCCATCATGTTAGGGTTGTTTTACAAAAATTTTCAGATTTTTTAAAAATGGTCGAGCAACCAAAAAAATATTTCTGGACCACTTGAAATGGATTGCGACGGCTGTAATCTATTCAATATTTTTCGTGCCGTCCTGTAAAATAAGTATAAGTAGAAACCTACCGAAAATCTATAATAATATTAGATTTTCATAGGAATTACATCCGTATTCAAAATTTAATCTCGGTCAGACATTTGAAAGTGGGTTAAAGCTGAAATATAAATTTTGATCGAGAAAAACTTACATATAATCGTTGAAGTTAAAAAAAAATCTTAAAAAAATAACGTACATTTTGTTAATATAAATCCTGAAAAGAAACAGCCTCAAATTCCTACAAATTTTACATAGGTTAAAAAACAAATATTTTAGCCAATCTGAAAAATAATAAAAGTTAACACTTTAAAATTCCTTGTACTTTTTTAAAAGCACAGATGCATATGACATTTCAAATTATTTAAGCAATTGTTATGTGACTCCTCAAAGCAATGCCGAATTCATTTATGCTCAGGTGCAGAAATTTTGTATAGGTCATGAATATTTAAAGTTCCAAAACTCGTTCAAGTTTAGTGTTATATGAACTGGAATTTTTTTTGTTTTACATCTCAATACAATTGGAAAATTTTACTAAATATAAATTACAGTAGCTGTGGAACGTACAAAAATTTAAAAAAATTATGTTATTTAAAAAACTACCTGTCTATTGAAACTACATGTCTATGATTAACGGTTCAGGTATTAAGCCATTGGACACCATTAACACTGGTGATTTTATATATAATAAAGAATACTGCCCAGTTAAACTGATGGCATTGAGCTCACAGGCTACAAATACTAATTGTACATTAAAGCTTTATATTTTCAAGGGTTAATTCCGTTCGAAAAAAAATTAAGAAGGGGAGACAGCTCTCCCCTTTCCTCTTTTTTTATACTTAAACATTGAACCTCCTATACTATCAAAGACATGCTTTATCATATAAAAAATCTATATCCAAAATTCAGAGCAAATGAGATAATTCTTAATAAAAACCCATTTAGCATTTATATAATTTAAAAGGAGTTATCCCCCTCTTTTATACTTAACCATTAAACTTCCAAAACTATTCAGAGATTTGAACGAAATCTGAAAATTCTGCTTGAAAAACCCATTTATATAAATTAAGGGGGGGGGGCATTAGAACCCCTGTTCCCCCTATTTATACTTGTTCAATGAACACCTAATAACAGTCACGGAATCGCCTCATCAGAATGGTCCTAATCTAAATTTTGAACGAAAACTTAATTCTGCATGAAAATCCCATTTATATCAACTAAGGGCAGGGGCATGAGCCCCCCGTTCCCCCTCTTATATATATCGAATGAACTCCAAAAACTAATCAGGGAAGCGCTTTGTCAGGATATACCTACATACAAAATTTCAAGTGGATCGGATATTTTTATCATGAGTTATCGCGTTACGCACGAACAGACATACAGAACGGACGGGCACATGAGCTCTCAGGCTATAGCCTATGAGCTAAAAATACTACATAACGATTTTAATTTTCAGATTTATTGAGTATTATCTAAAATATCTTTTGACTTATGATTATTAGGAAATTCCGACAATTAAATTCTACTCTGCTATCAATAATATATATTTTTAATTTACGTTTCAAAGTACTTTCTCAGCATACTTAAAATATATTTTTCATATACGTATATCATGCAAAATGTTATAATATCTTTATAAATTTTGCGTTACTTTCTTCTGATACAATATCATTATTCTATTTTTATATAATGTGTAAAAAAGTTATTTTGTTATATGTGTAACACGCACATTCTAAGAGTAAGAAAACGGGAAGGTATAAGCACGTTTCGTCTATTTATTTTTTCCTTAATACGTGACATAACATAATGGCTAGCTTTTTCAAAACTATATAAAATGCGGAAATGTTTAGAATAAAATCGTAGCAATTCTTTTTTTTTAAACGTTTTCCTTATTTTCAGAGGAATGCATTTACTATATGCCTAGACGTATAGGCTGCAATGTAAATATATGAGAGCATATTTAATTTGATATATTGTACTTTATTTCCCTAATTTTTTTTTTAAGATATAGCCATAAAATTGTGAAATTTGCAGGCATGAAAAATTTTTTTTTTATTCAGGATTCAACTATACTGTTATTATTAAATATGATATTGAATGTAGAAAAATAGATCTTGCGCTTAAATTTTAAAATGAATGTATCATAATATATAAAATAAATTCATTTTTAGAATGTGAGATTTAGCAGAAAAGTACAATCACAGTAGAGTTATTCAATACTTAATAAAGAGATATAGTGTAAAAAATTATTCTGAATATGATTAGAAATCCTACAATAAATACTTAAAACTTGTGATGTAGATTTCCAAAATGAACTATTTTAAAGCCCGATGATGTTTTTTGGTATTTTGCAGAGAGTGTTTCATCTTAACCTTTTACTTTCCGAAGGTATTTAAGTATCATTAAAATTACTTATTACAAAATTCTTTTAATAAGTCGATTAGATTTAATACTGTTCAGAATGAGTTACAGGTACATTACTTTATTTTGTTCCAGAAGCATTATTGGTTACACTAAACGAAATATTTTTAAAAGGATGATTTCTTTTTTCCTTTGTATCTTTTAAGCTCTCTTGGCGCTGAGAGAGGAGAATGGAGATTTTTTCAATTCAGAAATATTTCTATATTTATATTGTAAGAACATCATATTTGTACATTTTGTAATGCTACAAAATACCAAGAAAACAATTTAAAATAAAAGATTTGAGTAGGGTTGTGAAGTGTCTGGGGGGTTTGCTGGTTAAATGAAGACATAATCTTAAGCTTAAGTTAAAATGAAACAGTTTATTTAAACCTCTGAAACATGGGAAAGTGGAGCGATAGTTCAAGGATTTCAGTCACTAAGCACAATACTAAGATATTAAACTGCAAACTATACTCATGTCCACGGCTTAAACTCAGTTCGGGGCACTCACTCCGGCTTCACGTTCGATTGTGGCTAAAAGCTAGTTTAAATCTATAATAAAACAGCACGTGGCTCCAAACATTCTTTATTCTCAACAATATTCAACGTATTGAATTAATTCTTACCCATTGGCACTCCTCTTGGGTAACTCAACTCAACACAAGCTAACTGGACTCACAATAATAGCTATCTCACTTCAGAACTCAATCTATCTCTTCACCACGCCAATCTATTTCACCTTGCGGACTACTGCCGCCTCACCGCCACTCACACACTCCAACTCATAACTTTTATACGTTGCAAACTGAAGACGGAGCTATAAATTTGCATAAGACTCCTAACCGCAGCTAACTGTAGACTCGAGGGCGCCACATACAGCCTGTAAAGTTAAAGTTCAATAAAGGTTAGATGTCGCTTCCGCGCCACACATGTTAAAACATTGACGTCACGATCTCACTAAAATGCTAGAGTGCCTTTATCACAAAGGACACTCCCGCACAGGGTTATAAATATTGTACAAAATTTCTGTAAATTCGAATTTAATTGATCCTTCTAAATCCTTCTAAAATCTTTCAAAAATTTATTAAATGATTACGCAAATCTTTTAATTTAGTCTAAACAATTTAAGTAAAATGCTTTAGAATTTAAAATTCTTAAGAATTCATAACTCGGTAAATAAAGGGCTAAAGTTGTCCATTATCTAATAACTAAACTTGTTGTTATAGAAATATATTTCCGATTTTACATGCATCTCAGATATGGTGCTTAAACATATGAACACCCGTTTACGCGGAAAAAGTTCCATTTTATTAAGGTCCTAAATTTATGTTAATTTTTTGTACGTAACCGTATTTTTTACGTATATATATATATATATAACCTATGCCAACGAATCACATTTATAAATCTGTCTCTACCGTATAATAAATAACAATAATAATAATAAAATAAATTTAAAAGCCAAAATATATTACAACTGTAATAGTAAAAACGTTTTATGAATTTTCCAAATTTTCTTGGAAAAAAAAACTTTATATATATATATATATTGTGTGTGTGTGTGTGTGTGTGTGGATTTCAATATCATATCTGAATTTTACTATTCCTGATAGTTGAAATACTAGTATATTACCAAGTTCTAGGTAAATGTTATCTTTTAAACCAAACAAAGAATGATAATTTGAGCTTTGTATTCTTCCCTCAGCAGATGTGCTATGGAACGTTAAAAGGGATTTTATTGAATTCTTAGAAAAAATATCAATAACTATAAAGAGTTAAAGAAACAAATTTAATAACACACATTTATAATACTTTAAAATTACTGTTCCCACATGAATAAATTTATTATCAAACTAACTTAAAATCTAACTTAAACTTATTATCAACTATTCTACTTAATTCCATTAAACACCTCTAAAAACATCCAGGTTCATTATAGCCAAAAATCCGTATCTAACATCATACATATTTCAGATAGTGAATTACAAAAAAATATTATTATATTAAAAACTATATATTATATATTCTATTAAACAATATAACAGCCATAGCAGTTCCATTTGACGGGTAATTAATAAATATATTTTGATTTGAACACTTAATTTCTTCACAAAAAATATATCTACAGCTTAAAATTTAATTAACTCGTTTTATAAAAAATCCTGATTTAAATCATTTTTGTTTGATTTGAGTTAAAATTTCTCTACTTCAGGTGTTAAACACATTAAACAAATTTAAAACCCCCAGTATCTTAAAACTTATTTATACACTGCACAAAAAACACCATAAATAAATAACGGACTATATTCACAAATTTATTTTCACTAAAACAAATGAAAAATTCGAGAGACGAGGTTTACAAAATCTTTGATTGGGATTAAAAAACACCATAAATAAATAACGGACTATATTCACAAATTTATTTTCACTAAAACAAATGAAAAATTCGAGAGACGAGGTTTACAAAATCTTTGATTGGGATTACGAACCCAACTCACACAGTTTTTGATCCTTTTTTAAATCAATAACTTCAATAATTCTCCCAGCAACAATTAACTTTACATCAATAATACTTTTTGCTAACCGCTTAAAATAGTAATGTATTTAGAAAAGGGCAGTATTTTATTTCCCTGGTGATACATAAAATAAGTTTAAATGAAAACCGTGAAAAATATATGAAAATATTTCATAAAATATTATTAATCAAACGCGTGTTATAAGACAACTGAAAAGTCACTATTTGCTTGATTTAATTAAAGATAATTTTCAAATTTAACATAATACAATTAAAACAGAAATATATTCTCGCTTTGTCATTTTTTCTATTAAGCTAATACCCCTGTTGACTTGTTAAATATATTGCTAAAAATACATTAAAAATCGTAATATCAAACTTAAACCATTTAACTCCTTGTGGATTTACCAAATAAATGTTTTCAAAACTAAAAGGATTAGATTTTATCACATTTGTCAACTGTGTGTTTTTTAAATAGCAATTTTTTTAAATTGTTCTATAACTTTTTTTAGAAGCATTATTTGTCTAACATGTTTGACTTTAAAACAATATTTTGATGGAAAAATTGGCAGTAGTTTTATTTAAAAAGATTGATTTATAGTAATTTACTTAAGCTAATTTTCTTTTTTTTAACTTGCAAATATATGTTTTTTAATCTTTAATAAATATTTGCATGCATTTAGTTTTGATTTCATTAAGAAAAAGGTAACATTCTGTGTTATCGAAATTTAGTGTTCAGTACAAAAGGATATAAATTTAAATTTATTTCTTGTTCAAACTAGTCGTTGGGGGCCACCGTAATACTTACCCATCATGGACATGTATATGAAAATAAAACATGTGAAAACTATTTATACAATGCATTGCAATTCATAAACAAAATTTAAATATTGTTAATACACATAGTAATGCTCTATTAAAGAACTGCTGATTACCGATTTCGACAAATTATATAAAACGCCAAACTACTCAAGTTGTACCGAACTGCGTAAAAGAAACATCCTTATAACTCCAAAAATAATAACTCTATTAACTAACAATTAACTGCATCGGATTAAGCGTCTCATTTCCAATTAAAATATACCTCTGAATTGAAATTTGAATGAAATACAGGGTCATGAAAAATCCGAGAATGTGAAAAACAGGATTACAAATATCTCGGCAACTAATAATCCGATCGACTTCGTTCTATATGCAAAATGTGTGTTATTTTATTGCCTTTTACGTCCATTCTTTAGAACAAAAAAATTCGAAAATTTTTATATACCTTTTATCAGAACGAATTTTTCGAGAGTCCGAAAAAAATAGTTCCGGATAATCGAGGTTGCTGATATTAAATAGGGTTCGTCCCATTCTTACATACTAACTACATACAAAATTTCAAGTCTCTATCTCAATTCGTTCGGGAGATAGAGCGTTTACAGACAGACAGACAGACAGACAGACAGACGGACGGCAAAATTTTTTTTTCTAAAAATATGTTTTTCGGAATCTCCACTATCTAAAACGTGTAAATCCGTCAAAAAATTTTTTTTCGATTTTCAAAACGATTGCAAGACTTACCCTATACTACGTATGATGGGTAAGTAAAAATATTAAAATACAGGGGTAAATAAATGAGTATTGTTATTTTTCAGGGCTACTGAAAGAAAACAATAGAAGATAAATCTTGATTAATCTTTTTGAAAAATCTAGATAATTTTGTGCACATTGACAAATTTTTCTGACAGTAAATTTAACTTTCTCGTCAAATCATTTACTACCTATAGCATATGGATATTGTCCACCGAATGATGCATGTTGTAACTAAACATTCAACAACTAATTAAATGCCGATACATCATGCAAATCAGCGTCATACATGAATATACATATGTTTGGATTCCGTGGTATGCAATTCAGTTCAATTAATTAAATGAAAACAGTCAATCATTATACACTGTGTGTACTGCATTATTGTCCTTGCGTTATAATGAGATTAAAGACTTGTAATGCAACAATTACAAGTCAGTAAACATAATATACAAGCAATTTTTATAAATTGACGCATAAATGTCAGAATATACGATTTTTTTTATCAACAGTTGTAGCAGTAAGTAATATAAGTATTTGAATGCCAATAACAAAGACGGCTATAATAAAATACTACGTATCGTATTATGTAACGCGATCAAATTGTGAGAGAGGAAAGAAAGTTAGTACGATAACTAAACACAATGGCGGCGAAATTATTTAGCAAAAACAGTGCAAAAATTTACAAGTAGAGATATTCTCAGCTATTTTATTTCACTGAATTTCTTCGCTTTTTCTAACTTACAAAATATACCTGTTTTATATTTAAAAAATCTTCCATTCGATTTCATATCAATGTCTCGTATAATAATTATACACAATGTCACTAAATTATAGCCATAAACGTTTATAGCAAACATTTAGACTAAATCAAAAGAATTAAGAATTGAAACTCATGACTGAAAACTTCATTGTACTTCGCTCGAGAGCACGGCTTCTTCTTTTGTGCGGACAAAAAAGTGTAACTGGTCAGAATATTTTTTACAGATATCGATCAACAATTCGCTGAATGAACATATTGAGAACGCGTCCGAGATAGACATCAACTGTTTCACAATTTGTTTTCACGTGTGCAGAAAAATGTGATGGATGCAGGGGAATCTACTCCGTCTACCGGCATATGTGCCGTTGCGTCAACCATATGACTGTCTCATTGTAGAGTACAATGCGTCTTGCACGATGAGCCTTAAACTAATTTAACCTCAAAAAAATTTCAAATACTGCTTCCGATGCTTGTCTGAAACGTGTGCCTGTCTCACACGTCATGTATGATCCGTATATGAGGATCATGTATATCTAATCAGTGTTCTCGCTGTCGCTCGCCAATGCGCCAAATTGCGACTAAATTCTTCATTTGGCGAGTAAACAAGCGATTAGATTCGCCAAATTGCTAGTGCTCAATTTTTGCTTTTTCATTTTCGTTTTTCATACATATGCATATATATTTAATGTATACATATTTTTTATTAGTAGCGGATAGTTGCAATTAGATTAATAACAATCGCGGTCACAGTTATAAAAATTTGGCTTATTTTAGAACATATTGAAAAAAAAAAGAAATATATTAAACAATTAAAAGCTTTTTTGTGCTACACGGCGAATCTATTTTCCTAATACTCTTCTCATTTGGCGAATGTTTTTCATTTTTAATTAGCCAAATTACTAACGTCGGTCAAATGTCAGCGAGAACACTGTCTAAGATGTGAATTCCTCTTCTTATATATTGTTCATTGAGGAGTCCATGTTCACAAGGGATGCGGTACTTAATTAAGCAGAATGCGCATTTGTGGGCTCAAGAAAATCCCCATGGCAGCTGATGTGTTATGACGTTTTGGTGGCGACTCATTAGTCGTGCCGTATCCCATCATTTGTCACCCCTCATGATTTCCCTGATATATCGATGCTTATTTTAGCAAATTTATCTTGGGTTTTGCACGATGAGCCTTAAACTCCCTTCACCTCCAAAAATTTTCAGATGCTACTTCCGATAATTAACTGACACGTGTGCATTTCGCACATGTCAAGAATGAACCGTGTATGATATTCGTGCAAGATCCAAGATGTGAATTCCTTAGCTTTTACATAGTTCACTGATAGGTCCATATTCAGTAGGAGCACTAATCAATCAGCAGAATGCGTATTTTGGGGCTCAAGGAAATCCCCTTGGTGTGCAGTACCATGTGCCAAAACAGCTCATTGCAGTTGATGTTTGATGACGTTTAGTCGGTGACTGATTAGTTGCACATTTTGTCACACCACATTATTCTTCTATTTAATAATTCACGAGCAGGTTAATCCTAGATTACTTAAAGATGTTCTGCAAAATGTGAGCAGAAATATATGGTTTCACTGTAGATGTAACATTAGTAGTTAAAGATTTATATTGACATAATGAAATACAAAAAATTTCAACCATTACAATTCTACAACTAAATAAATAAACAACCTTAAAGAGCACAATTATTATAAAAGATGTTAAAAGCATCCGTCCCGGCGATTCGGGCACCGAACTCGTCCGCCCAGTCCGTGGAACTGCGACGGTCAACGCTAAGCACCCTGGCCGGGCTAAAATCTTCCATTCGATTTCTTTTCAATGCCTCGTATAATAGTTATACACAATTGTCTCTAAATTATAGCCATAAAGGTTTATAGCAAACATTTCGCCCGGCCAGGGTGCTTAGCGTTGACCGTCGCAGTTCCACGGACTGGGCTGACGAGCTCGGTGCCCGAATCGCCGGGACGTATGCTTTTAACATCTTTTATAATATTTGTGCTCTTTAACGTTGTTTATTTATTTAGTTATATATAAGCACAAAGTACAATGCTCCCACCCTTCTCATTACAATTCTAACCAACATTTAATCCATTGAAAAAAAAACGCTAGTTAGATTAGAATGCTGTCTAAATTTTTAACTGATTCAGAGGAGACGCAATACCGATATTCAGAAGACATTAAAAAATGGCATATTTACAGTGCCTGTCGTTTTTTCTTTTTTCTAAAACAGTACAATGAGAGGGGTAATCTTTAAATAATTTATTTATCCATGTTTATAATTAAAAATAAAACTAAGTAACACTATTAAGTTCCACTATAAAACATAGCTGTTGGATGTCCCATTTTAATTTCCGGAAAAAAAATCCTTATTATTTAATCGTAGAGACGTTTGTTACAGATTACGAAATTTAACAGAACTTAAGTAATAAAAAAAATGCTGCAAGGTCATTTTTTCCCATTACATCAAGATTTTTTTTGGCTTTTTATCAAAAATAAATAAATAAATAAATATTATCACTTGCACTTTTATGTATTAGTTTGAAATTACTGTTTGATGCGATTACAAGTGCTTTAAATTTTACAATATTCTTTCTTTTTTCTTTTTCTTTCTTTCTTTCTGTTTTTTTCTTTTGCTGTATTTAAAAACATACGAGAAAATTTAACAATATAAATTCATAGTTTTATTGCTATTTAACTTCTAAGAAGCAGTTATCGTTTTCTAAATTATTTTAAACGATTAGTTTCACACTAATTACAATGCAGCTTCCAAATATTCTTCTTATTTTTATACATTATTTCCTACAACCTTTTCTATTTGGATATTAAAAATTGTTTTTTTAAAAATAACATATAATTAGAGAAATTCTGATTAGTAATTACTTTGAAAAAAAAATATTTAAATTTGTTTTTTTCGTGTTTTAATTAGTTTTATTGAACCTTTTGTTTTAATTTTTATCAAACTTTTTAAATGAGGACATTAAGCTTTCGTCAAAAAGGTCAAAATAATTAATCCATATCTTTGTCTAAAAAAATTAAAATGCGTGTCTCCTTAGGTAAAAAAAAAGAAAGTTAAAATAATATTTATTTTTTGTAAATCTGAGATTTACTGGTTAGTCTTTAAAAAAAAAGATAATTACTTTTATAAAAACAATTGACTAATGTAATAGTCAAAGCACCAACTAATCTATACTTTATTTATTTTGATTAAATAGGGAAGCGTTAATCAAAAACAAGATGTAATCATCATAAATTTGTGTAAATGTTTTATGCTACTTTTTCATTGTTAATATGGAAAACCATTCAATAACCGTGTTTTTTTTTACATTTTTTTTCAATGATAACTGGTCGTTTTTTTAATGAAATAGATTTATAGAAGAAACCAAACACAATTCAACCACTAATGTTGTGAAAACAGATAATAAATCAGGAATATTTATTCATAATAAACATTTAAAATGTATGTATGTATATATATATATATATATATATATATATATATATATATATTCCAAAAGCTATTATATTAAGGGTAAAACTCTCTAAACTGAACTATTATAAAGAAAAATTAATTATATTACACTGTAAAAAGCTACTGCGTAATTTTACTATAGCAGAGATTCCAGGCAATATCCTTAAAAAACGGACTTTGCTCCTATATTAACGGACTGTGCCTTGAAATAAATTGATTTTGACCGATTTTGAACATAAAATTTACAGAAATTGACTGTTTATCTGGAAAAAGTGACAATTCCCGTAAATTTACTGAAGAATTCATGGTAAAATGATTAAATTATTATTTTTTTAAATACATTATAAATTTTACATATTTTGTTTAAATTCTGTGTACGATGAAGTATAAAAAAATGCTACCAAAGGAATAAAAAATTATTTATTAAGAAATAGCAAATAATACAAAAGGAAATTACGAAGCGTACTTGCTGACAACATTTCTATAGTTATGTAGTAGAAAAGCATATAGTATGTAATCGTAAGAATAAGTTACTGGTTGCCAATATGTACATATATTAGGTGGAGAAACAGGCATTCCACTTGTAAATATTTGCAAAAACGAGTGCATCGAGAAAAACAAATTGATTAAAACTACAAAACATGTTTTGTGTAGTATATTTTGGTTGTTTTAAGAGATTTTTTAGTTAAAGTAAGAAATTTGTTTTGTTTCTCAGACCAAAAAATAAATAAATAAATAAAAAATAAAAAAAATAACACTCTTATAAAATTTGAAAATTTTTCATCAATTTTATTTGAGTCTTACTAAAGTCTTGTATTTTCAATTTTTAAATCCGACGAATGTTTTTTTTTTTTTTTTTTCAAAATTTAAATTGGTGTGCAGTAACCATAACTCTCTCACGTAATTTTATTTAATTGACTTATATAGGTATAAAGAATTAACATAATTTTTGGATAATAAAAACTTTTCAAATTGAGATGGATTAATGACGTTATTATTAAGTTATAAGCATTCCGGATGAAAATTGTAGATGAAAAATTGCGAGAAAAATCAACAATATTATTTTGTTTTTTCTAACAAAACTTCATTGATCCATTCCATATTATGGTCAATGTTACAAATTGAAAGTGCAAAATATTACAAAGACGCAAATAAAATTAATGAAATTTTGTTAAAATTTTATAAAAGCGTCAAAGCGTTAACATTTTTTTTCTTTTTGTCCGAGCAACAAAAGCGATTTTCTAATTTAACTAAAAAATTCGCTTAAAACAACCAAAATGTATTCAACTACACATGTTTTGTAGTTTAAATCAATTCCTTTTTCTGGGTGTTATTTAGGTGAGCAGTGTGAGATCTGGGATTGTCGTGAAAAAGGATGACACCACTATCAATCTAAGGAGTATGTTTTGCGTTGTATCACATGTCAAAGTGGCTCAAACGAGAAAACATTTCTAGACGTTTTGGCATTTCAACCGTTCTGATGAGAATGAGAAATTAAGCTGTTACCAGATTCAGCAACTTTTCGAGCCAACACTTGATTTCTTCCAACCTTTCGAGAAATATTGTCTAAACACCCAGTGTCATAGCAAACTAGAATATTCCCCAACTTTTTTTCTCGCAATTCCAAAAAGGTCTCCATTAGCCGCGACTTTTTTTTCTCCAACTTTCAACATTTCAACCAATCAGAGATAAGCGAATTACACAAATAGACGATTAATAATAACGGCTAGTACTAGTAGTACTGGTTTTCTTTTGACTTTAGCCAGAAAAATATAAACTTTTTCTGATTTTGAAAGGCAAAAAATTGGGGTTAAAATCTACTGAAAACTTTGCAAACTTGGTAGAAGCATTACCCTTCTTACCCATAAAGTCATAAACCCACAAAGATGCTATCAGACAATTAACGCTATATTTCTGTTATCCGGAGAAAAATATTCAATCGAAAGTAATTACTTCTCAAATGCTTCTCCTGGTAACTATTTTTATGTGTCTTCGTAAAGTATGTGAAACTCCTTCTGATTCGTAACCAATAGGTTGGAAACCGCTGAAATAGATGTTTCATCGCGTCATATGCTCATTATAATTGCCTATGTTGGTTAAATTGTCAACAGGGTTATCCCTTTTTAATCTTAGGCATTTAAGTAATAATTTGATCTAAGTATTTCGATGGCAATACATCATTATGCAGAAATATTTTTTTAAGTTTTTATCAAAGTGGATTAGAAATTTCAGAAGTAAATAAAGTTTAGTAACATATTGTAAAAAACATTATAATGTCATTTATAATAGCATTTAATTTTTGGTTATATTCAAATAGTGAAATTTAAAATTTTTATAATTAAAATAACACCATGATAAAAAAATCAGCAATATTTAAGACACATAAAATTATTATTTTTGATTGAATATAAAAATATGTGTCTAAAATAAGTACAAAAGTCCCCTCTTACTTATATATCAAATGTGTGTGTCTTAAAACTCCAGGAAAAAGTTTATATTTTTTGGATTTTTTTTTTTTTTTTTTTTTTTTTTTTTTTTTTTTTTTTTTTAAATCTGATTTCGCACAAATTACTTCCATCACAATAAATGTCTTTAGCGTCGTGAAATAAAAAAAAATACACTGTAGAGTCTCAAAATATCGCTATTTATAATGCACAACTCTTGTTATAATTAACGTTTCATTTAACATTTATGTGTAATTGCAATGTTCCTTTCAACATAAAATTTCAGGGAGTGTTTTCTGCAAAAGTATTTAATGTTTTAAGTTTTTTATAAATTATAAGGAAATTTTGTCTTTATGTTTATTGCAGATTATGCTTTATTATAATCATGAAGATTTGAATTGCATTCTGTATATGTTTTTATTTTATTTTATTTTATTTTTTTAAATATCGATCAATTGTTTCCTAAAGTCCAATCATTTTGAACTTGTCTGGCTGGTACCGACTTAAAAAATCAAATTAATGTACATAAATATAATAATACACATGGTAGATACTATGTTAATTTAATTTCTTATTACTATTATGTAATATATACAGGGTGGTCATAAAAAACTTTGCCGATATATGGAGCTTTAGCAGCCAGTCCGCTCAACCGATCGAGGTGAAATTTCAGATATAGCTATTCAGAGGTATGAGCTCGAGATTCTGTGAACGGCAACAAAATGGCGCTCACGGTTACGGTTATAGTTACAGAAACTCGAAAATTTACACTAGCAACACCCATTTTTTTTCATCGCAAAATGCTCAGCGCATGCGAAAACCCTAAATAGCGTTGGAAACGTACGGGCATCGCAAGAAACGGACATGTTATGCACGCACAAAAAACTGTTCTGGGAATCCTCCCCTCCCCCATAGAAAGAACTCGATTGGGGCGCAAGGAGGAAATTTACATATGACCCAGAGTCAGTACACTAATCTCTGATTACAATACAGAGCAGAGAAACTAAAACTTTTATTTTGATTAAACATTTTCCACATGGGTGCCATCACAGGCATAGCACCCATGTGGGAAATGGCATGGAAAATGTGTATTCAAAATAAAAGTTTTAGTTTCTCCGATCTGTATTGTAATCAAAGATTAGTGTACTGACTCCGCGTCATATGCAAATTTCCTCCTTGCGCCCCAATCGAGTTTTTTCTATGAGGGGGGAGGATTCCCAGAACGGTTTTTTTGCGTGCATAACATGTCCGTTTCTTGCGATACACGTACGGTTCCAACGCTCTTTAGAGTTTTCGCATGCGCTGAGCATTTTGCGATGAAAAAAAATGGGTGTTGCCATTGGAAATTTTCGAGTTTCTGTAACAATAACTGTAACCGTGAGCGCCATTTTGTTATCGTTCACAGAAACTCGAGCTCATACCTCTGAATAGCTATATCTGAAATTTCATTACGATCGGTTTAGCGGACTGGCCGCTAGAGCTCCGTATATCGGCAAAGTTTTTTTATGACCACCCTGTATATATATATATATATATATATATATATATATATATGTTTTGAAGTCGGTTGTGTTTTTGGTTGAAAAGGTTTTTTTTTCTCTTTTTAAAAGTTATCGATTAAAAAAAAAATTGCTGATTTTCTCGCATGAAAAACATGACTTATCAAAAGATGACAGGGAAAAGACTAAAGTGTAAAGACGTGAAAAGCTTTTAATCAAATTTCTTGTCATTAATGAAATTTCTATATTGACAATACACGAGTTTCGGCACATCTTATTTAATGCAATTTCGTGCATAGAAGTGTTTTTTTTATAAAATAAACCTTTTATGGAATCCTCAATTTATATTACAATATGTTGTAGCTAAAACATTTCTGTTTCACGAGAGACTTTTCCTCGAACTTACGGAAGATTAGAAAATCCATCTTCATTTACATCTAATAGTCATAGTTAATGCGTCATAATCGGTCTACATTAAAAATTAAATTCAAGGTTTTCGTTTAAGTACTGATCTTTCTTTTATTTGTTCCCATTGCTTGACACAGTTCAAGAGACTTCATAGTTCCGAATACACTGAGATTGGCAATTATGCTTAATGTCTACTGCCCAGAGCCCGACTAAGGCTAAGGGGAGACCCGCGGGCTTAATTCACATAAGTACATTCATTTAGCGACCAGCGACAATTTTGATTCCTGATTGGCTGTTTACTTTAATCTTCTGTGAAGAATTTCTAATGCCTTTAAATATGCCAATATCTAAACTAAGAAAACATAACACATAGTTACGCAAAGACTTAATTTCTAATTAAGATATAAATTTTAATTGACAGGCGTCTAGCCCCAGAACTTTGGCTACAATTTCAGAAAAATTATCATTCTACGTGAAGCGTATTGTTATTTGCTATAAGAAAAATGAAAGTAATGAAGTTATTTGGTTAGAATAATGTGGATCTTACGGTGTAATGGTTAGCGCGTCCATCTGGTGAACCCGAGTTTGACGGTTGTGTCCCCGCTTTAGACTTTTTAAGAATTTTATTTCTGTCTTTGTAGATTTATTTTCAATTATTCTAAAAGTTTCTTAAAATCGATTCTTGTTAATAAAATTTACTTTTTAATATTTTATTTTATTTATTTATACATTTATTTTTATTGATCTACTTTCGGTTAATAAAATATATTTTTAAATAAAATTCTGCTACTGAAATTAATTTTTAATTTTATTTAAACAACTTTTATTTTATTGATTTACTAATAGCTAATAATATATTATTATTTTAATAAATACTTGTTAATGAAACGAATTTTTGATATTTAATTTCATTTACATATACAATTATTTTTATTATTTTACTATCAATTAATAAAATATAACTTTTTTAATCAATTCTTGTTTATAAAACTAATTTTTTATATTTAATTTTATTTATTTATACTATTATTTTTATTGATTTATTGTCAGTTAATAAAATATTATTTAATAAATCGATTCTTTTTAATGAAGCTAATTTTAAAATATTTTAAATTCTTTTTTATTAATTTACTTTCAATTAATAAAATATTTTTTGTAATCAGTTCTTAATTAAACTAAATTTTAATATTTAATGTCACCTAAGTCTATATTTTAATAATTAAAAAAAAAGATATATTTTAATGCAGTAATAAAATCGGAAAAAATTAATAAAAATATTTTTATTTTACAATTATTATATTAATTGTTTTTTTTAATTAAAATGTGGCTTTTAGGTGATATTAAATAGTAAAATTTAGTTTCATCATAAAGAATAGATCTAAAAAATTATGTTAATATATTATCTCACAGTAAACTAGTAAAAATAAATTTTTGTAAAATTACAATTTATAAATATTTTTCTATAATTTTAAATAATGTATTATTTTATTTAAAATATCTTTTATTTTCATTATTAAAACATAACCCTTAGGAAATATTAAACTTAGTTTCATTAATAATTGATTTAAAAAAATGATATTTTATTAACGGATAGTAAATTAATAAAAATTACTTTAAAAATAGATAAAAATAAATATTAAAATTTAGTTTCATTAACAAAAATTGATTAAAAAATTATCATATTTTATTAACTATAGTAAATCAATAAGAATACATAAATAAATAAGTATGACAAATATTAAAATTAATTGAATAATAAATCAATAAAAATAATTGTATAAATAAATAAAATTAAGTCTTCAAAATAAGTTTCATTAACAAGAATTGATTAGAGAAATTTTATAAAAATAATTGTATAAGTAAATAAAATTAAATGTCAAAAATTAGTTTCATTAACAAGAATTTGTTTTAAAATCATACTTTATTAGCTGTTAGTAAATCAATAAAAAAAGTTACTTAAATAAAAATAAAAAGTTAGTTTCAGTAACAGAAATTGATTTAAAAATACATTTTATTAACCGATAGTAGATCAATAAAAATAAATGTATCAATAAATAAAATAAAATATCATTGAATGCATATATTAAACTTGTTTTGTAAGATAGTTTACTTTATTTGGCAATTCTGATATCTACTGAGTAAATTGTTAATTGATAACAAGCTAGTTTTTTTTTTTTTTTTTTTTTTTTTTTTTTTTTTAAGGTATAAAATTTAAAGCCTTTTTAGGTGCTTCTGTTCACCAGATAATATTATTCTTAATAAACAAAAGAAATTTTCTTCGAAAACAAACGCACTTTCAGCAATTTAAAATCGAAAATTGGTGGCAAAGGATTTAATATATCACCACCATGATTTATAAAATCATTTCTCATTTCTGTCATAAAGTAAGCGTAAACAAAACAAAAAATGATTTGCCGATAGGGGCGAAATTCTTTCAATGAACACCTGGATAATATAATCTCCGTTACCCGCTTTATTTCAACCAATCAGAGGATAGTATTTCATCTAGTGGCTAAATGAATGTGCATATGTGATATACGCGACCCGGGGCAAAATCATTCCAGGAGGCCCCCCCTTGAATCCATCTTTAAAAAAATTGCGAATAATGTAAAAATGGTTAGTACTAAACTACATACGTATTGTATGTATGTATAAATTTTACACTCTGTACGGTTCACATCTGTATACATGATGTCACAAAAAGATAACCACAGCTTTAAGAAAAAATCCTAGTAGGATAACTGCAGAAAAAAAGATAAATTGATTGACAGAAGTATCTCTTTGGAATCTTTTTACGTTGCTTACCTATGTACATTATATGACGTTTAAAAGAAAATGTCCCAAAATAATGTCATAATTATTATAGTTATCCAAATTATGTCATAATGTCATAATTAATGATTTTAACTTGTCACGTTATCAGAAAAATATTAATAAAGCCTTTCTTTTAAAAGCAACACAATACAAAGTTGTTAGAACAAAACTTTAATCAGTATTTTTTGAATTAGTTTTTTGCATAAATAATTGGAGTACTGGAAGCAAAGAGGGGAAGACCGCACTACCTCCCTAAATGTTTGGAAACATTTGGCATTTTTTATTGAAAATCCTGATTAGTCTCATAGGGGCCCCTCAAAAGGAGGGTCCGATGCAATTGCCCCGCATGCCCCTGCATAATTTCGGGACTGCTTCTGCCGTTTAAGATCCATGTCATGTAAATACATCGCACCAACGATGTCGGTAATATTGATTGCAGTAACATTTTCTTATCTATGCTGTAAGTATAAGGCAGTAAATATAATGCCATAAAATATGCGTAAAAATTTCATTCTCTCGCCAAGACCCCTATACTGAAAGACTACTGTTATTATTATTTCTTGTAATAATTAAAAGCAACATTTGGCTTATCGAAGTATTCATATATGTAACTATTTAATATAACATAATGAAGGTATATGATGCATATAGTATGCATAAATATAAATAGTATGTGACGCCATTGTGATGTTAAGTGCTCAATAAAACATATGCTAAATTATTGTTCTGTATTAATTTAGTTTTGCGTCTGTATTAATTAATATTTTAAACAATGTTTCATATTTAATAAATGTACATTAAATTAACATTCTAAATGCGATTGGCCTCTTACATACGTAAATATGGCTGTCGATTAATAAATCCGAAAAACCAATTGGAAAAGATCCATCATTAAATTTAAATGGGAACGTCGCCAAATAAGTCAGCTACAACCAAGTCGACTTCATTTATCCCTTTAAGACCCAATGAAATTATAAACAAAACTAGCCATGCTGATTGAAAGCAAAACATGTACTGCATCCACTATCTGTGGATACAAAATGATACTTTACTCTTTCTGGAAACCTGAATGACCGTTCGATTTAGGTTTTTATTACATACAACTGAGAAGCAACAATTTAAAAGAATGTCTAACCAGCATGTTCGTGCGGGTTGGGTCTTAAAGGGTTATGGCGACTAATTTTCGTCACTATATTTTGTACGTTTCATTAAATGGTGCTGAGCTTGGCGACAACTTGACGCTGATACAGATATATATATATAGTTTTATGCTTGTGATCGGGAAAACGGTTACAACAATGAAAGTTAATTTGCGAGAAATCACTAATTTTATTAGTTTTTGCCTAGTTCCTAAAAAGTTTTGAGATAATTTCCATGAAACGGAAGTGGTACCAATTCGAGAGCAACTTCTTTCATTTAACATAAGAACCAAATTAATCGGTTGAATAGTTTCGGAGTAATCGGTGAACATACATAGAAATAAAAGATAGTACATACGCGTCGAATTGATAACCACCTCCTCCTTTTTTGAAGTTTGTTAAAAAATTAAATAAAATTTCATTACAGAATATTATAAAAAATATGTTAAACAAAATACATATAAAGTTGTCTATATTAAAAATTTGATGCATTTATGTTTCATTGGGACTGAGAGAAAAAATTAAATGTGGCATGTTACTAAATTGCACTGACAGGTAAAAGATAAGACATCCGAGACCCCTTAATTTGCGTTGCTGCGGATATATATTATCCGATATATGCAGTATGTTTAATAAGAGATGTAAAAATTGTTAAGAGGTGATAGTACTAAAGGAAGTTTATCGTATAAATAAAATATTATTTTTTGAAGTAGTCAAATAATTTAACAAGGGAATTAATTAAAATATCATCATTTTTAATAAAACATATGCAACTATTTCTCATTAAATTTATTTCAAAGTTTTCGTAAATATAAAAAAAAAATCCTTCTGTTTAAATCTTTCAAACCTTGTTTTTTGTATTTGTAAAAGTTTTCCTCGTGATTTGAGAGTTTTTTACACTATCAATTCTTATTTACAATAATCGAATATACAGGGTGCGGGATAAATCTCCATGTAATTTTTAAAGCTGTGACTAATTAATTTTTCGTTTCAAGGCATCGGTCTACAATAAAATAACAATTTTCGTATATTTTTTTTATTTGAATGAGCAACCTATTATAATTCCAGACTGTTGTTGTTTTATTTTTATGATTCTTCAAACAGGATTTACGGTCAGTTAAACTAACAGGAAGAAGAGTGTCAACTTTTAGAAGTGGGGATATAAAAGTCAGAAAAAATGTATACAATGTTTGTTTTTTTATGGTTTTCTTACATTTTCTTGCATAAAAATTCTAATAAAATTTCATTGGAATTTTTGGATCAATTTTATTGATAAGGAACAATTTGAATAAAAAAATATTCAAATGCGATTTTTGAAAAAGCTTTTTCAATTAATTCCATGTTAGATACACTTTATTTCATAAAAAAGTTTTAAACATATTTTACTGAAATTTTGCAAGAATTCCAACAATATAGTACATTATATTCCGAAATAGAATATAAGTTCTACGGGATAATCTATTTTACAGGCGTTCATATATAAACCAATGGTATTTTTTTTTTATTTTAAAAATGTGTACGTTTGTAATGGCACATTTTGAAATAAGTCACTTAAATGTTTAACCCACTGACTTCTTCCCACAACCCAGTGAATGATTCCTCGTCGAAATTCCGTGAAATCCTGAAACTTCTGAATTATAACTTAATCATCCGTAAATTTTTAAAAACATTCCTCCATAATTGAAATGTATATATAATTCAGATTTTCTAGCCATCTATGTGTCTCTATATATCCAAATTTGGGTAAATGTAATTCCGTGTAATTAAAATACACTACTGAGATTAACCGTGGCTTGCTCCATATTAAAATTCAAGATTTATCATTAATGATGTCTTATAGGAACACTCAAGAATTCCATTCTATGCGGATAATTCGCTTTTGTATAATTTTGTTAATTTTTACTAATTCAAAAATATTGATCTAATATAAAACTTACAAGTGCATTACAAGATTCTTATTACAGAATAAGCGTACGAAATTTTTTTTTTAATTGTATTGTTGAGTTAAAGTACTCTCTATGCGAAATAATTACTGAAAGCAAATACGAAATATGTGAATCTTTTTTACGTATGCGGGAAAGTCAGTTACTCAAAATTAAAATATATATATACGTGATGTAGTAACGTGATAACAAATTACAGTAAAATTGGGACAAAAAAGATTGATAAATCAGCTATTGATTACAAATTCAATTTATTCGCTTATATATTCTGCATTTTATAGCGGGTATTATATAAATAGTAATCACGAAAATATTGTGTACATTATTCCAACGAAATAGTTTTTATTACTTTTTTTATTCAAAATGCTATAAACGTCAAGTTTACCGTGTTATAATATTTGAATACAAAATATGTGTATGTTAGTTAGATTGGAATATTTTTCCATTTAAAATGAGGATAAAAATAGTGGATATGACATGCAAAATTATACAGTCATATGCAGAAATTTTTCCTTTATTTTTCGATGAGTTTAGAAAGTTAAGATTCACAGTAAAGTTTATTTATGTATCCTAAAGAAAGATTTTATAATTAAAAATTACTGTTTCAATCATATTTAAGTTGATATATAGAACGGGACTTCAGTAAACGATGACAGAACATTATCATACTATACAATATGGTCCGTATAGCATACTTGAAATTGTTAATTTTGGGTAGATTTCGCAAGATATACTATCTGTTGCAGTTGTTGTCATAGTATCCTTCATAACTTTTCAGCAAAAATTTTCAGCAGAATATTATTATTTAAGCAAAATTAATAATATTCAAAATATAAAAAAGATTTAATAGACATAAAATATATATGTAACTTTTAAATACAACAGTAGAACCGAATAATAGTTAGCAAAAACAAGCTTTCCTGAGCTTTGCATTAAAAATCGACCAAACTCGCCATGGCTGAAGAATAGCTTGCTCTTTCCACACATCATCACACGAGTCTCGCTTGAGTTATCACGCTCATTGAATCCTTGTGTTTATTATTTTTTACTGTTGGGCACTTCATCCTTTATTCCCACATTGTCGGTCATCCTGAAGTTTCTGGCGACATCGTCAGCTACTTATAAGACTTTAGACATACATTCACACAAGTAAAACATGCAAACATAAAACAAAAACATCTCTGGTTGGGCAGACGCGTTACCCCACGGCTTCAAGTATTCTGCAGCAGTTGATGTCTTGTTGGAACCATCATGGTCTCCAATTTTCTTTAAATCATAACGATCGCGTTACTTTAATTTAGTGACTTTATATGATCCATGGAATTTTTCTTTTAATTTGAGACTTGTGCCGTACTACGTTCTTTGAATTCCCACGAGATCAATTAATTTACATCTATTAGGCTCTCACATCCTGTTATATTATTTTCTATAATTACTGTAACTCAAGCAATATAGATTTTTACGTGGGCATTAAAATTTGTTTTAATACTTGTTTTACCTCCCAATTTAATATTATACCTTTCACACGGTTCAACCCTTTCTTTTTCAAAAATTTCATGATTTCTTCCATTTTGCTCTACTTCTAAATATTTTCTCCAGTTTTTCCAAGAAAATTATTTTTGGAACAATATTTCCTTTCTTCATTTCTGTCATTGTACTCCCGCATCTTGTATTTTCTGATAAACCTCTGTTTATTTTCATTTACTCTTTTAATATTCTTTTCTTCCCTCGTGTTTTTCCATATATAGTATTTTTCAATTTTCCTCGTTTCATTTTTATTTCCATTGGCGCATGCACATAAGTTGCTTATTTCTTTTAGATCGCTCATTTCTCCTATTTGTGATACCTCATTTCTTTCATTCAATTTTTTCATACTAATTAAAATTTCTTATTTCCGATTTATTTCTATTCTTTTTTTCAAATTTCTCATGTGATTCAAATCAGTTTTATCATTTTCTATGATGCTCACTAAATTATTCAAGAAATTTTCACCTGCATTATTATCATGTGACACTGTAATATTTTCATCACGTCAATTATCTAAAGTTGACGTTATCATTTCATTATTATTTCTGGCAGCATGATTCAATTTTATAACAGAATTCTTCTGAACTTCACTGCAACCTACTTGAATATTTTTGCTTTTGCCAACGATCTTAATTCCATTCTGGTCTATCGGCAAATTTAATTTGTTAACCACATCATATCCCAATTAAATATCATATGCAAGAGATTCTAACACATACAAATTTGCCCTGATTAGAAAACTATCAAAATTAAATTCATATGAAAAGTATCCCTTAGGATAAACAACTACTTTATCTATGCCTGACAAAGGTATATTATTTGAAAATAATCTTGGCGATTCAATCTTCGTTTAGCATTCATAACTCACCAGACTGATATCACTTCCAGTGTCAAAGAAGATCTATGTCTTTTCACCGTTAATATCAATATTTATTTTGCGATCCTGTTTGGCACTGTTTGTTCGTTTGAATACTGCATAATTTGTCTCTTTGTGATTGGATAATCGCGGTTTTTGGCTCCGATTTTGAATGTCATTATTTATTTGAATAGTATTCCCATCATTACACTGCTTGAGATATCACGTTCATTGAATCCTTTAGTTTATTATCTTATATTGTTGGACACTTCATCCTTTATTTCCCCCCCCCCCCACACGCACACACACACACACACAGAGACAAACATATATATATATATATACTTAAAATATATCTATAAATAACATACATATATATATATATATATATGACCATTAATAGTAAACAATATTAACCATTTGAAGTTAACCATTGAATTTAATAACTTATATCACACTGAATATGAAAGGAAAAAACAATAAAATGAATACAAATGGAATTTGTAGAACCAAAGGAGAATCATCAGGTCCCAAATATTTTGGAACTACAAATGGAGTGTGTGGTTTCATCTTCGTATTTGCCATGAGAAAGCAAAACAATACGAATTTGAGACTACCAACACACATGAAACCAAAATTAATTAAGGAAATACCAAGTAATCTATAGTGGTTATGGAAAAAGTAAAACAGTGATGAGCTATAAAGTAGAATGAATCCCAAATGCACGACCATAATCCTGATACCGCACGTGGTATATCAAAGCTTTGAAGTATTCATATATCATATGATAGGTAAATGGAGATAATATAATAAAAACAAAAAACAATTTATCGTACACATCATAACATTAAATTATTATATATATATATATATACCGGGTGTCCAAAAATGACTGATGGATTTTAAAATTCAATAACTTGCAAACGGTGACAGCTATTTAAAAAAAAATTGCAGGAGGGTTATGTATAATGTCAAAAGTTGTTTTTACCGTAACATTATATTTTAGTTCGAATTTCAAACATTAGGAGGCACTGACGGCGATTGAAGGCCAGGTGATCAGTGCTGAGTGAAGAGTCGACCTGGCCTTCAATCGCCGTCAGCGCCTACTGTTTGAAATTTGAACTAAAGTAAAAAGTTACGGTTTAAAAAATCCTGAAATTATACATAACCCTCCTGCAAAAATTTTTTAAATAGCTGACCCCGTTTGCAAGTTATTAAATTTTAAAATCCATCAGTCATTTTTGGGACACCCGGTATATAGCACAATGAAATCCTTACAACAACAATTACTTTACTATTGCATGATTCGTACGTGAAAAATGAAAAAAAAAATAGTTTGATGAATTAAAAAAATGAATATTGCGTCATAACTTTGCTTTAGCAAAATTTCTACATGAAAACATAAAAATTAAAATAAATAGCTAGACGAAATTTTTTTAAGCAAATAAAAAGTCACATTGGAAATATAACGGACGAAAAGCAGGTGAATGTATAAAGTCATGTGTGTTTGGAAAAATGTAATAAAACATAAGAAAGCAGATTATGGGAAAATTCGCATTTTAAAATAATTTTAAGTTTTCAGATTTTCTTTTCGCCATTTTAAATCTATTCCGTGCATTGATGCGTGTATATTAGGATTTTAAAAATAGTCCAGGTCCCAAGAGCTCATCCTCAGCGATGAATTTGGGTTTATCTCTAATTTTCATTTAAATTTTTTGATGAAATTTGTACCTTATTTCGAAATCTACCTTCACCTGCAGGCCGAGTCGGCAGGGATTTTTTATAACACATTTCATTTTATGACAAATGAAATTTGTTAAATTTGTGTTGGGAAGCGTTTTATAATCTTTGTTGAAATGTGCAGTGTTTGATGTTGTTACTTTATAAAAAGGTCATGGATTTCCTATGAAACTTTAAGAAAAGTTTAAAATATGAGTTTGAAAAATATGAAAAATATTTTTGAAAATAGGGTATATTTTAACAAATATATCTTAAGATTTAGGGTATAAGAAGAATTTGACAAAAATCCTTATTTCTTCAATTAACTTAAGTAAAATTGGGACAAAAAAGATTGATAAATCAGCTATTGATTACAAATTCAATTTATTCGCTTATATATTCTGCATTTTATAGCGGGTATTCGTATTGTATAGCGGGTAAATAGTAATCACGAAAATATTGTGTACATTATTCCAATGAAACAGTTTTTATTAATTTTTTTTATTCATAATGCTATAAACTTCAAGTTTACAGTGTTATAATATTTGAATACAAAATATGTGTATGTTAATTAGATTGGAAAAATTTTCCGTTTAAAATGAGGATAAAAATAATAGATGCGACATGCAAAATTATACAGTCATATGCAGAAAAATTTCCTTTATTTTTCGATGAGTTTAGAGAGTTAAGATTCACAGTAAAGTTTATTTATGTATCCTAAAAAAAGAATTTATAATTAAAAACTATTTTTTTTCTCAAAAATAACATTTTAAGATATTTAAAATTCAAATATAATTTTTGTAGAATTTACCACAAATATTTCAGAAAAATAAAAATACTGTTACCATTTCTTGCCTACATTAAAATATATCATTCTTAAAAATGTGGAAAAATTATGTGTTATTTATATTTCAAATGCATCTTTCTGAAATGATCAAGAGAGCAAATTATACTTTTCTCAAGAATTATTTTTCTTTGATTTTATATAAATCATTTTAACGGCAGTGAACGTCTTTAGTTTCGTTAAATAAAAACATAAGCAGCCTGTACAGTCTGGAAGTATTGTTTTTTATACCGCATAGTTTTTGTGATAATTAACTTTTCATTTGGGATATTTTTTCTAATTATTTCCCTTAAACATAAAAATCCTCATAAAATTTCTGTGAAAATACTTCTTTGAAAAGTATGTTAAGTATTGTAATTTATATCGCATAGTTCTTGTGATAATTAACTTTTCATTTGACGTTTATATGTAGGGATATTTTTTATTATTTACCTTAAACATAAAAATCCTGATGAAATTTTTGCAAAAATACTTACTTTTAAAAGTATGTTGTTTATAAGGAAGATAGTACTTTTGTGTTTATTGCAGATTCTACATTATAATATTTCTGATTTGAATTATTATGTATACACTGTTAAAAGTGAAGGTGACAAACCGGTGCCATTTGGAACCCTAGGGTGCCATAGGGGCTTGGATATGTGGTTGCAGTGCCGACAGGTCTCTTACTGGGTGATTGGATATAAATAAGATGCCATGCACTTTGTATTGGCAGCAATGTGGCACCTCATCGGGTGACTGGAACCATGCGCATACGCTGTGACGTGTGTCTTTCTGTTTTCTGTGACGGCAAGTAAAATCTATGGCTATGAGTGAATGAAGGTGAGCTCGATGGTCGAGCGGTTAGAACGCTGAGCTTGTAATCAGACGTTGTGAGTTCGAATCCTTCGACGGCCAAAAGTCGGTTTGTGTATTTTTAAATTTTTTATTATTGGACACTCTGGATTAAGGGTGCCATCTTTTCACCTTAATTAAAGATGCCATTCTGGCTCCTTTAGGGTGTCACCAGAGCGACAAGCCTTTCACTCCTAAAAGGTGCAATGTGTCACCATTAGTTTTAACAGTGCACGTTTGTATCGGATGAATGGCAAATGTTTTCTAATATATTTTCGCAATAGCCAACTCAATGAGAGAAAAGAGTATACTTTTAAATATTTATCTGATGTAATTTAAATCCATACTTTGTTTAACAAAATGGAAATTAAACAATTATATCAATTTTTTGAGTTTACACTGTAAGAATTAGCGAAACGTTGTACCGTAAAACTGGTGGCATCATAGATAATTAAATGACATAGCTGTTATAATTTAAACAGATATAAATGTTAAAATAATACACTTGATTAATGTATAATATTACTATATTACTGCGGATATTTTATCTTATGACAAGGTCTGTAAAAAGTACTATGTATAAAACACATTGAATCCAAACACATTTTCAGAATTTAAAGCGTTGTTAGCTTTGTCGCTCATCGGAAAATATCGCAGGTTACGTTGTTAAATAGATCATTTGTTTTAAACTTGCTTGTTAATTTACAAGATAATTTAGCAGCTTGCTGGTCGTAAATATAAATTCTTTTCAGGTTGTTCTGAAAAATATTCTTTTTTTTTACATTTAAATTCAATGAAAGAAAAATCGAAAATCAATTAAGATATAAGGAATCTTGATAAAATGATTTGAAATGTTTGATTCTGGAACATTATACCCTTATTGAAGAAGGGTATAATTTTATTTTTAAAAGTAAAAAAAAAAAAAAGAAAATTGGGAATATTTTTAAAAATTGCTCACTTGATTCATCCAAATGTAAGTGTACCTATTCAAAAAAACTATATTTCTCAAAATTTATTTCCGTGGAAAACTTAAGACATAATAAAATAATGTCCTGTGTTTAAAATTTATAGATTCTAAAGCCGCTCAGCGTGATTATGGAAAATTTTGATTGCGTTACTTTTAAAATTCGATGCGTTATGAATCTAGCAAGAAGGTTTACACAAATATAAATTAAAATTTTTGAAGCACATACGACTCTGAAAACCTATAATGTATTCACAGAAACCTTATTTTATTCCGGCAATGGTTCCGAGGATTTTTTGTGGTATATTGTTATTATTATTATTATTTATCATCTAGATATCTACACGAAATACCGAATTGTGCTATGTTATCAAGTCTCGGGAAATTGTTTTCTGGTGCGTATTAGAACTGATAAATTAATGGGTTAGTTTTACGTTGAAAATTAATGTGCTTATAATAGAAAAAATAATCAATGTTTACAGGAAATGTGCTTGTAAATAAAATTTTTGATTGAATATCAAAATTTATTTTTATCAATAACTAAAATTATTGAATATGCTTGCTAAACATAAAAATATTTTAACCATATTTTACACTATCTAAAAACTGATGTTTTTTGTTGATACTATGATTGTAAAACTCATTATGGAACTTTAAAATCTAGTTGGTAGTGCTTTTGAAAGTATCGTAGAACAAACTAATTTATTAAATATATATACCGGGTGTCGCAAAAATGACTGATAGATTTTAAAATTCAATAACTTGCAAACGGTGACAGCTATTTAAAAAAAAATTTGCAGGTGGGTTATGTATAATGTCAGGAGTTTTTTGACCGTAATTTTTTATTTTAGTTCGAATTTCAAACAATAGGTGGCGCTGACTGTGATTGAAGGCCAGGTCGACGCTTCACTCAGCACTGATCATCTGGCCTTTAATCGTCGTCAGCGCCACCTATTGTTTGAAATTGGAACTAAAATAAAAAATTACGGTAAAAAACTCCTGACTTTATACATAACCCTCCTGCAAAAATTTTTTAAATAGCTGTCAGAATTTGCAAGTTATTGAATTTTAAAATCCATCAGTCATTTTTGGGACACCCGGTACATGTGCATACCTCAGAAATTGATTGTTTTCAGTAATTTATGACTGAGATGGTACTTCTTTAAAAGAAAAAATGAATATCTTACAATAATCTATATTATACTTCTGTAAATTATACTTTTCCTCATGTACTTTGATAATAATAGCCCCAGAATTTTTTTTTTTTTTTATCAAGTACTATCTGCAGTATTCGGCGTTGCCCTGGTCAGAATACATGACACGTTTAAAGTTCTGGGGAAAACTCTCAACATCTCAAATGCATACAGACGTATATTCCGTTAAATGTCGATGCGTATAAAGTGCAAAAAATAATTAAGCGGCGTTACAATAAATGTTTAATATTTAAATAAAACACGAGTCAGAATGAAAAGTTATTTAATTTACTGAGAAATTTAAATTTTCTATAAAAGCAGGTTAGAATTAAAATATAGTTAATTTAACAAGAAACTTAAATTAATTTGACCATACACATTAACATTTTTTACGGTTAGATTTTTTTTTTTAATTTTATGAGAATTACATAAAAAAAATATATATGCGTCTTTTAATGTAGGAAACACGTAAAAATCCCATGGACACATAGCAACGTTTATACAAGATCATATTCGTCGCTTTGGATGGGAGAGAATGGATCACCCGGCCTACAACTCCGATCTTATTATATATACTTTTACCTCTTTCTTGCATGTATTGAAATCCGTACTCTCATGACGTCACTTCCAAAACAATGCTGAGCTACAGATGACCGTGAGGCAATTTATTGCTCTGAAGGACACATTGTTTCGTAAAAATGGCTTCTTCAAACTGATTGCAATTTACTACGAATGTCCTAATGTCTCGGGATCATTATGTTGAAAAATAGTACAAAGTCTACAATTAATGATGCCATGGTGAATTTTCTTTTGCAATAAAGTTTCCGCATGAAGAGAAAATGAATAACTTTGCTTTCGATCGTTCCTCGTATATAGTAATTTATTTTGTTTGATATCATTAGAAATGTTTTTTTAATACTATTTAGCTCTTGTTTTTGTAATTTATTAGTATAAAATGCCGTATTAATATTAAGGGTAAATTATTCAATGTATTTTTAAATCAATGATGCTTGTGGATATTTTTTTTCTATAAATGGGCAAAATATTTTACTATTTATATTAATGAACTCCGCATACCAACATTAAAACTGTATTTTCCATTACATAGCGTAATCAGCAAAGCTTTATAATAGAGAACATCTAAAATTATGGCATTTATACCAAGATGTTTCTTTTGTTTTATAAAACAAACCATATTCTTGATTTATTGATAGACACATGTAAATAAATAACCTGAAGACAAATTTCTAGAAATTCTACTAACAAATGACGTTCAATTATAAATGTAAAATTTCCTAATTTCAATATTATTAACAAGGAATTATACTTAATTTCTGAAACAACTGTAAGCAAATATATATATATATATATTCTTGACCTTTACAGCTGAATTAAACAAAACCTAACTGACCTTCTTTTCAAAAAGTTTGGTAGGCTGAATGCACAAAACATCGTTAATAGCTGTTTCCAAGGAAACATGTAGAATGAAAGAAGAAATAATTATTTACGAAGAAAGTTTCCTCAAGAATGTTGTTTTTAAAGAATTATTTCTGAGATTTTGATTTACTTTGTAAAAATGTCAAGCAACTTTTTAAAATCTTGTGTGATGTATGTTGTTGACACCAATGTTGAAATACTAATTTGTGATAAATTAAGCGTAGGTTTTTTAATTGGTGTTTTGAAAATGGAATGAAAAAAAATGTAGTAACGTTCTGCCCCAGACATGTTTGAGTGTCGGTGCAGTATGAATTTATTTTCTTAACCCTCCTTTTTATAGATAAAAGTGTCACTGGAAGATCATACTGCATTGTTTTGAAGCTTAAGAATATTCATAATAATACAGAAATAGTGATAAATAATACATCCTGTTTATAATTTCGTATCCGATTTATATTATAATGAACAAATGCCAGTGTACATAACATTTACATTATATGAAGAATTGCAACCATGGCATTGAAATTTCGGCTTTACAATTTTTTCTACTTTTCTACTTTTCTACTTTCTCTGTTTTTTACTACTTTGTTTTAAGTTTCTAAGCATCGCACGTTTTTAGTTTTTACACTTTCTTGCAGGAAAAAGTTCTAATTTCAAGTGCAATTTATTTGAAAATTGTAAAGCCATAAAAATAATTTTCGAGCGGGATATTTTAAAAATCAATCATCATCGCCTGTATGCTCCATTTCTAAATAAATTATTTTGTATTTAAAACGATATAAGTAGTTCAGCATTTACTAAAGCGGAATTTATCACAGCGAAATTAAAATTTTATTTATCTACCATACAAAAATTTTGTTGTTTGTATTTCACAACTCTTCCTTCAACAATATGAAACTTCAACAAATAAATTAACGTTAATTTTTCGAGACTTTCAAATCAATTAGAGGATATTAAAAGTGGTCTTATAATTTTAATATTAATGTTTTTATATTTTGAATGATATTTATTTAATTATGACTATTTTTTTTTCTAATTTCGTGGATAAAAAAAAGAAAAGAGAAAACGATAAAAATTATCAGAATTCTTTTCTTGACGTTCTTTTCAAACTGAAATTAAACTTTATTTGAAGAGATAGAGGGAATAATATTGCTACTGACTTTTATTTTTCAAGAAAATTTCTAGAAAAACAAGCTTTTTGTTTACATATTCAATCTTCTGGAGTAAGTCTCATAAAAATATAAAGAAATAATAATAAAACCACTAGTAATATATAATGGTAAAAGTATTAAATATATGTATATGTATATGAACTAATAAATATATCATGAATTTCATAACCATGTAGCATTTCTCCACAAATCATAGTTAGCCTAATTGATCTGTAATACAGCAAATATTAAATTAATAAATAAATGAAATAAATATTATGTGAAATATTCATTTCATTTATTTATTAAATCAATAAATAAATATATATACATTATTTTCAATGACTAAATGTTCACTTTCTTTAAACATATCTTATACAGCGGTGCTGATAAAAATATTATTCTAATTTGTTATAGTAAAAGAAATAAAAATTATTTCATAAGGTTGTAAAAATAAATTTTAAAATGAAAAATATATGTCTTATCGCTTCCGTAATTTCGTAAGCATATTTTCAAATCGCTAGACATTAATATGTAATTGATTTGGATAAAATTTCGCAATAAAAAATGGTATTTTGAAAAATTGTAATGTGTAAACTCAAGATAAGGATTATTGACGAGTTAGGCATTTTTTTAAATGTTTAAAATTCTATACAACGTTTTTATGATTTACATTTAATCAGATTATTTGTTTGCATAAATGTGAATCTAGTTATATTCTATCATAAATTTAATTGATATATATATAAATTCGTTACTTAAAAGATAATATTTTAAAGAAAAATATATTTAAAATCCGATTTCCTCAAAGATAAGTGCTATTTTTCCGCATTCACAATTATTTGAAAGCGTTTTATTTAATTTAACGTATATTAAAAGAAAATGTAAACACTATTTGGTGAAATGTTTTTTATAACACGATTTATATGAAACCCTAATAGCATGCATGGTCACAGTGACGTCACTGTGAGTCACTTTCGTCACATCACATCTGTGACCAAAATGCCACCACTCAGTGACGTCACATTGTGACTGAGATGTGACTTTCTTAAAAATCTTTAGAAATTTATAAATATCCTTCAAAACACGTTAGTTACTTTAAAAAAACATGTTTCTGCCCATTTAAATATCGTCGTTTTTTTCACAGTTTCGTCACAATGTTAATGTCAAATTAGTCACAAATGACACATTTTTCACAAATTGGTCACATTGTGACCACTTTGTGAAACGTCACAAAAGAGCTCTAAAACGGCCATAACGACTTCGCATTTTAGTCACTGTGACTTTACATCGACGTCACGTGACGAAACATCGAGAATCGATGGTCACAAAATCACAATGTGACCTCACAACGACGTTGCAGTGACGTCACCATGCTTTACGGTAAATAATTCACTTATGAAATCTATATACTAAAGGTTACGTAATATAAAATACATTAAAGACGTAGAAAACTCGATATGTAAAGGAATGTAAAATTACCATAAATATCGATACATTCAAATTATTCATAATATTTTTTCTAAAATAGGTGCAGAAACAATTAAAGAGCTTGCTAATAAAATTTACTATGATTTTCCATGGTTTATCAATGCTTTTTCAACAGTTATTTAATTTATATCTATACTAATCTATAACTTCATCCGTTCTAAAAAGCGTGCTTATGCAAAAATCATTCTTTTTATTTTATCTAGTTATAATATTTAGCGTCTAAGATTTATTACATGTCAATAAATTTATTTACTTTTTTCTCTTAATAAATTATCGTTTGCGAAATAAATTCCATTTTAGTTGCTGCCTCGACGCCAAGGTATTAAATTCTATTTGCATGTCAAGCATATGGATTGAAACTTCAGAAGTTTCCAGAAAGAATTTTTTTGCGTCAGGAAGCTATTTCTCAGAAAGATTGATACACAGGAAATGATGTAAGAGTTTCTATTTTTGCTATTTTGATTGGACAAATGTAGTCATATGAATTTTAAAATAGTTTTTGTACCTTAAAGAAGGTAAATACAGATGCGCCGGTCAGAACTGGTCAGATAGTTTGATAGTAGACGGGCTGATTGATTGGTATTAAGACGAAAATGCTGAAATCTACTGAGTTTTTGTTTTGTTTTTCGAGGTGTTATAATTCATTGCAATGCAATATAATCAATGATTCTTGACAATTAGATTCATTTAGGAAGTGTAGAACATTCTTCCTCAAAGCGCATTGCACTGTGATACAGTTTGTGGATTTACTCATCAAATATTTTTTCTTTTTAAAAAGCTTTTTTTTTTAGCTTTTTGGCTTTGATCCTGTGTTTCACAAAGGAAAACCTTCATATATTATGCATGTGCAGTAGGATGGTGCGAAAAAAACAAAAGTCTGAATCGCTGTAGTGCGTAATTGTTGTGATTAGTAAAGACAAGAAAAAAATACATATTTTTTTCAAATTGAACTTCTGATCACACAAACTCCCTAAAAATTCCAAAAAAATAGAAAAATTTCCGTTTTTTTTTTAGAATTTTTTTAATGTTACATATACAAGTATTCTATCATTATAGTGAAAAATATTTGCATATTGTACTGTTTAATAATAAAAAAAATAATAATTGCGTTTAGAGAATATATTCCGATCGCGCAAGCTAAATAAGAATCGGGGAAAATTCAATTTTCAGGGATTTTGACTTGTAAGAAAATAATTAAATGAGTTCAGTTTGTGGTCTCATGTTAAAGTTTAAATGTAAATTACTACTATTGAGAATATTATGCAATTTTTGGACAACCTAGATCTTACCACGACACGACAAGATCGCTGCTTGGAGAAAATGTTTAGCGTTTCGCGCAACTCCCGTTAGCCATGTTGCGAAACAACAGTAAAGTCGCCGTACGTGCGCGCTCCCATCTCACCTTGCCCCCGCTTACTTCCACAGTGCTTCATTTCCTATAAGAAATGAGAAAATTCCGCTTATTAATTGAGTGTCTTGTATTATTTTAGTTACATTTACAAGAGAAATGGATGTGGATATGCAAGCGTCGTTGACCAAGAAAATTACTAGACAATTTTTTCATTGTCCTATATTCGGTTATCCAAGAGACTTTCTGCCAAATATTCTACCAACGCACGAGGATGTTCTTCGATGCTGCTTTGAGGAGAAGCTTTTTTTAGCAAGTAAACTCAAAAACAGTAAAATGAGTTTATTATCTGTCAGTAATGCAGTGCACAAAAAATAAAATATATTTATCAAAAGGCTTCAATCCCAACAGTTTCTGATTATAGGATCATTCAGATAAATTAATTCCTACTATGGTAAGCATTATAAACTGATAAAATTTTACATTCGATGCCAGAAAAGCTAAACTTTATATATATATATATATAAAACAAGGAATTTAACTGTTTGATATGTCAACCTGCAAATGCGTAATCACCAGTAAGCGAGAAAACTTCGACTCGAGTGTTTTCAAAAACTACCCTATGGTTTTTTTTTCAAATTGTATCATTCGATAGGAAATATTTTTGTGGAGGTCTTGATTCAAATATTCACTATGATTTTGGTATAACTATGATTTTTGGTAATAAATGTCCTTTTTTACGAATATTTTATGAAGGTATATATATGAAGGGTTGCCAGTGGTTATTTTTGGTCGAAAATTGTCATTACTAAAAAAATAAAAAGAATATATCTGTTAGAATTTTGCAAATGAAAGCAGAAAATAATTAATGATAATAGTAATAGTAATAATAAAGCTGACACAGGCGAATAGTTTTTAATTCTAACTGACATCAATTTTTGGAAACAGAAAACCTTTATACAATCTTTGACAACATTTGAAAGAATTGATAATTGAAAATTTGAAATTTTGATATATTTTGCAAAGTTTCATTAAAAATAATATTGGTGCAAACGGGATATAAAAATAGTCGCCTGTATAGTCGCCTGTAATAATAAAGAAAAACCGTTTAAAGATACATAATATTATAACAAAAATATTTATCTTAAAAAAAAAATATTTTTAATGCTAAAAAAAAAAAAAAAAAAAAAAAAAAAAAAAAAAAAAAAAAAAAAATTACAATTGATAAAACATTTGGCGATTTATCCTTTGCGTTAGAAAAAAAAAATGAATTTGAAAATTTGATTAAATGAATTTTGAATTATAGCTATTTTCCTTTTTATTATTTTTTTTTCTCTTTTTTATCAAATGTCCGTATCATACGAATTACAGCAAAAAATCAGATCTAATTCGTCAACTGAGAATAATCTTTGTATTATAATCTGTGAATAATCTGTGTTCTGTCTGTGTTTTTGAAAAAAATGACTTATCGGTTTAAAAATTTACTATTTGTATCAATGAAGGCATTTCTGGATTAAAATATTGTCATAATATAATTGTAATGTTATGTATAAATTATATATGACATCATTTTCATGCAAAAATGCCTTCATAGATACAAATAGAATTTTGCTAATTCTAAGGCAATGCAAATAATAATACATATTTCCTTTCTAACGATAAACATATTTTCATGTTAATATTACAAAAAGAAAGTAAAGTTTGATGAAAATTACGTTAGATTTAAAACATTACATTCAAAACCACTTAAAAAATATGTATGGAAAATCAATTTACTAACTAGAACAATGAAAACGGATAATTAACATAAAAACTACTTTCAATATAAGTTTTATCTCAACAAAATAATATTACATTATCTTACCATAAATTAGAAATTAATTGAGAAATCTGTTTTTCTTTTTTTAACTCCTGAGATTTGATCATTAAATCTTAACTTCAGGAATTTGTATTTATTCAGTTTATTCATTTATTTAGCTTGCGTGCAATAGCTAAATTTAAGAACGTTATATGTTTAATGAATAATGAGAAAGTACGCTCAGCCGCTACAAAAGAATTCTACTTCTCTAGTTAAGATTTAAACATAAAGAAAAATTAAATTTATACGTATGCGTTTCAAAGAGCAATAGAATAAATTTAAGAATAACAAAGATTGTCTTCACAAGAAATACGAATCTTCTTTCAACCTTGATTAATGTGTACTTTTCTTTCTACTATGTATTATGCGATTTTATTGTAACATAGTTGCCAACCTCCGGCTTTTGTTAAATTAAAATAATTTATTTTTAGTCAGAAAATTCATTTAATTAAAACCATATGGCCTTAAATGAGATAGTCGTTTGAAATTTACTTAAATTCGCTAATTAAATAAATTTCTGGTTGTAAGTATAATTGTTTGATTGTAAAAAATCCGAACGTAGGCATGTATGTTGTAAGTTTAAATTAGATAATAATTAATGTTTAAATTTATATTTTGACGTTATAAGAGGTAACACATCACAAACGAAAGTATAAAAAATTTTTATTTTGCGAAAATTAAATGAATTTTTATATAGGCAAAATACGAGTAGAATACATAATTTTAATGATCTTAATTACTTTGCGTGTTTAAATGCACTTCGTGACACATTCATAGAACAATGAAAAAAAAAATACTATATCAGTTTGAACAATATTTTGTAAAAAATTATATTTGCATACATTTATCTATCGTGTTTACTCCCAGTATCTCTCTATATTTAAAAAAAAAATAAGAATAAAAAAGATTGTCTTTACAAAAAAATCGGAAATTCATTCAACCTAATTTCTTGATTAATGTTTACTTTTCTTTCAAGTACAAATATGTGAGTTTATCGTAAGTTTAAATTAGATAATAATTAATGCTTAAATTTATCGTTTGAAGCTACTAGAGGGCAAAACACATCAGAGGCATAAGTATAAAAGGGTATTTGAATTTTATTTAGCGAAAGTTAAAATAATAGTTTTGCACTTCTTTATATCTTTACAAGTAGAAAGTATTGGAATTGTAAAATTTTTGACTTCTGGTTTTCGGTGAACGACATTTTTTAGAAGATCCTGAACACGATTTGAGGGTTTTTAGAAAATGTCTCATTGTGAGTGTTTCTGTCACTCTCTCACTCTCTCACACTATTCTGTATGTGACAGAAATTTTTGGAGGCTCTATCAAGAACATACGGAACTTCACGGAAATTTACAATACCTTACATTTGATTATATCTTGATATAAGCTGGAACTGATTTGTTTTTGATGTATATCGCTCAACAGCGAAATGCTATGCTGCATTATTTTCAAGTTAAGAAAGAGAAAAATCTCAAGAATTGATACACAAATTAAAAAATATATAGAGAGATTCAGTTAGCCCTTAATGTATTTTCGTGATGATTACGTTTTGGGGAAAATTACGCAGCAGGTGACACTGCCCTGCCGCATTATTCATGATTATCATAAAAATTCCAAGAATTAATCCACCAATTTTCATCAACTGCAGATTCATTTAGGCTATGATATAAAATAAAGTTGTTCAGTTTTTGTTGCAAATAGGCCTACAAGTAACGCGCGTTTGCTGCATTTTCACAATTTTGCAATTGCTGTACATCAAAAACTAATGCATGGGTTTTATTCAAACTTTAGATTCAACTAGCATCCGATAAAAATTATTCTAGATTAGTTTTAGGTTTACGTCACGAAGCATGCGTCACTGCTGTGGAGTATTTTTTTAAGATTTGCGCAACAGAAATTGAGAATATAATGCACGGTTTTATTAAAAATTTAGAAGTTAACATAAGTTAATGCTGGCGCTGCTATGTTGCATATTTTCAGGATGTATTAACATGTTTCAGATACAAGAAAATTTTGTAATTGCCACATCTGACTCGTTTTATCGAAGGAAGGAACATGCCACTTGTATGGAAAATAGTATTCATTTTTTATAAAAATGATGTATTTCTTAACTTTACTCCACCATCTTCTATTCTAATCGGTAAAATGGACACTTCAGATTCGGTATCTCTATATCACCTACATCCCTCTTAGTTAGAGGACAATACATATGAAAAATTATAAGAACTAAATGTTTTCAACAGCAGACTAAATGTTTCAATGCGCCGCCAGAGCAATTATTACTTCCTTCTCTAATTCTAGTGTATAGATTGAAGCTTTCAATGTATCGCATTTTCTGCAATACTTACTACAGAAAATAGAAGAGAACTCCAATCTATATCAAAACAAATTTTAAACTTATTGTTCGAAGTTATTAGATAAAAACTTAGTATTTAAAGCATTCATATAAATTGGTAATCGTATTTAATTTTGCAAAAAATAAAGAAAACAAGCCTAGAAAATCTGCAGCACATTTTGTTGTAAGATAATAGTGAAACATTAAGATGAGATGAAGTTTTGTCCTAATGAATAAAGAGGACAAACTATACTTCGTATTTCTGTCTCATCTACAATCCTTTCAGTTAGACGACATGACACACCGCTGATTTAACATGTTGGTCTGTGGAAACGGGTTTTCATGAATCCCAATTGGCAGTGTATTTTTGACAAACTTAAAGATAATTTACTTACCTCAATGTGGCATAACTTTCGCTCACACATGGAGACTGGTGCTGTTCCACAATGAAATATCAATATCTAAATGATACCTGCATTCATACAGTATGGTCTAAATGAAAATATTTAACTAGTCAGATGTGGAAATCCCAAAACTATCTTTTATCTCATACGTGTTACAACTTCCTAAAAGTCCTTCCGGCAATGCCGGGAGGAAGAGGTAGCTTTCATATACTTATTTATTTATTTTATATTCAGTTATATAAATCAAATATACGAAGCTCAAAATAGTGGAACATGATTATGTAAGATTGAATACTAGTTTTTGTCATTACTGAATATTAATAAGAATTTTTAGAAATTAGTCATCTTTTATTCAACCTGGTTTTATTTTAAGCGATTTATAGGGTCTCCAAATTCCACGATATCCATTTTAATGCAGCACGATGAATAAAAAAAACCCAATGAGCTTGATCGAAATCTTAATTCATGTGAACATGCACACTCATATCGAAATCGATTAATATATACGAGTGCTGTCGCGGGCAAACTAACTTTAAAAAAAAGTCACCCATATTAGAAATTCAAACAGCCATATCCCAGGCGTTCTTCAAGGTAGACAAAGCAACAAATACTCCGGAATTCATTATTAAGATAAATAGTTTAGAAAGAACCTTTTTTCAATTTCTAATTTTTTGTTTATACATCATTATATATTTAAAAGATTTTTGACAAATTTAAATGGCCGCCATTTTGAAACAAGATGGCGGATAAAGTTGCCCTGTGAACTCGGTCAAGACATTGGTATGTACCATGAACACACGAAGTTATATCGAAATCAGTTTATAAATATGCGTATTAACGCGTGACAAATTTCAGTCCGTTTCAAAATGTCAATTTTACTGGAAACTGAAAGTGCTAAACTCAGCCATTTTTCAAGATATAGATGAAACAATAAATGCTCTGGAATCTTTGTATCAAGGTCAAAACACAAAAGAAAAATCTTTTTCAATTTCTTACTTTTTTTCACCTAATTTTAAAATTTAAATTAAAAAAATAATATTCCGCCATTTTGAAACAAGACGGCGGTTGGAACTGGCCAACGAATTCGGTCTAGGCATCAGTATGCCCTATCTACGCACCAAGTTCCATCCAAATAGGTGTATAAATACACGTGTTATCACGTGACGAAAACCAGATCATTTCAAAATGTGAGCAACACTAGAAATTAAAAGTACTATAACTCAGACATTTTTTAAGATACAGGCGAAACGAAAAGTGCTTTGGGCTCTTTGTATAAAGGTCAAATGCATAAAAGAAAAATCTTTTTCAATTTCTCACTTTTTTGTACCTAATTTCAAATTTCAATTTTTTTTTAATTTAAATGTCCGCCATTTTTAAACAAGATGGCGGATGGAACTGGTTAACGAACTCGGTCCAGGCTTTATTGAGTACTATGTACACACAAATCACATCCAAATCGATTTATAAATACGAGTGTTATCACGTGACAGAAATCAGATCGTTTCAAAATGTCAGCCACAAGAAAATTCAAAAGTGCTATAACTCAATCATTTTTTAAGATATAGACAAAATAAAAAGTGTTCTGGAATTGGTGTTTTAAGATCTAACAGATAAACTAAAAATATTTTTCAACTTTTAAATTTTTCGCATTTAATTTTAAATTTTAATTTTTTTAAATTTTTTAAATGGCCGCCATTTTGAAACAAGATGGCGGATGATGCTGGCCAACAAAGTCGGTCGAGATATTTGTATGTACTATGTATATACCAAGTTTCATTAAAATCGGTTCATAAATACGTTAGTTATCGGATGACAAATATCAGATATATATATATATATATATATATATATATATATATACATGGTTATATATATATATTTACATATATATGTCAACACTTGAACGGAGGGTGGTTTTGGGGTATGGGGGTCATGATCGGTGAAAATATGCCAAAATTTTCTGGAAGTGCTTTCCTCCGGACGGCTGCCATAGGTACCTTTGTAATGAAAGCTACCTAAAAATTGAAGCACAGTAAGGACAACGGTTTGGTGATTCACACTAAAATCTAGTTAGCAACTACTTATTTAAAGTTATAATTGAATCTGAAATTCAAAAAAAAATTCTTGTATTTGTATTTGAGATTCAATTATCACAAATATCTTAAAAATAAAAAAAACTGAATAGAAGTGCGGCCGAGGCTGTTGAGCGATTTACTCTAAAACCTAAACAATACTAATTTAAACTATTGACTAACTGAATCTGATGTTTGATGGAAATCCGTGCATTAGTGTGTGACATAGCATTATTGCAAAATATTTTTTTTAAATATGTAAAACAGCGTCACATTTTGGGTGATGTACACCAAAAACTAATCCGAATCAATTATTTTCAGGTTCTGTTACATGAAAATCCTTTCAGTAATTCTTGAGATATAGCTATTGTCATAATCATGAGTAATGCAGCATGGCCGCGCCACCTATTGAGCGATTCACACCAAAACATAGTCAACACAATGCCCAATGTCTAACCCAATCTAAAGTTTTATGAAAATCCGTTCCTTAGTTATTGAGATAGAGCTATTGTGGAAAAAAAGGAAAAAATCGTCATAGAAACGCTACTTGTTGAGAGATGTACACCGAAAACTAATCAGCTCTAGTTTATATCACGGTCTAACGGAATCGATTTTTTAAAAAAATTCCGTAAATTAGTTCTTGAGACAGAGTATACACAGATTTTTGTCACATACAGAATCACAGAGTGACATAGTGACAAAGTGTTAGACAGACTCACAGACAGAGATTGTCTAAAAACCCAAATCGTGCGCAGGACCTTCTAAAAAGTATAAATGGATATAAAACGGAAGTCGATATTTTATACGAATCCAGTATTTTCGTCTTGTAAAGATAGAAGAAATGGGTAAAGAAAATTAAATATTAAAATTATGTAGTAAAGTTTGACTATCGAAACCCAATTTCAATTTAATTGTAATATTAATGTAAATTATGAATTAACAAAAACATCTAATATAAAAGTAAATTATAAAAAAGATAATGAAATATATTATAAACAATAAAATGGACTACTTTCTACATTATTTTAGGCTGGAAGCAAAATTGGAAGCAGATTTTATAACCAAGCTGTTTGACATAATATGTGCAAAGCAAAAACATTATATTTAGATGCATTTGCATTTTTACACAGCATTTGCATTCACAGTAAAAGTGTGTATTTTTATTGGAAAAAATTTAATTAAACGAAATTTTTAAATTATATTTTAAAAATCTTAACACTATTCCAATAAAATACATTAGTATTTGTTTTAATCGTTGATTTAAAATTATTTCACACTTTAGAAACAAACATTTTGTACAGTCATTTTGCTCATCAAAGTAAAATGATTCTTTGGAAACTTGTTTTAAAAATCATTATCATTAAAGATATCACTAAGAAGTAATAAAATTTTAATGAGGTCCGTTATCCAATTGTTATACAATAAGTAATTTTGCAATTTAATGAAATTAAAATTTGTGCGCAACATAGCATTTACTATCATTTAAGTAAATGTTAAATATTGTTTGTTAATGTATTTTTTATTTAATTACCTTTATATCAAATGGATATTAGCTAATTTTGTTTTCTTTTATAAAATTATGTTTCAATAAATCTCATTCTTTTTTATAACTTAAACTTAGAGTGAATATTTTTAGATTGAACAATGTTTTAATTTTTATTGCATGTTTTAAAGCACAAATTAGAAACATATTACTTACTAACTTATTGAATTGTCGATATTTCTATTATAATTTTTATATCTATTTGTAATAAAGTACACAGGTTGAAAAGATAAAATATATCATTATAAACATTATTTCTTGTATAGTGATATAAAAAAAAACATAAAATACGGTTTATATTATTATAAAAAATAATTAAATATAAATACATGCATAAATTTGAACGAAATTTTCATACAAAATGCGAAATTTAACTAAAGATTATTTTAATAGAATTCAATATCTTAGTGTTTCCAGTATGCGAATCCAACATGAGAAATTCTAAAATTTATGTATTCATAATTCCTAAACTAATTGTCCGACTAATATTCCTTTGTGTACAATTGGATAAATAGCTCCGCGAAAGAAATATATGATGTTTAATATCAGATGATCGGATGATTGTTTATAAAATATTAGGTTTGATATAATTTGTGTATAACTTATGCAGTCTTACTTACTTTATTTTTCTATGAAAATTAAAAATTATTTTCTAAAAAAAAAAAAAAAAAAAAAAAAAAAAAAAAAAAAAAAAAATCATGTGGAGAACCCAGAAAGTTTTATTGCACCATTGAACTTTTTTCACAGTTATTGACGATAGTATAAAGTTATGCGACGATGAAGCAAATAAAGAAAGAAATATTTCTACGCATAAAACAAATCGTTTCTATATATTGTGTAGGATGTATTGTTTATTTTATACCGTGAAATCTTTACCAAAAGAAAAACACGAAAAGTTATGTGAAAGATACACTATAAAGAAAATCTCCAATTCTACAGATGTAAAATTAGGCAAATCTGGATGCTGACAAAATTTTTTTCTTGATACTGTAGAAAAACAACAGTTTTTCAAAAGCTACAGAAATTTGAAAATCTACAAACAATTTACTAACATTAGAGTAATCTTAATGAAATTTCATCTGTAACCCGGGTTGCAGTCTCTAGGCATGCCCTTTTTTCTTAAAAATTCTTAGTATCCTTTTTTTTAGAGTGCAAACGTTGATCTATTAAAAAATTGTTATTAATGTTAATAATTTTTTCTAGGAATCCCAGTTTCCTAGAGAAAAATTAACTGTTTTGTAGTTTTATTTTGCAGCGATTGCTGAACAGCGTACAAAATTAAAATAGTTATTAACCTGTTTACTGCCCCCTATTTAAAAAAAGCCTGTTTATTTCAGGTATTTTACAGATTTTTTAATCTTTTATCACCAGCTTTTTTTAAAAAGAGGAACATTCCCCTAATTGAATGCAATAAATGCTTAGATAAAATAATACAATATCTACAATAAAAAAATTACTGGTAAGAATTATAAATCATTATTGGAATATGGACGTCCACCCGTGGTATAGGCAAATCATTATTTTCAAAACCCCTTGCCTGTATGACGTACGGAAAAATCAGGAGAGCAATTAAATAAAAAGGTAATTGTGAAATTGAAACGTATTACATTTTTTAATATTTAAACATGCTTTTTCAGTTTTATTTACTTTTTCAAAATTCTATAGATGTATCTAGAGAGAATGTTCCCAAATTCGCCAGAAAAATTTAATAGGTAGATAAGAGGCAAAATGCCTTTTAATAAGCAGATACGTAACTGCTACAGAACGTCATCTTGGAAACCATTTATTAAGTCACAAATTTATGGTATAAGCACAAACCAAACACTTTGTGCGAGTTCCAATACATAAAATAAAAACTAGAAACAACGTTTTAATGCACAAATATGTAGAAACAAAGATATCAAAAGTATCACATACGGCCATTTTAAAGATACTGTGATTTCATTCCTCAATGAAATAAATATTTATATAAAAAAAAAAAAGACTTGCTACTTATTGAACGGAATGACTAGCACCCCTTTTATCTAACTACTGTGGAAGGATCTTGCGAGGTAAGTGCCTTTTTCAGCTATTTTTGTCAGTTGCCTCATTTTTTCGATATTTAAACTCGATTTCACCTTTTCAATCCGTTTTTTTTCAGCCAATATTCGATGGTATAACCGAAGAGGGTTTTGAAGCCATTTCTTTCTTTTTCCCAACCACTGAGGGAGGATGATAATGTATCCTTGAAACAGCCATATGTCATATTTTTCAGAGATTTGTTTCGATGGGTCTATTTGAGCAGAAAATCGTTATTTATACTTTTCACATTATGTATTACAAAGATGTTGTGCCCCAGCGGACATCTTACCAAAATATGGGACATTTCATTTTTTATCCCCTGCTCTCTGTCGCGAGAGGTCAGCGGCTGAGTTTAGTCTGTAATTTTTTCCTATTTTCATCTGGCTGAAAAAATGTATTATTTAAGACCTTAATAAAGGCGACCGGTAGGCACACTATGCTCTACAGATAAGGTTTCCATGTCTGAAGAGTCCCTCTTAGACATTCAAACATATGATGTTTCATACTTATTGAATTTCGTTTTAAAGGCAATAATTTGGAGGACAAAAAATGCAATAATATGTACATTTTTTGCGTGAAATGATTGAATCTATTTTGTATGAAATGTATTACGAAAAAATTCAGGGAAAAGATGTTTTTAAAGGATTTGATAATGCCTTATTAACTGATAATCACTGTAAAAAATGTCGGGGATTACTGTATACTGCTACAACGAAACAGGCAATCTTTTCTCATCATTGTTTCGTACTACATGTACAAAAAATGTGAGAATGAGTGTTAAGTTTTTTATTTTATGTTCCGTTAAGTTTTTTTATTTTATTTTAATATATTTAAGATTGTTTTTAAAGTTATTACCGTCAACTCAAATTGAATAAGGACGAGTTACCCTGTATTTTGCATTAAATAAGTGGTTTGCAACACCAGATTCAATGGAAATTTTTTATATTCGTGATGCTCTTTACATTTCTGAATTTGGCTGTCGAAATTTTAAATATCTTACATATATTTGTATTTATTATATATTTTAAAATTTGCATTTTCTTTTCTTAGTACTTGTTATAAAGTAATAGAAATAAACCATTATAATTTATATGATATATCAACAGTCTGCACGGCTAACCCACATAAATGTGTTCCCTGTTATAGTGGTTTCATCTTGTGGGGCCTGCCGTAAAGCAAATTTGCATCCGTAGTCCCATGGCAATGGGTCACTGGTCTCGGCGCTCTTGTGGGCGTCGTCATCCTGGGGCTCGTCATGGTTCAATGGGTGCAAATCCCAGGTGTCCGACTCGCCTCTGAGGCTTCTCAGTGGGCAGGGGAGCTGTCGTACTCGGCCGCTTCATCAGACTTGGGAACGTGGCCGGCTTACGGGCTGGTCACTATATCCGTGTGTGACGTGAAGGTGGGGTGTGCGGATGGGAGCCCGGAGTAGTAGCCGCTTGCGGTTTGCGAATCTCGGACCCAGTCGATGCCCTTCACTGGATGTTGCCGCAAGGGCCTGACAGGGCCTAGAGACGGGATGGTGGATCTCCATCATATCAACAGTCTTTAGGTCGGAATGTTGCCAAATCTGGCATTTGTTTTACCAAAAAGTGTCATATTTACACAACAAGATGTTCAGTATTAAGTTTCGTTAATTTTATTAACAAAATATCTATGATTACAAAGTAAAACCATATTATAAATATATACAGGACAGTTGCACCATAAAATTTAACGAATAAGAATGCATTTATTAAAACACAACATATTGCTCAGTGGTGCACAAAACAAGAATTTTAATATACACTTGTACAATTAAAATACCAAAAATTTGCAATACCATATTCAATGTTTTAATAAATACATTCTTATTAGTAAAACTATATTATTCAAAGTTTCTGGAGACAATATAGAATTCCTTAACAATAGTGTTATAAGTGACGTATAAATTCATCAAGCAATCTCTATAGTGCTAAGAAAAGTTTTATAGATATAGCTTAACAGATTATCTTCGGGAAAGTTTACATAATAACATCAACCAACTGAACATATTTATTTATTAACACTAGGTGAACTTCAATTCTTCATATATGTTACACATGACTAACGTTAAAGAATGTTTCTGGAAACCAACATAAATCACTGTATTTTGTATAGTATTAAAAATTCATTCTTTAGAAATTTATATTGTAATCTTTGAAATAATTATCATTTCCCAAAATTCGTTAACTTTATTATTTCTAGAGTTTGTTTAATATTTCAACTTTTCTTTTCTATGTTAACAGATTATTTATATATGTATATTAAATTCAATGGTTCATATAGTGTAATACAATTAATGGTTATGTATATATATGTCTGTATATAGAGAGTGAGAGAGTGAATGAGAGAGAGAGAAATACGTATTCGGTTAAAGAGGGGTAAAGTTGTATAGTTGGGTGAAATCGGTTAACCACGCTTCCTTAAGTAAATTTTATTACCTGATCAAGCAATTTAAGAACGCAATGCATGACAAGAGCTAGGATTTAAGGAACATTCTAAGAACTTGGTTTCCAGTTAGATATCACTTCTTTTTTTAACAAAAAATTTAAAGAAATTAGTATTCTTTCATATTTATTTTTTTAGATGCAATTTATATTTTTATTGATGTTTTAGAAATTTATTAATTATATCGAAAATTAAATTAACTGTTACTTCTTTAAACTGCAAAATCATAATATTAAATTCTAAAAAGCATTAAAAAATGATCCAATGCGTTGTTAAGTAGTTTCAACTGTGTACAAACATTCATCAGCCGAAAGTGTTAATCCTTAACTGCTGTTAACGGTCTCAGAAACCGTTGACCTTTTCACGTTTCACAGTTTAACTTATAATATTTAGTTTAAGTGTAGATACTGATACAGTAGTTATGTGTAAATTAAGGGTTAATTATGACAATATTACATTATTTATTGATTATATTTCTTTTAAAAAAACTTTTTCATAGATTTTAAACTTGCCAGTACAAAACTTATAGTAAATAAATGCAGAACATATTAATTTTTTTTTTACGTTTTAACAGTATAAAAAATTTTGAATGTTGAAATATGTTTTACAAACTTTTGTAATTTTATATGCTTTTATATGTTTTATATTTATTGAATTTTAGGGATTGAAGTCATAATTTCAGTGGGATAGCCTCCTTGATTTCTTTGTAAAGCATGATTGAGTATTTAGAAACGATGATTTGTGTGACGCTGATTCTATTGCAGTTTTTACAGTATTTTCTGGTGTCTGTGCTCTCTAGGAAGTATAGTAAGAGCACCGATTATACAGATACCGATTAACTGGATCGATCAAGGCCTTCAAAGTATCATAAAAATATATGTGAGTTTTCTATAAGAATAGTAGTGTAAATTTGGCTGTATTTCACAAAATGTAACCGTAAAATAACCATTTCCTTATTCTGAAATAATAAAATCGAAATAGAAATAACATAAAATCAACAGTTTCTAAAATTTAAAATATTTTATTATTAACGCACGAAAGACCCTAACATAGTCTCCCCAGTCCATACCAGGGACATCCTACTACATCTTCAAAGTCTGAAAAAATTGCTGCTTTTGTCCCTGATTGTCCTCAAAAAGGTTGGTTATATCGGGTTTTATGGCACAAAATCCCTTAATGGACATGCTGCACCAATGTCTTCAAAAAGAGGGTGGCAGTGTATCGAATGCATACATGCAATAATTTTTATGCGTACTTCTATGTACATTTTTTTACCAATTTTGTAGCAAATAGAATTGCAAAGAAAAAGAGAAACTAGTCGTTGGAGGCCACCGTAATACTTACCCATCATGGATATGCATAACATAATATATGAAAACATAACATATGTAAACAATTTATAAAATGCATTACAATTCCCAAAAAAATATATAAACGTATAATTAAGTATTTTTAACACATAATCATGCTCTATTAATGAATTTCTGATGAACCAATTTCGATAAAATGTATGAAACGCCAAACAATTCAAGTAGCACGGAATTGCATAAAAGAAACATCCTTATAACTCCAAAAATATTAATCATATTCACTAACGGTTTCTTGCATCAAATTAAGTGTCTCATTTCCAATTAAAAGATATTTTTGAATTGAAATTTGAATGAAATACAGGGTCATGAAAAATCAAAGAATGTGGAAAACAGGATTAGAAATATTTCGACAACTAATAATCCGATCGACCTTGTTTTATGCGCAAAATTTGTGTTATTTTATTGCCTTTTATGTCCACTCCTTAAAATAAAAAAATTCGAAAATTTTTATATACCTTTCATCAGAACGAATTTTTCGAGAGTCCGAAAAAAATAGTTCCGGATAATTAAGGTTACTGATATTAAATAGGCTTCGTCCCATTCTTACATACTAAGCACATACAAAATTTCAAGTCTCTATCTCAATTTGTTCGGGAGATAGAGCGGTTACAGACAGACAGACAGACAGACAGACAGATAGACAGATAGACAGACAGACAGACAGACACACAGACGGACGGACGGCAATTTTTTTTTTCTAAAAATATGTTTTTCGGAATCTCCAGTGTCCGAAACGTGTAAATCCGTCAAAAAAAATTTTTCGATTTTCAAAACGATTGCAAGACTTACCCTATACTACGTATGATGGGTAAGTAAAAAATGAACACGCCATTTTTAATATGATAAAACGTGCACCAAAATTTTTGTGTATAAAGGGAATGTGAAGGAAGTATGAAGGGAAGTTATCAAAACAACACGGCCAAAGCGGTTTTTTCACAATTTTCTAATTATCCGGATTTTCCAATAACCCTTTATCTACCGCATTATAAATTTATGAAAATCTAGGATTTTTACGCAATTTTTTTTTAAACTCAATTAAAAGATTTACATAATCATTTAATAAATATTTGATTGATTATAGAAGGAATGAAGGATTTAGAAGGATTAATTAAAACTAATTTTACAGGGATTTTGTGCAATTTTTATAACCCCACTCAAATATTTTATTTTTAATTATTTTCTTAGTATTTTGTAGAATTATAAAATGTACAAATATGATGTTGTTACAACATACATATAGAAATATTCTCTCATTGAAAAATCCGCATCCCCCTCCTTCAGCTCCAAGAAAGCGGAAAAGATGCAAAGGCAAAAGAAATCATCCGTTTAAAAATATTTTTGATTTCTGTAACAAATAATGCTTTCGGGACAAAATAAAGTAACGTATCTCTAGCTCATTACAAACAGTATTACAACTAACTGACGTATTAAAAGAATTTTATAAGTTATTTTAATGGTACTTGTAAGTACCATCAGTCGATAAAGGGTTAACCGGATAGGCCTCGGACCGAACCGGTCCGGATAGTTGGCATTTTACTGTATATGTATTCCTTTATCTTGTCAAGCATCTTTTTATATAATTTTTGTAGTTCTCGTACTTGAAACCATTTGCTGATTTTTGGGACTATTCTTTAAGAATACTAATTAAGAATAATAATTATGTTCATAATTATTCAGGTAATATTCGTTTATTTTCTTTGAGAATAAATAACTGCCGAAAATTAATTTTCATCTAAAAAATTTATTATCAATATCATAGATATAGCTTATGTATCATTTCTTATGAAATGTGTATATATTTAAGATAAATATGAATTATTTCTTGAAACAATTAAATAAGACGAGTTATTTTTATAATAACTATATTTAACCCTTCATAACACCATCTGCCACATCTGGTACATATATATATAAAAAAACTATACTATAAATATATACAGGACAGTTGCACCATAAAATTTAACTAATAAGAATGTATTTATTAAAATAGAACATATTGCTCAGTGGTGCACAAAACAAGAATTTTAATATATATTTGTACAAATAAAATAAAATAAAACAATCAACGTTTCGAGCCGTCTTCTGCGGGCGTCTTCAGGAAAATATGATAACGGAAGGACTATGTTTGCATCTTGATCGAGAGATAATATATCTAATAAATTAAAACATAAATGAATTAAAAGTTTAAAAATGTTGCCACTTACACGTGAGTAAAAATTTAAATATTGCAACGAAATAAAAAAATTTAAGATTTTATGATGTTATGCCATATTTTTGGTATATTGTAGAATAAATTATCATTACATGGTTTCCTTCCCTTATCATACTTTCCTGAAGACGCCCGCAGCAGACGGCGCGAAACGTTGATAATTTTATTTTATTTTAATTGTACAAATGTATATTAAAATTCTTGTTTTGTGCACCACTGAGCAATATGTCGTATTTTAATAAATACATTCTTATTAGTTAAAACTATACTAGTAATTATGTTCCATCAATTTGACTTATAGGATAGATGTAACTGATCAAGAAGCGTCCAAAGAATTTATATATATATATATATATATATATATATATATATATATATATATATATATAAGGTACCCTGGGGTAATAACGCCAGGCGGGGTAATAACGCCAAGTGCTTATATTTTGCATAATTATGAAATAATCAGGTAAATGACACCCATGTGCTCTGCGCAGAAGTGTTTTGAGTCATATAAATCGCAAAAAACAGCTTGAAGTTAATTTGTTTCATTTTTAGGTCTTATTGTTTTTCAAAGCAACTAAAATTAACGCTTGATCTAAAATTTGCGAGATACGTTTTGTAATGTGAAGACTATTTTTTTAATCCGGAAATACCTTGTTAATTACATAAATTTGTAGTACATTTCATGGACTTTCAGAATGTTGTTGAAGATTTTGGATATCTTCTCGAGATAATTTGTAATTTAAAATGTACAGCGCAATAACTATAACGGGGTAATAACGCCAATCCTTGGCATTAATACCCGGGTTGATTCCCTACAGTGGCCGAGCTTCATCCTAAATACTTATTCAAATATACACAGTTAAAACTGGGCAATGTTTCTAATATGTCTACTTAAGCGGTCCTTTTTAAGCAAAAAGAAGCTCACGGTCTGATATTCTTTTGCCTCATCCCCCCCCCCACACACACACCACACCTTTATTTTTCTTACACTTTCACAAAAAATTGAACATTTTCAATAGCTTAGAATGCAATTTGTCAATTTCTAAGTTTGTAGAGTTTGTATTTTTAGAATTGGGCAGTCTACATGCAATTATTCCATCTTATTTCATAGTTTTGTTTGCATGGCGTTATTACCCATATAGGTGGGTAATAACGCCAAATAGCATTGGTCAAGAAATCACGCCATTACTTTTTATGAATACATATCTATTAAATTATTTTTTTTATATAGATAGTCAATGAGTTGCTGTATCAAATCATATATTTGTTTGAAAAATACAATCTAAAACTAAGCCGTGAAAATTGGTAGAACCTTAACGTGGCGTTATTACCCCAGGGTACCTTATATATATATATATATATATATATATATATATATATATAATACCATTAAAAGTAGACAAAATTCACCAATAGATTTTATCAATAAAACAATAAACCAAAACGAAGGATTTGAATAGAATTGAATTAAAAAAAAAAAAAAAAAAAAAAATAGTGAAACGAGAATATCTGAATAAATAAATAAATAAAATAAAATGAATGCAAAGGAAATTTGTAGTCCACAGAACAGAATCGTCAGGCCCCAAATGCTCTGGAACTACAAATGAAGTGTGCGGTTTCATCCACGTATTAGCCATGAAATAGCAAAATAATACGTAATTGGGGCTACCAGCACACAAAAACCATATTATTAAACAAGGAACATAGAAATAAATAGTTGAAAAAATGAAAATATACATATATTGAAACAATAGCGTGCAGCATATATATATATATACCGGGTGATCCAGAAGTCTCGGGACTTTTGAAATCCTAATAATTAGAAAACCATAAACAATAGAAGTATGCGGTTTTCACAGAAATGCTGAGAAACTTGTGGGATTTCTTTTTTCGATGAAAAAAACATATTATGTTAGTTGTACTTTTTGACAGCAGGTGGCGCTAAAATTGATAGTATTGTTTTTATAGTATGATACAGCTCATTTAAAAGAACGAATTAGTGTCCAAGGGTTACAAAGTTTAATCATGACGCTCATGGCTTATAAGTACCGCCGTGAGCCGATGCAAAACAGCGTGCACAGTATCCTCAGAGCAGAAAGAAATTCCAGAAGAAATTTCAGTTCATCATGATATCACAAGTTTACTGCACTCACCATGAACTGGTGATTTCTACAGAGTACTGGCATAGAATCCTACCTAATTTACGATTGTAACAGACATTTGGGATCGCTTGTTTCTATTACGATCTTCCAATGAGCCTTTTTCTCAAACCTTGCTTACCATAGCATTTCACATTTGCAATGTCCATCGATCCTTTTGCAGTTTTAACTTGACGTATTGTACGATATGAAAACAACGCGACATGCAAAGATGTGTCTGAACATAGTCTAGACAATGTCTAAACACTGCAGTTGCTCATGAAATTTTGTATCAAATTTCCCTTACAATGCAATTTCATTTACCTTACAAAAAATTTTTGAACATAAACCACCCTTAAAACGAAATCTCATCAATATCATAGAAAAGAAGTTTCGCAATGAACTCATGTGTCTATATAACGCATGGTATAGGTACATTCAGTCTTATACAACAGCGCCACCTGTTGCTAAAAATGGTAACTATATATATTTAAAAAAATTCATTCTAAACAAAAATCCCACATGTTTCTGAGCATATATCTGAAAACAGAACCTTTGTATTATACATAGTTTCTTAATTATTAACTTTTCAAAACTCCCGAAACTTCTGGATCACCCGGTATATATATATATATTGTTTATGTCAAAAGGATGCATTTGACAAAAAATTAACATTTTGTTAATATATATATATTAAAATTTATTTATTAAAAAATATATATTTATATATTTGTTCTTAAGTTGATTATTTATTCTAAACATTACATAGTTTACTTGCCAGAACTATAGTTTTCGAAATTAAATGCTCTGAAAATTTCCAATTAAATTCCAGATTAAATTTGCAATATGACTGTATAAAGATATTTTACATTATATCAATTGTTATTATATCAATTATTCCTATGTAAACATAAGAAATTTTCATTTAAGCTATTAAGGCAAAATTTACTTATATTATTTTTACTGAGTACTTTAAAATATTAATATAAAAAAAATGGCAGACTGTTAGGCAGAAAAAAATAGTTTCAGAAGTTTTAATTGGAAAACTGAGCAATGTAATATTTTAAAACCCTAATTGTACATATAGGAAACACATAATAAAAATTCAAATTAACGATGGAAATTTGAAAATTATTATTATTATTTTTCACTATTTTTCCAATAAGAGACCGGTATATAGATTTAAAATAAGTTTTTCATAAAAATGAAAAAAATAGTGCAGTGAAAGGTTAAATTCTAGAGCCTCTGTGACAGTAAATTTATGTAGTCGTAAGATTTCATGGCAAATTAAGCCAAAAAACTAATAAACTGCTTAAAGTTTACACTTCTTATACAAATAGTTAACAAAGAAAATTTACCAAATCTTATTAACAGCTGTTCCTAAAACAGAATCGTAGCTGTACATAATTAATTAATTAATTTTCTGGAAATTTTTCACAATACAGATGTTTCCAATTAATACACTTTCAAACTCATCTAAATATTTTTATTTTCATTCTTGTTTCTCAATAAACAGTTCCATTCTAATAAACTAGAAGATAGCCCGTCAAAATGACGTGTTTGCATTTTTGAAGGATGATAAAAAATTACAACAGCTGTGGTCAATCATAGCCACTTTAAACTGAAACAATTTTGATAAATGCAGCGATTAAACTTGAAAAGGGAAAAATCTAAAAAAAAAAAAAAAAAAAAAAAAAAAAAATTCAACAGAAATCTGCATTTAAAACTATTAGTAAAACTATCTGGTAGATGGGGGTGGGGATTATAATGAAATTTAAAACGCACCCGCGGTTTGCTTAAATAAAAAGTTTTAATTAAATATTGTTTTTGAAATCGTGAAAAGATTTCAAAGCGAAGTAAAATGTAGTGACGTCATTTACAGCTCCCACTGTAAATATGACCAATGAGAACGCTCCATTGCGACTATGGAACGGTTTTATTGGTCAGAAAATAGATTGCGTTTAAAATTGGAGGTAACTTTTCACAATGTTTTTATAGATTTGAAATTCTCAAGAGTCATTCACGGCTGTAAAGAAAAAAAATTAAAGCAACCCGAATATAAAAATTTTAACAATATTGCATTTAAAATGCACCTTCGCTTTCCTTTAATAAAAAAGTTTTAATTAAATATACTTTTTGAAATCGTGGAAAGATTTCAAAGCGAAGTAAAATGTAGTGACGTCATTTACAGCTCCCACTGTAAATCTGAGCAGTGAGAACGCTCCATTACGACTATGAAACGTTTTCTTTGGTGAATGGGTTTCTTTTTATCGTGGGTAGGTTGACCCCGGAATTGTTATACACGGAAGGGTTTTATATATATAATTCATTTTGTTTCACTTTTTATCGATAAGTTCATTATATACAATAAAATACAATTTTCAATTATATTCTATAATTCATTAAGAAAAATTATTTGTTTGTGGCATATTTCTAATTTTAAACGATTAAAATGTACGATTTTCTATATTAGACTTATATATATTTATTGCTATAAAAATTAAAATATGTATAGATATATACATTGTATTCTATCTGAGTTCGCATTTTATCTTCAGTGTAAAAGTTGCTTTTTGGAGAATTATTTAGGAAATTTAATTAATTTTAAGATTAATTAACTAAAAAAATATTTTTACTGGCTGGTTTAACTGCGAAACTATGATATTAAAGTTTTAAAAGTATTTAAAGAATGTACTGTATAAGTTATATACAATAATTTATTTTCAAATGACGACACAAAAGTCACCAGTCAGGGAAGATAATTAAAATATGTGATTTCTTTTAATTTAAGTAAAAGGATTACCAACCCACGTATATTTTTCGATTTTAAACTCGTAAATACAGAACAATTGAAACATATGCTAAATTAGTTGGATGTGCCAATCCCAAAACTTTCTTCTATCTCATACGTACATTTTAATACTTCTGAACTTAGTTAGACATGTAAATACGTTAATATAATTAATTCAATACTATACCAACTATGATTTTCATATTAAATTTCTACTTCAGACAATTATAGGAGGAAAAACGAGTTTCTTTCTCTGCACGAGTCAATGGACAGTAGAAAAATAGGTAGATTTTTTTCAAATTTAGGAAAGATCTACTCGCCATACCCAAAAATAATCATACATAAAAAATTTAGTTCAGTTCTATGCATAACTTCAAACACTTTTTAATGGTAAAATAATAAAAATTGCACATACATCGCGATTATAGCTCCTCCTTTCGGATTTATTTTTCAAATTGAGGCAGGGTCTGCGAATCATAACCAAACAGTTATGAAAAAAAATCATTCAATTCTATGCTTAATTTCATACACTTTTAGTCGATACAATACTGAAAATGACACAAAAATCGCTATTGCAGAGCCCCTTCCGGCAGAATATTTCAAAACTGAAGGAGGACCTGCTTGCTACAGCCAAAAACATTCACAAAAAATTGTTTTAATTCTATGCATATCTTCAGACACTTTGTGATGGTAGGATGGTGACATATGGACACACATGCACACAGACACACTACAGACAGACATTTTGTAAAAATATTTCTTTTTTAATCTCTGACCCCTCAAACGTGTAAATTCGCCGAAAACCGAAAGTCGAAAAAAGATTTCGATTACAGTAATTTCTTCTATTAAAAATTGAAGAAAGTAAAAAAAAAAAAAAAAAAAAAAAAAAAAAAAAAAAAATGAACGTTTTTTTTTTTTTTCTTAATTTTTGACTTTATATAAAATTGAAAAAAAAAAACTTTGCAGGCTGAAATATACTTAATGTACTTGCCTGGTTACGTCGTTTAATATATTCTTTTTATTGAGGTGTAAAAAAATAATGCAAGAAAATAATCCTAATGTACTGTTTTTTTTATGAGAAGTGACATAATAGCGCTTTTAATAACTTCCAATCATGAAGATTTCATTTCTCTCTCTCATAAATCTCCTTAATATCTTCACACTCATTTTAACAATTTTTCTCTGAATAAAATCAGCTAATGTTAATACTGTTCCATTTTTTTGTAATCATTATAATGTATATCTGCATTTCGTGATCTTAATTAAATATCCCCTGAAATCGCATAATTGTTTTTGGAAAGCCTAATACCTTTTATTCATGACTTTGTGATGCGATTGAGAACTATTATCATGTACAGCGACATTGACGATGATAGTGCTAATGGCTAGCAATGTTATTTGTTTTGTTTCACATTTTTACCGTTAAACGATTACAGTAACGATTTTGTTTGATAGACGTATATATTCACATATATAAAAATAGAAATAAGTATATATACATACGTGGTGTTCTCTAAAAATTAGCCTTTTATCTTCTTTGTTTAAGCTATCGTTTGTAGAATTATTTATGAAACTTAATTAATATAAGAAACTAATGGAAATATTTTCATTGACCGACTAAAATGTGAAACCATGATATTAAAGTTTAAAAAGTATTAATAAAAGGATGCACTGTATAAGTTATTTACAACAGTTAACTTTCAAATGACGACACAAACATCTACCAATCGAGAAGGAAATATATAATATTTTTTTCATTGAAATAAAAGGATTACTAAACAAGGTATGTTTGTGGGTTTTAAACTAAAAAATACAGAGCAGTTGAAAGTTATGGTAAAAGAAAAATAAACATATTTTTTTAAACCAATTTATCATCCTCGGTACAGATGTCTCTTGTAGGAAACACTAAACCACAGGCTTTAAGGCACTGGTCCACAAACGTGTATGGTAATTGGAGCTTTCTATCCGCAGATGTTGACAAATTACGTAATCCAAATTTATCTGTATCTGATGAAGTGTAGTTGCAAGATGCTACACCTTTACATCTGGGGGTTATATTAAACTTTTCTTAATGTACTAATCTGGAGCTATCACCCAACATTTTACGTTGCGGTGGCCGCAAAGATTTCCCACTTTCACTCTTACGATTTTTCACTCTTATGGCAGTGCAAAGAGAATTTAATCCACGAAGTGCTCTGTATTTAAAATATGCCACCTGATCCCATGTTCAAGAATTTTTTTTGGTTATGTTATGTCATAACCACTATCTGCAGCAATCAAAGTGTCATCGGTTTTGACAGAAGTCAATGAAAAATTTGTGGAACACAATAAATTGTTTTGCAATATTGTTTCATTTCTGTCCTTATAGTTTTTTTTTTTTTTAGTCACTCTAGCACCATCGATTTTCGTGTTAGAAATACCGTTCCAAATCTATTCATGTTTTTTCAATTTGGATATCGCATAATATTAAAAATGTATTTTGCCATTTAGAGCTTTAGAGATTTTGTGTAATGTTTGTGTTGAACTTCCGTTTTTAACACTTTCCAAAAACGTTGAAAAGTGTTTATGCATTCGGTTTGTCTGTCCGTCTGTCCGTATGACCGTATGGCCGCCTGGCCGTCTGTCCGCGCTCTAACTCCCGTAAATATACTCGTGTTGCTCTGAAATTTTTATATGTTATTGATGTTTACCCTAGCACGAACCCTATTGAAAATGAAGTTTCTACTATGATTAGTTTATTTGCAGGGATAGTTAAAATTTTTCCGATACATTGCGACTAATGGGGAAAAATATCGTTTCAAATAAATTTTAAAGGTGTCACACACTGTTAAACCTATCCAAATTTACATGTAATTGCAAAGTGCACTAAAATACGCATTCTGTAAAATATGCTGTCAAAATAATAGTTATTATTTATTTACAGGGCCCCTTAAAAGAATTCCATTGCACAATAATAAAGGAGGGAATTGTTTGCGACATATTTTAATAATGTTAAACGTTTTCAAGTATCATAAAATTGATATATGCCGCTGAGACTTAATATTTAAAGCATAATATGAAGTGCATAGCTTTTACAGGGACACACAAAATATTTCAAACTTTATATTTTTTATCCGAAATACTGTGTATTATCGATGATAGCAGATGGATGGTTGAAATGCGATTTCAATAATGATATGCGCATTTAAGTTTTACAAAATGCCTGCAAATTATATGGTGCATATAAATGTTATAGTTGATATACAGGGTTACACAAAAGAGTTTATAAAAGTTACTGAATATGAGAGTAAATAACTTAAATGTGGTATTTATGCATTTTTACGTTGAACTTCTTTCAGTTTAGTTTGTAAAATATAGATGTTTGTAAAAGAAATGTTTGTAAAATATAGATAAAATGATATACAGGGTCACGCAAAGAATTATCTACAAGGTCACCCATATGTGACAATTTCTAGAAATGTGATTTCAGTAGCTTTAAGAATGTGTTTGTTTGAATTAAATTTTAACAAAATACTGGAGTGTAGTAAAGATACTGGATAAATTACAGGGCTGAACAAAAGTATTGACGTATTTTCCATGTATTAGAATAAAGTGCTGCAAAAGAAATTTCAGCCAGTAAGGCATTTTCTTGCTAAACTAAATTTTCCCATTATATTGTATATATATATATCAACCGACGGATCAAATACAGGACTGTTCAAAAGGATTTCAATGCATATTTGGCTAAGGACAGTAGCATCTTATTTCCCTAAATAAAAAAGTTTTGTTAAAGATTTCATTAGGCGTTGGAAAGTGTTTCATAATCTATGCTTAACGCATGATTTTTCTTATTTGTTCATATCATTCTCGAGCACATTACTCAAAATACACCAAACAAATTTGTATTTAATTACAATGAAGGGCATGGGAGATATGAGTTCACATATTAGGATAGTTTTTTTAATACTCATCCTGTATATACTTTATATATACTTATACATATATCACATATATTAATTATATACATACTTATTTCGTAAAATCTATTTTATATATGAATGAAATTTAAAATTGTATAAGTATTTATATTTAGAATGTATTGTGTATAAAACAAAACATATACCTTGAACACAGTTAGATAGTTTCTTCTTTTATAATTATTGCCTTTATTTTCTCATTTTCTCATTTTTTCATTTTCTCATTTTATGCACGCTTATATAAATATATAAGCCTAAATTAGAAATTTGCTAATGTACTTTTTTCATCACATTTTTTTTTTCAAATACATATCATATAATTAAAATAAAAATAGTAGATTTTAATACCGCTATCAAACACTTCCCAGCACGAGATTTCTGGAATAATAACAATTAAAATGCTCTTTTAAAATTGCTTTTTTATGCCATCATCATTTTTACTGTATTGTTAAGACATTACATTATCGTTAAATTTACATAAAAAATGCTAATTAGCATTATTCAGTAAAGTTTTAAAGCAAAAAAAATGGATTTAACTTTGTTACTCCTATTTAAAATGCCATACGAATGTTGATTGCGTTTATAATTATACTTAACTATTTTAATGAATAAAATTATATGCTTGTGAGAAAATAATACAGATACATGATAAAGAAAACATTTCTCAAAATGAAACACATAAATATTGCATTTAAAAGCTTTATTTTAATTAACTTATTTTTGAATATGTTTATAATCTTGAATTTGAAAGTATGATATAAGAAATTATTTGATGGTTTTTATAGTGGGAAATACAGATGTATATTAGATAATGTTCAAACTCAAGAAAATGCCGGACAGGCGGTTCTTGAAAGAATTTTATACCAATCATTGGAATCAGACTAAAAATGATTTTTTAATTCAAATATTGAAGGAAGAAAATAAAATCTTTGTAATTTGAGAAACTAGAATGTAGTCTGCGATATTTAATAAGTTTCATAATTCTAAAAATCCCTGTCGGCTGGGCCTATAGGTGGAGGTAGATTTCGAAGAGTGTTCATTTCAACAATATATATATATATATATATATATATATATATATATATATATATATGATTAGAGATAAACCCAGTTTAATAACTTCATTTGGCGTTTATGAAAAATTTTTAATTTCATTTTTCTGTAAAAACTGGTTTTATCAGAATCAACTTAAGAAAAATTCAGCTCAAATGTCCATTGTGAAATAAATTCTGAATTTATTAAAAAATCGACCAAAACAGTACATTATATAGTTCCTATATAACAAAAAACTTTCAGTTGAACGCATTTGAGAAAAAAATTGAATTAAAAAATGAGTCATAAAATAACCGATTTGTTGTTTGAATACATCCTTAATTCTTTAATCATGATTGCTTCGGAAAATTTTGTGCGAAATACTCACTTTGACAGCATTTTTAAAAATATATTCTATCTTTATCAAAAAACTGGCCAATGCGTCACAGTATATAGTTCCTAAATAAGAGAATCTGTAAATTGGATGCGGTTGAGAGCGAAAATGGATTTTAAAACGAGTCATAAAAAACGCAATATGCTATTTGAAAACTTCCTTAAATTTTCAAATCACGATGACTTCGGGAAATTCTGTTCAAAATACCCTTTTTTGTAGCCTTTTTTGAAATATATTCCGTCCTTATCAAAAAAACTGACCAATGCATCACATTATACAGTACCTAAATAAGAGGATCTGTAAATTGGATGCGTTTGAGAACAAATATGGATTTAAAAATGAGTCAGAATATAAGCAGTTTGGATTTGAGGTTTTTTTCTCCAACTCCTATTTTTGTTTAATTTCTTTTTGCTATACGAATTGGTCTTATGAAAAATTTGTCAATATAAAAGTTGTAGATATTTTTGAGAAAATGTAAAATAAATTTAATCAGATTTGATAGCTTAAAAATTGACGGAGTTATGGATTTTTCTCTTTTTTTCACCGCCCTTTTTCTTTTCGTTTTTAATTTTTTTCATCGGTAAGAGTTGGTCCTATCAAAAACTTGTAAATACAAAAGTTTTAGATAATTTTAAGAACATATACAGAAAAATTAGTTGGACTTGATATCTTGAAAATTGACGAAGTTATGAATTTTTTTCTCTCAAAACCCCTGTTTTTTTCGCCCCTTGAGCCCACTTCTAAATTTATCAAAAATCTGTCATGCATAAACTTTTGGCCCATTTTTAAGAAGTAATATAAACTTTAAACCGATGCGATATCTACTTTAATTAAGAAGTTATGACGTTTTTTCGGTTTTCACAAAAACACCCCGTATTCCGACCCCCTTGGTCCGATTACTTACCCCTTGGTCTCCCCCGTTGCCCATTAACGAACTTAGCTGAGATTTTACCCCCATTGATTTTATGTACCAGTTTCGTGGAGATTGGTGAAGAATTATAGAAGTTATCGTGTCCATAAAAAAGTGATATATATATATATATATATATATATATATATATATATATATATAGAGAGAGAGAGAGAGAGAGAGAGAGAGAGAGAGAGATAAATAGATAGATATATAAACTGGTGCGGTTGCAATAGGTAGTATTGTGAGGGAGTGACCTTTGTCATAAAGGCATTTTAGTATTTCTGAGATCGTGACGTCAATAACTTAACACGTGTAAGCGTAAAAGCGACATCTATCCTCTCTTTTACTTTAACTTTCTAGAGTGTGTGTGTCTCTTTCGGATTCTGCAGTTGGGCTCGCGGTTAGTAGTAATATGTAAATTTGAATTATCTCAGTTTGCAGCATATAAAAGCTTGGAGTTTGAGTGTGTGTGGAGTGCGTCTCTGGCGATAGCCAGCAGAGCATTAGTCAGCTAGCAGTGGTGTCTCTGGCGATAGCCAGCAGAGTGTTCTAGCGATATTAGTCAGCGAGGTGTGTTTCCCGCTGGTATCTAGCAGATTGCAAGCAGTATCGAGTCTCCAGTGAGTTGTGAAGGAGTTTTGGTATTCGACTAGAGAAGTGGCCGGTGGTAAGAAATTTAATAGTAATTGCATTTGATTATCTCAAGTGAATAAAGGATATCTACAGCCACGGGCTGTCTAATTAGATTTTAACTAGCAGTTTAGCCGAAGATAGCTGAGAAGTAATCAGATTTGCCCCGATTGAGCTAGTTTCCGGAGCTGTGAGTATGAGTTTACTCTTTTAGTAGTGTTCTCAATTGTGAAAATTAGACTTGCTCCACTTCCCTTGAGCCTTTATAGTTTTTAATAAACTGTGTTTTTTATCTTAATTCATGAGTATGTCTGCATTTAACTCCCAGCACGAGCACCCAACCGTTACAGTATTTCATACGAAATCTACCTAAAAAATCAGCTTGAGAAAGATGTAAACTCTTATTGATAGAACAAATGAACGTGTTTTTAAAAACAATGTCAAGAACATGAAGAATCCGTAAGATAGCTGTGGTTTTTATTCGATTTATATTAAATCTGTTTATTTGATCGTAATTTATATAATATTGTAAAGTACAGTTTAAAAACATAGAGAGAAGTATAAATAAAAAAACTATATTTATACAGGGATAATATATCAGAAATATCAAACAATAACATAAAATGAGTAGAAATTGTTTTTACAATCATTTTTATGAGTAATTTAAAAAAGTGTATCAAATCAAAAATATCCGAACAAAATAGCAGATTTTAAAGTATTTTTCCAAAATTAAAGGGTAAAAGAATTAGTTCCATCATATTTGTATAATGATATTTTATAATATTAAAAACTTCGACTTTTGCAAATTTATGCTACCGTTTCGGTATAAGTAAACAATTTCCTATTATAAATAAACATGAAAAATGTATCGTAATTTTTTTGAAATGCAACATTTAGGATTAAAATCTTTTTCTATGCAATAAGAGATTTTCAAATGTTAAAGTTAATCGGAGAATAATACTGAAATTTTATTAAAATTTTGTAGTACGTGCGTTCGCTATTGTGTTTAGGGTCCGAATAAAATACCGAACTTATGTCTTGTGTTTAAATGTGTTACACTATAGGGCCAAAGATTATTGGCCACATGCGATCTGCATATTCACAGTAACCGCAAAGAAACTCTTTGGGAGGGTTGAATTCTGATAGGGATTGGCCAACGCGTTTTCACGTAACTTGGCGATAATTATACTTGGCGTAGCGATAGACGCTTCCGTCGAGTTTGATTTCCTTCGGAGCCGAGTACAAAGTAAACCGAGTACAAAGTAAAAATTTGTGTTTAAAAACTTTTAAAGAGTACAGCTTTCAGTAAGACACGTTCCATCCAATGTAATGCTGCAAGAGAAAAGTTACTTTGTACTCGGTTCGGAAGGAAATCAAACTCCTCGAAGGAAACATCTATCGCTCGCCAAGTATAATTATCGCCACGTTACGTGAAAACGCGTCGGCCAATTCCTATCAGAATTTAACACTCTCGAAGAGTTTATTTGCGGATACTGTGATTATGCATGCGATTTAGATGTTTTTTTAAATATATATAAAGATACTTGAGGAATAAGCGTTAAAATCTAGGTGCGTAAGCATAATAGTACAAGTCATACATTTCCGCGAAATCCTATAGGGGACTGACAACAAATTGAAAAAGAAGGAATGTCTTTTGGATAATCCTTTCAATACTAATCGTCAACTGAGAATAATAAGATTATATGTGTGCTTTTGAAAAAAAAAATGACTTATCGATGTATAAATGTTCTATTTGCATCTATGAAGGCATTTCTGAGTTAAAATAATGTTATAATATAATTGTAATGTCATAGGCAAATTATATATAGCATCACTTTGATGCAAAAATGCATTCATAGATGGAAATAGAACGTTTTTATATTAATAAGTCAATTTTTTCAAAAACACAGACATAACCTTATTATTCTCAGGTGACATAATTAAAAAAAAACGTTCAAACTGTAGATTATGATTAAAGGGCTTCTTATAATCAACTGAGTTCATTTGTGTGTGGATAACATGTATACTCCTAGATAAATCAAGTGTTTAATAAAAATAGTCATAAAATTTTGTCATTTTTTTTGTTTATAATTTGCAGATTGCCTAATATTTTTTTTTTCAAATCTAACCAAATTTAATTCTTTTCATAAATTATGAGAAACAACATTTTTTTTTTACAAAACCCTGCAAACAAAATTAATGAATAATAAAAATTGTGAGAAAAAAGAGCACGTTTTCTGAATAATGTTTCTCTGCGTATGCGTGACTGCAATCAAAATATAATTTGCATGATGTGTTTGCAAAATGTATAGAGAAACGTTTGTGATTGTTTGGAAAACTCAGCTTGAAAATTCTGAAACTTATCGTCAACAGATTAAGCTCAAAATCCGTTGTTTCCAAAATTAACGTACAATATTGCGCGTAGTTCTATAATTGGATGCAACCCCTTATTCTTTTACTTTAATTTTGGAATAACAGATTTTGATATTATTCTATCGACGATAATTTTCAGAACTCTCAAGCTATCTTGAAACGTTCCTCAGATTTACTCAATCCATTTATCTAATATTATATTCAAGTGAAACTTTTATAGCAATCACGCATGCGCAATGAAAAATTATTCAGTAAACTGCTCATTTCCCATACAATTTTTACCACTTTTTAATTCTGATTACATGATATTGTTTAGAATATTGTTTGTCATATTTCCCAAAAGAACATTTTTTTATATTAAGAACTCCGCAAATTATAAGCAAAAAAATTTGAAAAATTTACGACTGCTTTATGAAAACATTAATTTCTGTACTAGTTTACATGCTATCGTTATAAAAATGAACATAGTTTATTACAATAAGCCACTTAATTTTAAATCTACAGCTTGATTGAGCTTGCTAGATTAGTTTTAACAGGGTTCTCAAAAATATGTTCGCTCTTTTTCAATTTGTTGACTGTCCTCTGTGCGGTTTTGGAAAAAAATATTTACGATAATGTATGACTTTTACTATGTTTATGCACCTGGAGTTTCAGGATAATTTATCTTGTATTTTTCTAGATGTCTAACAAAATGTCAAAAATCGTAAGTGGCCGGTCACATTTTGCCATATAGTGTATATGTCAGCAGTAATTTCTGCTACATTTTTGCAGGCATTAATATTGGTTTTACTTATTCGTGAAAGTTAGATTAGCCCTTCAATTTTTTTTTGTTTTTCTTTTCTGAGCGTTACTCTTGAGTATGCATTATCTTTGCAAAAAGCTAATAGCGTTCACCTGCTTTGCTGGTCGATTTCTCTACAAGAATCTTAAATTAAAGGAAGTATAGCTAACAAAGATCAAATTAGAAAGAAAAAAATTCTCAACAATTAATTAAATACCTATAATTGTTGTCAAATTCGTATAACTTCATTATTGACTTCAAAATAGATGTTGGCGATATAATAGATATAAAATAATTAAGGTGCTCTATTTATTTTTTTAAAGATTAAGGAGACGGCGACGCCTGAATCGTAATCGTTTCTCTTTATCGATTGGTACCGCGAAGCAATCCCTATTATCTAGCAAACCCCAGAAATAGCTGTTATACGTTTCTTTTCTGTATCACTTCACGATCCCTTATTTTCAAAGCATTCAATTTTTTGAGTTCCTTTTATAAAAACACGCTCTTCCCGTTCTTCTAATTTTAGATGCACTCTTATTTTTTTATTTGTATTTTGTGTTATAAACAATCATAAAGTTTCAAAGAGGCCACCTTGTTATAATTGTTAATTTTGTTCGCATCTTTCTCACTCCACCAAAAGAAATGTGATATGCCATTCTTTTGCATAATTTTTTATCATGAGTTATAAACAATTTAAAATTTAAAACTGATTACCTTGCTAGATTTCCAAAAAAAGAAAAAAAAATTATCTAGTTCTTTTAGTTTTTTATTCCACCACCAGGGAATGTACTTTGTTCTTAACAAAAGTGTATCAGAATAGAACTCCGTTAGATAACGTATAAGCTGATACAGCTCATATTCAAAATATTAGAATAATTGAGAAAAAGTAATAAGAAAAAATTATTTGTCATTTATTTATTTTTTATACTAAGTAAATGCAATTAAATTTCTTATAAATTAAATCTGGAATGTTTAGATAAGATTTTAACATTTATAAAATATAAAATACAGCACAATAAATTAGGTATACAGCTTCCTTAAACACACCAGAATATTAGAATAAAATTTAGATTGGTTCAAAATATTAGAATATTTTATTTTACGCAACAATATTACCTTATGAATATGAAGTAAATGGTAGTTAATATTTTGTAGCATCCCCTTTAGCTTTCATAACAGCGTACAATCGATCTTGCATACTATATACAAGGTGTTTACAAACATTTCTATCAATATTAGCCCAAATAGACTTTATACGTGCCACTAACTCAGTTTTACTTGAAGGAGGATTTTCTTAAACTTTTTTTCTTCATTATACACCATAGGTTTTCGATGGGATTAAAATCTGGTGAATTTGGTGGCCAAGGAAGTACCTTAATGTTGCGTTGGCGGAACCAATTCTTAGTTGACACCGAGGTATGCGGGGACGCTAAATCGTGTTGAAAGATGAAATCATCTTCAAATAAATCTTCTGATGATGGAATCATGTAATATTCTAAAATTTCTTGATATATCAGAGAGTTAACCTTTTCGTAGACGATGCATAACTTTCCAGGTCCTTCTGCACTCATACAACCCCAAACCATGACACTAGCAGCAAATTTTACGGAACGTTTAAGGCATTCTTTATCAAATGCTTCTTGCTTCATTCTCCAAACTCGAATACCTTGATTACCATATGAAACACAAAACATACTTTCATCAGTAAATAATATATTTTTCCAATCTTCATTGCTCCATAAACGTCTTGATTTACACCAATTCAATCTTATATGCTTTTGTCTTGCAGTCATGAGAGGTTTTGTTTTCGGTACACGAGATTCAAATTTAAATTTATGGAGACGTCTTAATTTTGTCGATGTAGAAACTTCAACTCCTTCTTCTTTCCATTTTCGGTGCAAGAATCGCACACTTTTAAAACGGTTTTTCTTAACTATACGCTTCCGTTTCCTGTCATCTCTAGCAGATGTTTTTGGTTTTCGGCCACCATTTCGGCGATTATTTTGAAATTTTCCAATTTTTGAATATTGTGTTAGTATTTTACTAATGCTCGATTGCGAACAATGTAAATAATTCGCTATAAAACATTGATTTTTATTGTGCCGATACAAATCAACCATACGAAGTGTAGTAGATTCAGGAATATCACTCACACGGCCCATTTTAAGACGAAAAAGAAACAAACTGCAAAAAAGAATACTGATTTTAAATAAAATAGTCTGAATTTAATCAATGATGCCACCAGTTAAGAATTGGTAATAATTAAAGGAGAATTAATGTGAAATATTCTAATATTTTGAACCACTTGAATAAATATTCTAATATTTTGACTTTTCAAAATAATTTTTTTTGCAATTAATCTTTTCAAAAATGATATTAAATTTAAGATAACAAGTAAGTTTAATCAACAATAAGTTCTTAATAAAAATATCGTTTGCATATTTTCATTAAAAGACAAACCCTCTGACAGTCTTGCAAAAGGGTAAAATTGTAATGTTGTTTTCTCAGCATTTTGTTTTATTAGCTAAAAAAATACGATTCTTTCAAAGTATAGAAAAATCTTATTTACGAATATGAATGTTATCCTTGAGTAGGTAAACCATTGCACAATGTATTGAAAATCCATTAAATCAACTGAGTTATATCATTTTAATTATTGCTTGCATTACAGTGAAACCTGGAACTTAGGGAACGTCTATGGACGGGCTTGTCAGTGAGAGGGTTAAATTACCAAACGATATTTTTAATTTCTAAAAAAAAGGTAATTATTCTAATATTTTGAATATGAGCTGTATATTACATGACGGGTTATTAGTCTTAAGCAGGAATTTAAGATATTTTGATGAAATTCTTATTCAATAATAATTGTAACTAAAATGTCAGAATCGAGTCTCTTTTATGTTAGCCCTCCTGCCGTTTTGCGGTATCTAAGAAAATTTTCATTTGTCCATCGTTATTTACACAGATTTTCATTGGTCCATTCAGTGCCGTGAAAAAGGTAGGGACGGTCGCTCCGGGCGCGGAAATTTAGGGGGCACCAAATTTATACTGCCAGCGTAATTCTTGGTCTGACACAAGAAAAAGTTCTGAGGGGGGGGGGGGGTGCCAAATTATAACCGCAATTTCTTCTTCGCACGACCTGAGTCCATTTTTAAGCCGTTTGGCCCAATTTCAAATCGTTGTATTTTTTTTATATATAGAAGGTTTCCTGTTTGAGCCATTCCACACTAAAAAAAATCTGAAGAAAATCTATAGATTTTTGGCCCAAAATCTGTGGGAAATCCAAATGTATTTGGCCCATTATGCAAAAATTTTTAAGAATATCTTTAAAAATTCTGCAGATATTTTAAAGATAAAGCTAAGCCTGCAAGTTTTCTTCAAATTTCTGTAGAATTTCTGTAGAAAGTGGCGATTTCTTCAGATAATCTTAAGATTATTTAATGGGGGTACTACTGCACAGAGCACTACAATACTTTCTCTATACTCGAGGCATTATTTACATTTTTTTTCTTTCTGTTTTTCACTGGAAAATTTATATCACACTGCATCATCTTTATATACAGAAAAAAGTAGTTGTCTGGGATATCTATCTCCCAACAACTAATCAAAGTGCGGAAGCACATAAACTTATGTATATATGACGACCTCTGAAGCCAAGAGGTACAAGTGGCAAAATTCCATTTGGAGTAAATTGAGATTAAATATAATTGAGGATAAATTGGAGTGTCAATGGAAATTGATTGAATTGAAATAGTACATTGCCGCTTGTTTCATTGTGGTCTTTGAACTCGTTTTTCAATAGCTGTACAAAAAGTAGAGTAAAATTTTCTTTACATTTATAATTAATCAATATTGATTATTATTCGGCAAAAGTGGTTTGTCTCTAGAACACGGCATATAATTAGAAAATCACAGATATATCTTTACCTGAAAGGAAATTTCCAGGACTTCTGTGCACTTAGTTCATTTTTTTTCAATTTTGTCACTTATACCCCTTGGCTTCTGGAACCTCATATATTTTAACTTGACAGATGTGACAATCTTATTTAAAACTGTATTAGTTCTTTTATCTCTTTTTGATAAAGTCACAATTACTGTTATGTAGCACAAACCAACATCTCATGCATTCAAAGCAGAAATAGATTTAGAAATACAATTATCACCATATAAAAGACGTTATCATCAGTATGCTTATATAGTAATACACTCATCTAATGTGATATGGGGAATTTTAACCTATTCAGTTATTCTCAAATTTTAAAAAAAGTTTATTAAATATATATTACACGTTTCATAAATTCATGATACAACAATAATAGAAAAATAAATTCCTAGTAAATTAAATTTTTGCATTTTTTTACTTTTTCAAATTGTGAAATTTTTATTTCATAGCAATGTACGTAAAAAAATAATAATAAAACAAACATTCATGGTATACATGTCTTGTCAACTTCCTCGATAAACCTTTTTTTTCCATATGTTTAGAATATAGAAATTTTATCTATGAATATATTATAACAAAGTTGATTTTATCAGGAAACATCTGCTTTTAAAATTCAATTCTGTATGTTTCCTAACGAACAAAATCCATATTTTAAAAAAGGAAAATGGTTTATCATAATGCTTTCATTCTAAATATTAAAAATAAATATTGTACTGTATTGTATTCTTCTAATTTTAAATTCCATGAAACATTTTACGATATAAAATTTTAAATTATTTGACTTATACGTGGTGAATATATTGAATATTTATTCAATTGATAGAACATGTTTTTACAAATCATCGCTCTAAAGTTTAAAAGATATGCTGCATGTTGATATGCTTTAAAAAGAAAAAAAATATGAATAAAAGGTTTTGGATATTTAGCATACATAATTTATAATATTTTTTGAATTAATTTTTTGCAATTAAATCACGCTCTAATTATTGAATATTTATATTGTAATTTATCACCGTTACTGAGTCTATATGAGTTACAAACTTTGTCCCAGGATTGAATGCTCATGTAGACTATTCTATCTTTTGATGCAGTTGCATCCTTACAAATATATGTGAGTAACAGATGCAAAGCTGAGCTTCGTCCTCATAACTTAAATGGTAGAGAAAATGGAACAGTATTTCAAAAGTTCCCGGTTCGATTCCCAAGTTGAGTATTTTTCACTTTTTTGTGAATTAAGTATACTTAGCAATTTATTTCATTTGAGGTCACTGATTACTTATATTAATGCTATCCTCAAAGACGGTAATAAACAATGGATAAATATATTTCCTTCTAGTCATTTACAAGGTTAAAGTGCAGTCTCTAATCTCATATCAATAATATACGATTAAATTTTATTAAGCAAAAAATATGTTTATTTAACATTAAAGTAAAAAACGGATCTAAATTTAGTTCTGTATAAGTTTATCTTGTTTCTTAATCCATAATTATAAACGAGATACTTATTACTTTAACGGGTTCATCTGTATGTGGTATAGTAATAGCTAACCATTTTGTATATTTCGTTACATCTCTTCTTTGAATATGGAATGCAGTGCAAGGAAATTAATATTCATATTCATCCGAGAATGTCATATAAATTCTTGAAATCTTAAAATTAAATTAGTTTCTCATGCAATATCATTATTGTAATTTCTGAAATGATGACATCTAATTGTTAGATGCTTTGAAAATTTAAAACAAAGAGAAATGGGAATAAAGATTTATCATGTGCTTCCCGAAATTATAAACAATAAATCGATTTTAGAGTTTTAGTTTATATTTTCTTTATAAAAATGCATTGTATGTTCTTATGATTACTTATGATGGAAATTTTTACCGGAAATCTGCAAGGATTGATAATTTCCATGTATGTGCCTGATGTGGCACATAGTGCAGAGAAGAGTTAACATATTCATATTATTTTAATAAGCTTTTATTTAACTTGCAATAATCATGTGTACGTCATTACAGTTCATAATTTACATTCGGACTTAACCGTTTAAACGCCAATGTTCCCAAATGGGAAAATTGCATTATTTGCAACACAAAACATATATTTTCCAACTTTATAACGATGTCCTTATTTTTCCTATAAAATATAAGGTTGATTTAAGCTTTTGAAAAGAAAAATATTTATGTTTCAGTATTTATCACATGTATAAAAAATATGTAAATTCATTAATTTGCATAAAAAATATATTATTTGCTTTTATCGTTTTCTGTATATTTCTTACGATTGACCGCTAGGAATCTAAATGTTTTTAAAATTTGAGAAAATACTCACGAACAATACACAATAGCTTACAGCGGAAAATAATTTGTTTTATTTGCGTAGGTTATCAATCAATAATCGTGTTCCAAAATGCGAACACTGAATTGAAAACAGCCAAAAAAACTGCAGAAATACTTCTTTTGTTATTTTTCTAAAGTTTTATACATAAATTAAAACATTTGAAGCTGTAATATAGGCAAAACAAAATTATTATTACGTTGCGACATTAATTCGGCGTGTAAACGATAAACTCACTTTTAAATATCGATAGAAGTTGAATCTGAATGATTATTGCCTATCAATTTAGCACACAAAGCGAAAATTGCATTCATTTTTCGCCATTATGATAGGATTTTATGCAAATCTTAAATCTCAACATAAAAAATATATGAAAAATATGATACTATAAAATAGAGGAGATGGTCTTGTTTCTTAACTTTGATAATTGATTTTGTGAAAAATTATATTTATTGCATTTCTAGTCAGTTTTCTCTATCCTTACTTGTTGACGATTGATTATGGAACATTTTTTAAAAGATATGTCCGAGCGTACTTGCATGTTTATGCAAGTGTGCGAATGTATGTGTACTGAAATATATAATAAAACAATTGGAAAAGTGTCATCGCATATAAGACGGGGGGTTTGTTTAAATATTTCTTTCAAAATAACTTAGAGTTTAATTAATAAATCCAAATTGTTAATTTATAATTATTGAATTCTTGCATAGATGGGGGCACCAATAAATTTATTTAAAAAATTATAAAATTAAGTTTTTTTTTTTTAATCATATTGAAAATGTTCAAGTTAAATTATATAAATAAAATCCAAAATTCCGATTTTTTTCCAAAGTCCAAAATAAAATAAATAGCGAAGAAAAATATTTTTATTTTCTAAAAACAAAGAAAATTGTTCTAACAAAAATTAAAATATTGAATCATTAACAAATAAGAAGTTTATAAAATATAACGAAAATTGAATTTTAGAAAATAATATGAATGTCTGATGAACGAAATTCAAATAATAAAAACCGTAAAATTGAAAAAATATGAAATTTCTGTTAATTAAATTCTCTTAATATAAACATTTCCCTTTCCAGCACCGGGGCTTTAACTGAGAACCTTCTGTTTACTATCGAGACACTTTATTTCCAAGATATGATGTCTAAATGGAAAACATTAAATTCAAAATTCTTTTTCAAAATTTAAATCGCAAAAGTGAACGCATGACATTGAAAAATATAATTTAATTCAAATGATAGCCTTTTTTCAAAATTTTATGATTTGACCTGTGACACATCAAGCACCAAACGAAAGAAAGAAACCGGGTTTTGTGTGGCAACTAAAAAAATATAATTATGTTGGCAACCAACGACAATACTATCAGCACTGAAAGATGCCATCCGCCAAAATGTGTATACCATAAAGCAAGAAATGGAACTAAATGCTGTGAATAGTGTTCTCCCTAATCTCACAGCTGCACTTATGAATGATGCACAGCAAATTGAACCTTTACTATACTACTAATTAACTGTAATTAATCTGACTTGTAAACATTTTTTTCATTTGTAAATTACCTTTTGGTGCAATAAAATACTATAGCGCCATTTGTTGGACGCTAACAAAACTATTTTTTTCGTTGTTACACAAAATTTGCTTTATTCTCCCTCCGTTCGATGCAAACCGTATGTTTGTATCTTGATTTGTTTTCGAATAATTCATTTTCAAAGTTCGTCCTGACTTTTGGATCACCCGGTATTTTTAAGAATATCTTAAATACAGGGTGGTCATAAACCATCACAGACATGGCACCCATGTGGGAAATGGCATGGAAAATGTGTAATCAAAATAAAATTTTTAGTCTCTCCGATCTGTATTGTAATCAGAGATTAATGTACTGTCTCTGCGTCCTATGCAAATTTCCTCCTTGCGCCCAAATCGAGTTTTGTCTATGAGGGGGGAGGATTCCCAGAACGGTTTTTTGTGCGTGCATAACATGTCCGTTTCTTGCGATACACGTACGGTTCCAACGCTCTTTAGGGTTTTCGCATGCACTGAGCATTTTGCGATGGAAAAAAATGGGTGCTGCCATTGGAAATTTTCGAGTTTCTGTATCTATAACCGTAACGGTGAGCGCCATTTTGTTGTCGTTCACAGAATCTCGAGCTCATACCTCTGAATAGCTATATCTGAAATTTCATTTCGATCGGTTGAGCGGACTGGCCGCTAGAGCTCCGTATATCGGCAAAGTTTTTTTATGACCACCCTGTAATTTTGCAGATATTTTTAAGATAAATATCTCCAAAATTTTTTCAGATTTCTATTAAATTTCTGAAGATTGTGGAGATTTCGTCATATATTCTTAAGATTATTTTTATTGAGGACGTTAGGAGATTAGGGGGAAGAGATGACTAGCACACGATATCGCAAAATATCTCTAGGGTGACTTTGTTGTCTTTTAATATCGTTTTCATTTTTGGGTCCACTTTTATTGGTAACTTCTTCTTTACATCAAAATATAATGTTCTCTTTTTTTAGTGTGCTGTCTATTTTTATAAAAATACAAAATTATTATTAAAATCAATAAATAATTATAAATTTATTTAATTCCAAAATACGGATCGCTCCAAAGATGGCATACATATTTTTATATTATACGTAAATGCATATATAATCCAGCTGTTTGACAAACCATATGAGAAGTATGTGATGAAGAATATTTTCTATCTTCAATAAAAGAAAGTATTGTAATAAAAAAAATTTTCGACTTCCGGTTTTTGTTGGATTTACACGTTTTAGGTGGTCAAAGATTCCTTTTTTTTACAAAATGTCCATCAGTCTGTGTTTTTGTGTGTTTGTCCGTATATCGCTATTCTACATCAAAAAGTGTATAAAGATATGCATAAAATTAAACCCAAATTTTTGTGAATGTTTTTGGCTGTGACAAGCAGGTCTTCCTTATTTTGAAAAATTTCTCCGGAAGGGGGTGCTGCTATAGTGATTTTTTGCCATTTCCAATGTTGTACGGACTAAAAGTGTATGAATTTACGCTTCAAATTGAACCACATTTTTTTGTGTAAGTGTATGGCTATGACTAGTTGGTTCTCCCTGAATTTAAAAAAATCCGCCGGAAGGGGGCTCTTCAATATGAATTTTTGTGCAATTTTCCATATTGCAACACCTAAACGTGTATTAAGTTATGCATAGAATTTAACACTAGAACAGCAGGATTTTGGACTTACCTAAAACCGCCGTTCGGGTTCAATTTGACCCCCATAAAAAATTCACGCCATATAAAAATAAAAATGTTTTTTATTGATAAATGATGTTTAAATTGCAAAATATAAAAAATTCTGAAGATTTTATAATTTTCCTTTTTTATTTATTTAATTGTTAGAGTACGTCTATGCCCATTTTTACGTTTATTTGAAATGACTGTATCTAAATGACAATATATAATTCAATATATTTTATTACACAATACCGCACAATATAGTTAATTATATGCAATATATAATATATATATATGTATATCATAATAAAATAATATTACACAAAAAAGTGATAAGAAAAGAAACAAAAGTTACAAATGCAAATATAATAAACAAGCACACAATATGTTTCAAAGTGAGAAAATAAAGAAAATAAATCCTGAATAAGCATATAAATGTGTTCAAAAGTTACTTAGACATCAGCTCAAAACAGAAATATGCGCGCTAGACTGTAAAAACAACACATTTACTATTTTTACTACATTTTACCTAAACGTGTATTAAGTTATGCATAGAATTTAACAATAGAACAGCAGGATTTTGGACTTACCTAAAACCGCCGTTCGGGTTCAATTTGACCCCCATAAAAAATTCACGCCATATAAAAATAAAAATGTTTTTTATTGATAAATGATGTTTAAATTGCAAAATATAAAAAATTCTGAAGATTTTATAATTTTCCTTTTTTATTTATTTAATTGTTAGAGTACGTCTATGCCCATTTTTACGTTTATTTGAAATGACTGTATATAAATGACAATATATAATTCAATATATTTTATTACACAATACCGCACAATATAGTTAATTATATGCAATATATAATATATATATATATATATATATGTATATCATAATATAATAATATTACACAAAAAAGTGATAAGAAAAGAAACAAAAGTTACAAATGCAAATATAACAAACAAGCACACAATATGTTTCAAAGTGAGAAAATAAAGAAAATAAATCCTGAATAAGCATATAAATGTGTTCAAAAGTTACTTAGACATCAGCTCAAAACAGAAATATGCGCGCTAGACTGTAAAAACAACACATTTACTTTTTTTTTTTTTTTTTTTTAATTAGTTTCTGACATCCCTTACAGCTTACATAAGTTTTATTTTATTCCTTGCAATGTTAAAGGCACATTTCTTTTGCTTCAGAGACTGTACTTGATTTATTAGGGGGAGGTGGCAACATGATGCTAAATTTGTGCGGGTTATTTTTCATGTATTGGATAAATCTGCACTTTGATTTACATGGCAACAACTGTTCAACAGTGGTTATTTCTTCTCCAGGATTACAACACAAACAACAATTTGCAATCAGGTTGTAACAGGTTTCAGAAGTGAGAGCAAATTTATCTGTGACAGGTGCTTTGCCCTGTTACTTCGCGCATCGAATCTGAGATACAGCATGATTTTACAGAAAGAATTGTGTAACATTGTCTTTTTGAACACAGATGGTTCCCAACTTTTGTTCCATAAATCATCTGCACAAAGTTTTGAATAACCTAGGGCAGAACGGCTATATAAGAGGGCGAAAAAAAGCATCGAGTTCTACCAGAGAATCATACCATTTGCTATCAATTCCAAGATGACGTAGTGGTTCAGCAATTGTGCATATTTGAATAGTATTGCTGCAATCACCATCAAAGGCCAGGCTCAAGTTGTATTTGTCCCAATGTTACAACGAGCAAACGATGTTGTTCCATTTGCAATTTTTACAATACTTCGAGCTGGTGTGCGATCCGTAGTGGAAGTAGGGCTGATAAGGCTCATCGGAATGCAAAGAATATCGTTTGATGATGTGTACTTTTCGCGACTGTTGCCGGCAGAAATTTTAGGTATGTTATTGTCTCATTCTTATCTACGTGAGCTTCCTGATCCGCAAGAAACAAAGGAAATCACTTTCGTAGAATTTAGTACCGCATCACTGTTACTGCTTTCAGAATACGATGCATTCTGTAAAATTTACATTACGCCATATTTCCTTCATATTCATATACCTTCATATTTCATGAAAGAGTCGAAATGCTTAGAAGAATCCTCTTGACTGAATATGTCGAGCACGCAACATTGAGAAGACTACTTCCCTGCCTCCTCCATTACTATGCGTCATCCAAACAAAGCAAAACTGGTGCTTACTTTTCTGTTAGTAATTGCCCCCCTGCGTAGTAAGCAAAAACGAGATATCGGGAATTAAAAAACAGACTTGCAAATTTGACATTTTTCTAATGGGGGTCAAAATGACCCCTGTTGGCTGTTTTAGGTATTTCTATGATTATTTCCTTTAATAATTAATGTAGAAAGATGAAGAACTGTCACAGTATGCTTGATAGTATTTTAGAAAAAGTAAAAAAATATGAGCTGCGGTGTTCGCTTACATGTCGAAATGAAGCATAGGAAATTGGAAAAAAAGTGAAATGACCCCAACGGCGCTTCTAGTGTTAATATAATTTTGCGTGTAAGTGTTTGACTATGGCTAGTTGTCCTTCCTGAATTTGAAAAAAATCCACCGGAAGGTAGTGCTGTAATAGCAATTTTTGAGCTATTTTCAATATTGTACCACCTAAAAGTGTATGTAATTATGCACAGGATTGAACGAAATTTTTTGTGTAGGTGTTTGGCTGTAGCTAAAAAGTCCGCCCTGAATTTTAAAAAAATCCGCTGAAAGGGGTCGCTGTAATCAAGATGTCTGCACCATTTTCCATATTTTATTATCAAAAAGTGTATGAAGTTATGCATAGAGCTGAACTAATTTTTTGTGCATGATTTTTTTTCGGTATAGCAATCAGGTCCTCACGGAATTTGAAAAAAAAATCTGCCTAACATGCTATTGTTCATCGGCTCGTGCGGAGACGGAATCTCATTTTTTACTCCGATTAATTGACTGATGCAGAAATTAAAGATGAAAATCAAAGTTCGTATACTGTTGAGTTAAAATTATTACAGCATTAACATGTGTAACTATTTTTTAAAATATTAAATTGTACGCATGAGTTAGAAGGAAGTTTTGGTATTGGCTCATCCAACTTGTGTTTACTTTTAAATATAAGACAAACATTATTATCCACCTGTTTTGTTGATAGGAAGCTCTGTCTGCCCAATCACCTACGAGGGATGAGTACACAAAGACATTATTAATGTCAAATGCATTATTTAACAAAGAACTATTATTAACTTCTTCAAACCTGCACTGTTGAAAATTTTCCTCTAGATTGAACCAAATTTTGATGCTCAGTAGGTTCTACCATAAGATGGTGAAATCTCGTACCAACATTTGGAGCTTCATTTTTAGGTGCGTTCGTAATTATGTAAATACGTAGCACCTATTGTTATCGTTCAGTCCGTCCGTCCGTCCGTCTGTCTGTCTGTCTGTCTGTCAGTTCGTCTGTCTGTCTGTCCGCATATAACAACGCAAAAACTACCCAACTGAATCGTTTGAAATTTAAAATACATAATTCTTACATAATTTTGTCGAGTCATTCCAAATTTTATGAATATCGAATGCATAGATCAATAACAGGGACAATCAAAAGAATTCCGTTACATTACGGTCAAGGGGGGGGGGGGGTGAGTTTCAAAAGATTATTAATCGGTTGAAATTTTAAATACATAATTATTAGATAATTTTGTCAAAGTATTTCAAATTTTATCAAATAGGATGCATAATTCAATTACAGGGACAAGCAAAAGTGTTCGTTACATTACAGTCAATGGGGAAAAATGTTTCAAATGCATTTTAATGGTGTTATACTCATTCGAACGTAATAAAATTGATATGCATCTATAAAGTACATATAATAATATACATTTTGCATAATCTGGGGTGCAAAGAATATTTGTTATTGATTTACAAGGCCACACAAAGTATTCCATTGCATAATGGAATAGGGAGAATATTGTTTGGTGCACATTTTAATTGTAATTATTTACAATTTTATGTGACTGATATATGAGAGTGATATTTTTAAAACTTCGTTATCGTACGAACGCACCTCATTTGCTACGCTTCACGTGCAATTTCCAACTTGTTCTACCTCGTTCCAACTATTGGAACTATGCTTCAACAGGAGCTCAACATTTTGGTTCAAGAAATGATCACCATCACACAGGGACACCATCACACAGGAACAGTGATGTCACCATCACACAGGGACAGTATTTGAGCACCAAAATTTGGTTCAAACTAGAACAAGATTTTTAACGGTGTGGTATATTCTATTGAAAAAAAAAAAACACATCTTTAAAAAATAACGAATGCATATAATGTTAAAAAAATGAATGGAGCTTTACAGATAGCAGAAGTAAGTAAAATAGAAATTTGTTTCTTATAGTGCTCTGTCTGCCCAATCACCTACGAGGGATGAGTACACAAAGACATTATTAATGCCAAATGCATTATTTAACAAAGAACTATTATTAACTTCTTCAAACCTGCACTGTTAAAAATTTTCCTCCAGTTTGAACCAAATTTTGATGCTCAGTAGGTTCTACCATAAGTTGGTGAAATCTCGTACCAACATTTGGAGCTTCATTTTTCTACCTCGTTCCAAATATTGGAACTATGCTTCAACAGGAGCTCAACATTTTGGTTCAAGAAATGGTCACCATCACACAGGAACACCATCACACAGGGACAGTAATTGAGCACCAAAATTTGGTTCAAACTAGAACAAGATTTTTAACGGTGTGGTATATTCTATTGAAAACACATCTTTAAAAAATAACGAATGCATATGAGGACCCCAGAAGCCAAGGGGTATAAGTGACAAAATTGAAAAATTTGAGTTAAGTGCACAGGGTATCTGGAAATATGCTTTTTTCATTTCAGGTAAAGAAATATAGGTCATTTCTGATTATTTGGGGAGTTATAGAGATAAACCACTTTTTTCGAAAAACAAACAATATTGATTAATCATACATTTAAAGAAAATTGTACTCTATTTTTTTTAACAGTTATTGAAATGAGAGTTCAAAGATTAGAATGCAACAAGCAGATGTTTCCTATTTCAATTCACTCAATTGTTATTGATGTTCCAATTTAACATCAATTATCTTTAAACTCAATTTACTCCAAATCGACATTTTGTCACTTGTACCCCTTGGCTTCTGGGCTCCTCATATAATGTTAAAAAAATGAATGGAGCTTTACAGATAGCAGAACTAAGTAAAATAGAAATTTTTTCCTTATAGTGCTTTTTTAGAAAGCTCAGTGTGCATAAAACTGACTTGCAGCAGAAATGTCGAAAATGTACAAAAATTAAAATTTAAATAATTTTACTGTGCGTTAAGATACTATTGGTATTGTGCCCATTAATAATTAAAAAATATTAGATATAAATCTATTTTATTTTATTCAATGTCTTAAAATGGGAAAAGAATAATAAAATAAAATAAATCCTAAGAAATTGTCAAAAAAATGTACTAAAAATCTCACTTTGAGCCACCGTGTGTCATCCAATTTTATGTACAAGAAATATTTTTTTTTCTGTTCAATCTTTCTTAGTTATGATTTTGTCAATACAAATCCATAACTGAAATGAAAAAAGTATTTAAATAAAGTCTGAAGAGGTTAATAAATTTTAAAAAATATTTATTTTAAATGTTATTTGATATATAACTGATATTTCATTGACTTCTCTAGATTAGAATTAATAAAATATGCGAAAAATAAAAATAACTGTATTTAAATATAAAAAAATATATATAAATATATGACGGAATGAAATTTTCACTTTCTTTTTAACAAAAATATATAATATGAATTTTCAAATGTTCAGGTTTACTTAACCCATTTGTGCCTTTTTTTTTCAACTCAGTATTCTGCTTAATTATAGTAAATGGTGTAAAATGAACGCAAAAATTCGAGAAAAAAAAATCTCGGGTAAAATATATTTATTTAAATTATAAAAATCTAAACGTCCCAATTTTGGGACGCTAGGCACGAAAAGGTACAGGTTTATCAATTTTTACAAACTTGAAAAAAAAATTGAGGTATTATACCCTTAAAAATAAAGTTATGACAAATTATTACTAAAATAAGACATCGAAATTATAGAGTAGAATATATATTTAAATTTACTTAGAAAATAATAAATTTTTTTACTTTGTATGAAAGACTGTGAAATATTTTTTGTGCAATCCAATGTTACATTTGATACAATTCCTGATGGCCTTGTTTCCACAGTTTCTACACATTGTATATGTGTTTTATTGACTTCCACATAGTGATTTAAGCCGTCGTATCTAATTGAATCTAGTACGTTACATCTGTGTGTTTTAGCAATAGCTCTACCTCCCTAATAACAAGCATGGTCACAGTGACGTCACTGTGAATCACTTTGGTCACATCACATCTGTGACCAAAACGCCATTTCTCAGTGACGTCACATTGTGACTGAGATGTGACTTTCTTAAAAATTTTTAGAAATTTATAAATGTCCTTCAAAACATGTTATTTACTTTAAAAAATAGTCTTTCCGGCAGTGCCGGGAGGAAGAGGTAGCTTTCATATATTTATATATTTGTTTATTTTTTTTTAGATTAAGTTATATTATTCAAAAATACAAAGCTCAAATTAGTGGAAACTGATTATGCGCTTGGTCGAAATCTTAATTCAGGTGCACATGCACACTCATATTGAAATCGATTAATATATACGAGTGCTGTCGCGGGCAAATAGATTTTTTTTTTAAATGTCACCCACTTTAGAAAATCAAACTGCTCAGGCGTTTTTTAAGTTAAAGACAAAGCAAAAAATACTCCTGAATTCATTATTAAGATAAATACTTTAAAAAAAACTTTTTTTCAATTTCTAATTTTTTGTTTGTACATCATTATACATTTAAAAGATTTTTGACAAACTAAAATGGCTACTATTTTGAAACAAGAGGACAGAAGAATTTGGACAGGGAACGTGGTCAAGGCATTGCTATGTACTATGCGCACACGGAGTTATATCCAAATCAGTTTATAAATACGCGTGTTATCACGTGACGAAAAGATCATTTCAAGATATGAGCAACACTAGAAATTAAAAATGCGATAAATCAGCCATTTTTTAAAGATACAGACGAAACAAAAAATGCTCTGGAATCTTTGTATCAAGTTCAAATGCATAAAAGAAAAATCTTTTTCAATTTTTCACTTTCTTGTAAATAATTTTAAATTTTAAAATTTATAATTTTTTTTAAATGGCCGCCATTTTGAAATAAGATGGCGGATGGAACTGAGTATCGAACTCGATTCAGGCCTCAGTACATACTATCTACACACCAAGTTACATCCAAATCGATTCATAAATACGCGTGTTATCACGTGACAAAAATCAGATCGTTTCAAAATCTCAGCCATAAGAAAAATTCAAAGTGCTAGAACTCAATCATTTTGTAAGATATAGACAAAGTAAAAAGTGTTCTGGAATCGTTGTTTTATGTTCTAACACGTAAAAGAAAAATATTTTTCAACTTTTAAATTTTTCAGATTTAATTTTAAATTTTAAATTTTTTTAAAAAATTAAAATAGCCGCCATTTTGAAACAAAATGGCGGATGATGCTGGGCAACGAATTCGGTCGAGACTATTGTATGTACTATGTACATATCAAGTTTCATTCAAATTGGTTCATAAATAAGCGTGTTATGACGTGACAAAAATCAGATCGTTTCAAAATGTCAGCCATAAGAAAAATTCGAAATGCTATAACTCAATCCTTTTTTAAGATAAGAACAAAATATACAGTGTTCTGGAATCATTGTTTTAAGTTCTAACACATAAAAGAAATATATTTTTCAACTTTTAATTTTTTCGCATTGAATTTTAAATTTTAATTTTTTTTAAAAATTTTAAATGGCCGCCATTTTGAAACAAAATGTCGGATGATGCTGGCCAACGAACTCGGTCGAGACATTTGTATGTACTATGTACATACCAATTTTCATTGAAATCGATTCATAAATACGTTAGTTATCGCATGACAAAAATCAGATATATATATATATATATATATATATATATATACACTATATTGAAATTGATTATGGGACACTTGCGATTTTAGACATTTTACTAAATATCTAGAAAAATACATGGGGAATCATCTCGAAACTCTTAGTGTATAAATATAATAGTATACGTCATACATCTACGTGAAGATTTTTTACCGAAACGCCATAGGGGACCGTCAACAAATTAAAAAAGAATGAATATCTTTTGAATAACCCTGTCAAAACTAATGTAGCAAAAGCGCTCAAACTCTAGATTATGATTGAATGCCTTATTGTAATACACTGTGTTCATTTTTATGCAAATAGCATGCACACTCGCAGAGTAATTAAGGTTTTTATAAAAATGGTCCCAAATTTGTCCAAGTTTTTTCATTATAATTTTCAGAGCTCTTAATATAAAATAATATTTTTTTCAGAAAATATGACAAACAACATTGCACACAGTACCCTGTAATCAGAATTTAAAAATAATAAAAATTGTATGAAAAATGAGTAGGTTTACTATATAATTTTTTACTGCGCATGCGTCAAATATATCAAAATTTCATTTGCATATTATGTTAGCTAAATGTATAGAGCAACTTTTGTAAAAGTCTCAAAGTCATAGCTTGGAAATTCTGAAAGTAATCGTCTATAGAAAAAGGACAAAATCCGTTGTTTCCAAAATGAAGCAAAAAAATGAGGGATTTTATCCAAATGCAGTAGTACATCCCATATTGTGTATTCTATATTGACACTAATCAATGAATATATGGATACAACCCCTCTTGTTTTTGCTTCATTTTGAGAATAACGGATTTCCGACTTATTCAATTGACGATTATTGTCGGAATTTTCAAGTTATGATTTTGTGACTTTCACAAAAGTTGCTCTATACATTTAGCTAACATAATATGGAAATGAAATTTTGATATCGTTGACGCATGCGCAGTAAAAAATTATTTAGTAAACCAACTCATTTTTTATACAATTTTCATTATTTTTTAATTCTGATTACAGGGTACTGTGTGCAATGTTGTTTGTCATATTTTCTGAAAAAAATAATATTTTATATTAAGAACTCTGAAAATTATAAGGAAAAAACTTGGAAAATTTTGGGATCATTTTTATAAAAATCTTAATTACTCTGCGAGTATGCATGCTATTTGCATAAAAATGAACAAGGCTTATTGCAATAAGGCATTCAATCACAATCTACATTTTGAGCGCTTTTGCTACATTAGTTTTGACAGGGTTATTCAAAATATATTCATTCTTTTTTAATTTGTTGACGGTCCCCTTTGGAGTTTCGGGAAAACATCTTCACGGAGATGTATGACTTATACAATTATATTTATACACTAAGAGTTTCGAGATGATTCCTCATGTATTTTTCTAGATATTTAGTAAAATGTCTAAAATCGCAAGTGTCCCATAATCAATGGCAATATAGTGTATATATGTCAACATTTGAACGGAGGGTGGTTTTGGGGTCTGGGGTTCATGATCGGTGAAAATATACCAAAATTTTCTAGAAGTGCTTTCCTCCGGACGGCTGCAATAGGTAGCTTTTTACTTTTTGTAATGAAAGCTACCTAAAACATGTTTCTGGCAATTTACATATCGTCGCTTTTGTCACAGTTTCGTCATAATGTTAATGTCAAATTAGTCACAAATGACACTTTTTTCACAAATTTGTCACATTGTGGCCACTTTTCGAAACGTCACAAAATAGCTCTAAAACGGCCATAACCACTTCACATTTTAGTCACTGTGACTTCACATCGACGTCACGTGACGTCACATCGACAATCGATGGTCACAAAATCACAATTTGAAGTGCCAAGCATTTTGAAGTGCACTTACCATCCCGAATAGAAATAAGGGTCACCACGTGTCAATAAGGGTCAAGGGTTTCTTAGAACGTATGGGACAACGATATGAATTTAGATTTCGGTCCATACGATCTGTTCACCCTATGTACTGATTACACTGTGATACTACATTAGATTGATCAATTTATATTATTTTTTTTGCGTTGGACCAGCGTTTTGATTTTAATATAGAATAAACGCCGTGCATATTACAACCAATTGTAAGCAAATTGTTATCTCTCCATCTCACAATTATCATATTTTTCACCTCATCTAACTAATATTCATGCACACCTCTGTTCCGATTTTTGAAAATTTTAGCATTTTCTATAGAACAGTCTTCAGTTTGATTGGTACTTATGGTTCCCGTTGCTCCAATATTTCTTTTAGATAATTCATCAATAAGAGCAGTACTAGTAAATAAGTCGTCGAAGTAGAGGTCATAAGACTTGTTTGCAGGTAATTCAGATATTAAATCTAATACTACAGATCCTCCCATTCCTAATCTATAAATATCCAGGACAGTTGCAGTTTCGTGGTATGTTTCAAATTGAATTAGATATCCAAATTTTGTGTTTAGCACCCAAACGTTATAACCAAATCTAATTGGTTTACTCCTGATGAATTGCTTGCATGTATGTCGAAAGTAATATAGTATCATGCTTTCGTCTATATTTTATTGTTGCTCCTTTGGATAGTATAATAAAAACTTCTCATTTAACATTGAAACATAAGGAGCAGCTTTGACATTTTTTATTTCTTATCTAGCATTTTATTACCTTAAAAATGTAGGTATTTCAATATTTGCTTAAATTGATTTCCGCTCATTGAAGAACTTAATGCAATATCATTTACATCAATAGATGGATCCGAGTATAGTCTTCTTCCGGGTAACGCAGAGTAACTACTTGTTAAGAGAATGACAATAAAAGTCCACAGTTCTTCACAAGTGACTTGAAATGTCATGCATCCTTAGCATACGAATGCTTTGCTCCTGAATAAGTTCAAATTTATCATCATAAAAACATAATTAAAATACTGATGTCGGAGATGAGTGAATATTAAAAAAAAATTATTTGGTTTCATTCCAATATGGTAATTGAAGTACTAAGTCGTCATCTTTCCTGTATCTTTCGCTTTTTTTCTTTTTATATTTTTTATTGGGTAACCTTTTCTCCTCGGGATTTTCAGGAGATGAAACCCCGTCTATTTTCGATTCCGAATCTTTGTATCTCAATTTCACCGTGGCTGAAGCATTTGATTGTGAACAAGATAAATTATCAATAGAAATTAAAAAAATAAATAATCAATAAAACATGAAAACATTATTTTTCTTTTTTTACAATTTCATTTTCCATCGTTCTTTATCTTGTAGCAGCAATTATTTTTAGGTAGATTTCGTTAGAAATACTACCTATTGCAATCGCACCAGTTTATCTATCTATCTATCTATCTATCTATATATATATATATATATATATCTCACTTTTTTATGGACACGATAACTTCTATAATTCTTCACCAATCTCCCCCAAACTTTTACATAAAATCAAAGTGGATAAAATCTTGGCTAAGTTCGTTAATGGGCAAAATCGGACCAAGGGGGTCGGAATAGGGGGCGTTTTTGTGAAAACCGAAAAAACGCCATAACTTCTTAATTAATTTAGATATCGAATCGATTTAAAGTTTACATTACTTCTTAAAATTGGGCCAAAAGTATATGCTGACAGATTTTTGGTAAATTTAAAAGTGGGCTCAAGGAGCGAAAAAAACAGGGATTTTGAGAGAAAAAAATTTATAACTTCGTCAATTTTCAAAATATCAAGTCCAATTAAATTTTTTGTAAATGTTCTTAAAATTATCTAAAACTTTTGTATTTACAAGTTTTTAATAGGACCAACATTTACCGATGAAAAAAATTAAAAACGAAAAGAAAAAGGGCGCTGAATAAAGAGAAAAATCCATAACTCCATCAATTTTTAAAATATCAAATCTGATTAAATTTATTTTACATCTTCTCAAAAATATCTACAACTTTTATATTGACAAGTATTTCATAGGACGAACTCATATAGCAAAAAGAAATTAAACAAAAATAGGAGTTGGGGGAAAAAACCTCAAATCCAAACTGCTTATATTCTGACTCATTTTTAAATTCATTTTTGATTTTAAACGCATCCAAATGGTAGATCCTCTTATTTAGAAACTTTATAAAGTGACGCATTGGTCAATTTTCTGATAAAGACAGAATATATTTCAATAAAGGCTACCAAAAAGGGTATTTTGAACAGAATTTCCGAAAGTCATCGGGACTGAAAATTGAAGGAATTATTCAAATAAGAAATTGCTTTTTTTCTGACTCGTTTTTAAATCGATTTTTGTTCTCAAACGCATCCAATTTACAGATCCTCTTATTTAGGAACTATATAATGTGATGCATTGGTCAGTTTTTTGATAAAGACGGAATGTATTTCAAAAAAGGCTCCCAAAAAGGGTATTTTGAACAGAATTTTCAGAAATCATCGTGACTGAAAATTTAAGGAAGTGTTCAAATAAGAAATTGCGTTTTTTTCTGACTCGTTTTTAAATCATTTTTGCTCTCAAATGCATCCAATTTACAGATCCTCTTATTTAGGAACTATATAATGTGATGCATTGATCGGTTTTTTAAAAAATACAGAATATATTTTGAAAAAGGCTACCAAAAAGCGTATTTTGAACAGAATTTCCCGAAGTCTTCGTGATTTGAAAATTTAAGGAAGTTTTCACATAGCAAATTGCGTTTTTTATGACTCGTTTTAAAATCCATTTTCGCTCTCAAACGCATCCAATTTACAGATCCTCTTATTTAGGAACTATATACTGTGACGCACTGACCAGTTTTTTGATAAAGATAGAATATATTTTTAAAAATGCTGTCAAAGTGAGTATTTCGCACAAAATTTTCCGAAGCAATCATGATTCATAAATTAAGAATGTATTCAAACAACAAATCGGTTATTTTATGACTCATTTTTAAATTCAATTTTTTTCTCAAATGCATTCAACTGATAGTTTTTTGTTATTTAGGAACTGTATAATGTACTGTTTTGGTCGATTTTTTAATAAATTCAGAATCTATTTCAAAATATGTTGTCAAAATGGGCATTTGAGCTGAATTTTTCTTAAGATGATTCTGATAAAACCAGTTTTTCCAAAAAAATGAAATTAAAAATTTTTCATAAACGGCCAATTGAAGTTGTTAAACTGGGTTTATCTTTAATTATTTATTTTTTTTTTTTAACTGAGCACTCTTCGAAATCTACCTCCGCCTATAGGCCCTGCCGACAGGGATTTTTTTATTAGTACTTGAAACAATTAGTTTCACACTAATTAGAATGCAGATTCATGATACCCTGCTTGTTTAGATAGCATATATCATGCAACATTACTTTTTGGCTATTTTAAAACATTTAAAAAATAATAAGTAATTGGAGAGATTCTGATTAGTAATTATTTTGAAAAAAAAAAATAAATTAGATTGTTTACTTACGGTGGTCTCACTTTATAATTACTTATTTTAAATGCTTTGTTTTAACATTCAACTTTCTTTCAAAGGGTCAAAATAATTAACAGATAGCTTTGTCTGAAAAAAAGGGTTTGTCTTCTTATGAAAAAGAAGTTGGAAATTGCACGTGAAGCGTAGCAAATGAGATGCGTTCGTACGATAGCGAAGTTTTAAAAATATCACTCGCATATATCAATCTCATAAAACTGTAAATAATTACAATTAAAATGCGCCCCAAACAATGTTCTCCCTATACCATTAGGCAATGGAATACTTTTGTGTGGCCTTGTAAATCAATAACAAATATCCTTTGCACCACATATTATGCAAAATGTATATTATAATATGTACTTTATAGATGCATATCAATTTTATTACGTTCGAATGAGTGTAACACCATTAAAATGCATTTGAAACATTTTTCCCCATTGACCGTAATGTAACGGAATACTTTTGATTGTTCCTGTGATTGAACTATGCATCCGATTTTGATAAAATTTGAAACGACATGAAAAAGTTATGTAATAATTATGTATTTAAATTTTCAAACGATTAAAATGCATTTGAAACTTTTTTCCCCATTGACCGTAATGTAACGGGATCCTTTTGATTGTTCCTGTAATTGATCTACGCATCCGATTTTCATAAAATTTGAAATGACTTGACAAGATTATGTAATAATTATGTATTTTAAATTTCAAACGATTCAGATGGTTAGTTTTTGAGTTGTTATATGCGGACGGACGGACAGACAGACGGACGGATTGAACGGCAAAAATAGGTGCTACATATAATTACTAACGCACCTAAAAAGGAGAACACGAAATTTGTCTTATGTAAAATCTGATGATCATTGATTTATCTTTTTAAAAAACGATTGCATTTATGAAAAAAAATGACTAGTATAATATGCAAAGTCATAATTGATTTATCATTATTTATTTTGATTAAATAGAAATAAATTTAATAGCAAACAAGATGTAATCATCATAAATTTGTTAGGATATTATTAGATGTTAGTAAGATAAGTTATAAGATAGTTATTGCGAGATGTTTATTAGAAAACGAAAAGCAGCTAGCGCAAAATAGATTTTTTTCTTGTTAATTTCGAAAATTACAAAATATTCATTTATGATTTAAATAAATAAATAAGTACATAAATAAAATTATAGAAGAAGCCTAGTAAGTAATCAATGCCTTATATTTTAAAAACAGATATTAAGTCAGATATGAATTTTTTTATTTATAAATAAGTCAGTTTTTAACTGATCCAATTTACTACTATAATTTGAAAAAATAAATTTAAAATTTAATCTATTATAAACCGAAAATTAATTATGTTAAATGTACTAAAGTTCTATATGTACTATTTACGATGATCGATTTAAGAGAAGGGTTACGGGGAGGAAAAAATATTTATTGACAATAAACAAAAATATATGAAAACGGTTTCAAGTTGAATTTAACTGATTTATTTTTTTTTTTAATCTACACTCATAATTTATGTTAAACTCATTCCAAAGCCACATTTTTTTTTTTGTTTTTTCTATGTTTAAGTGGGGGGAGGGATCAGATTTTAATTCATGAACACAGTTCAGTTTGCGCTACATAATCACTGCCGACATTTCTAAATTGGGGATAAAAATTTAAGTTTAAGTCTAAGCTTTTAAAAGATAAAAAAAATAACTGTAAAATATTGTTGTTTAATACTCAAAAGTGTAAAATTTATTTTTTTAGAAAATACTGATATAATAGTACGGTGTTCAGCAAAAGTTCAGACACCGGTGATATTTAATCTTTAAATAAATAAAAAAAAATACGAGTTCTTGAGTTATACAAATGGCTATGTTTATTTTTAAATATATTTTAAACATTTTGGGATGAAAATAATTATTTAAATATTGGATAGTATTTAATTTAATTGAAAAAATAAAATTTATACACTTAATATTTAATTTTTTAATTTTAAATTTTAATTAATATAATTTATACACATAATAAAGTTTATACACTTTTTTATTTTTTTAGTAACTGTTCAGAGAAAAAAAGCAATCATTTTAAGCACATGATGCCGCATGTCGTTAGTGAAGATGCCACGAGCTAGAAATATTGAGTCAGATGAGATAATTGAAGTAATGAATCTCAAATGGAAAAGGAAGACTGCTGCAGAAATTTCAGTTACATTGAATAGTCCAAAGAGGTTTGAAAATGAAGAACAGCCTAAGGGTGACTCCTTAAAACCAAAGTATAAATCTGGAAGATCTTGTGTGACCAGAAAATCAGATGACAGAAGAATCCATAAAATGACAATTACACAAATGGTTGTTCCTAGTCACATTAACGGAATGTTAGGACTTTCTGTGTTGACGAATGGATTCGTAGATCAATTGATGAAAGGGGTAAATCAATTAAATTTAGAACTCTTTTTTTAAGATTGTTAAAATATTTGTGAATAATCCTAAATGAAATGTTTTAACATAAATTCGTCGCAGCTTGCTATTTTTTGCCAGTTCAGACTAGTCAGATGTAGCAATCCCAAAACTTTCTTCTATCTCATAAATCTTAATACTTCCTTAAAAATGTAGCATTGCAGCGTCATTTGTTAGTTGATCTACGCCAAAATCTAATCAGCAAAAACTTATGTCAACTTCTAACTGAATCTAAAGTATGGTGAAAACCCGTGTATTGTTTCTGAGATAGAGTTTTTGCGAAAATCTTAAAAAAATTGCTTAACAGTGCCACCTGTTGAGTGATGAACGAGAAAAACTCAAAAATATAAATGTTTATCAGATACTAACTGAATCTGCAGTTTGAAGCAAAATCCATGCATTATTTCTTGAGATATATTATTGCGAAATGCAGCATATTGAAAAATGCAGCGTAAGGGAAATATACACCAAAAACTCAAAAACCTTAATATATATCAGGTACTGACTGAATTGGAATTTTTATAAAATTTGTACATTAGTTCTTGTGATAAAGACATTGTGTAAATTGGGAATAATGCAGCATAGCAGTGCCACCTATTAAGCAATATACACCAAAAACTAATCAACTCAAGTTTATATCATGGTCTAGCTAAATCTACAGCAGTAAACGAGCTGGACTTTTACATACCATGAAATGTTACAAATAGAATTGAAAATAATAATAATATGATTACTAAATGGTGTGCAAAATGATTCAAAATTTTAAAACTATATAAATATTAAAGTAAATTTAAGAAATTCAAACTTTCGATCTGCATCGGAGATCTAAATCAGGAAAACATTTTTATACCGCTTAAAAATAGAATAAAACCGAATTGAAATGCAAAAGTTCATTGCAAAACCTGTCAAGTATTGCTTTAACCAATAATAAACAGAAAAACATGCATTGCCGACATCCAGCTAACAAAAATTAGAATAAACATACAAAAGATTTAAGAGTAATGGTTAAGTAGAATCACAAGCGTGATACCACGTTAAACAGTAAAAGATGAATAAAAATAGTTGTAAAATATTATTTTAACACGTGCAACATGAGCATTAAACGTTTAGGAATTTTGAATGAAATGTTATCATTCCAAGCTTCATTTCTTCTAATCATTATTTCAACTGATTCAATTTTATATTGTATTTCAATTTTATTTCAACAACATTTATAATTCCATTGATTTTAATAATACAAAATTAATAATTCCGTTTAATACTGTTATTGATGGTATACAGAAAGAATCCATAGAAATTTTGATTAGAAGAAATGAAGTTTTCAACAATAAGATTTCATTCCCAATCCCTAAACTTTGGTTGCACGCATTAAAATAATAAGTTTTACTCATCTTTTACTTTTAAATCTGAGGTCACGCTCTTGATTCTACTTCGTTAAACCATTTAAATGTTTATCGTAATTTTTGTTATGTAGATGTTGGCAATGCATGTTTTCCTGTTTATTATTGTTTGAAATGAATTTCAAGGCAGCTTTAGTTTATTCGGAAGCACTATAAAGGTGTTTTCCTCATGGCGATAAAAAGGAGATCCAAACGATGAACTTCTTAAATTTACTTTAATGTTTGCGTATTTTTTAAAATTTTCAACACGTTGTACACGATTTAGTTATCATGTTATTTTTATTTTCAAGTCTATTTGTAAATCTAGATCTTTGTGGAATTTCGTGCTATAGTTTTGAGATACAGTGACGCCCACAACACTTTTGTCACACTCACAGAGTGATAGACAGATATTTTCTAAAAACTCTCAACTCTTTTCTAAAAACTTATCAAATTCTTAAATGTATAGATCTACCGAAAACAGAAAATTGAAATTTTTCAATAATCCAATAACATTACCTTCTAAAGATAGAAGAAGGTAAAAATATATCAACAAAAATTCACTCACAATGACAGTTAATAACGAAGAAGAAATACAACATACACACTGATTGTAAAACAGATATAAACGATCTCAAATTGACTAAAACTAGCAACAGTTGGTTCAAATGAATTTTAAGTGATGTGTTTGATACTTTTACGGTTAAACAATCGTATTCTGTAAAAACACTAGTTAAATCGTATATAAAAATTTTATACAAGTTAATAGACTTGGTTAGTTATTTCATAAAATAACTAGGTATTTTATAAAAATAGGGATTATACGCTTTAACAGTACCATATATTCATCGAAATGCCTTTACATTACTTCCACCTGTTTTAAACGAAATAAGACCTATTTTCGCTCTTAAAACCTCTAATTATCGACCTGGTATAAACTTGACAAAGTGCTTATAAGTAGTCTGAGGTTTTTTGTACCAAGCACTTACTTATGAGTCCACAAATTCTCGCACATTGCGAAGTGGTAACGTAGCAGCACGAAGTGTGATCTCCAGATGACACCACAGATGCTCTATTAGATTCATGTGAAGTAAATTTAGAGACCAGGACATGACTTACAACTCACTAGACTGCTTAACGAACCATTTTTTGACGATTTGACCCGAATGAGATGGTGCATTATCCTGCATCCCATAACTCATCGGGAACATTGCTGTCATAAATGGGCACTTCTTGTCTGCAACGATGCTCAGGTAGAGCACAGACATCACAGATTGTTTTATGGGAACTATGAGTCTAAATGTTCTCAATAAGAACTTCGCGAAAATGATAACATATCAGACACAAGCAACCACTTGTACATCAAGGAGACAGTGTTTTAATTGGAAATCGGTGTATTCGTGCGCCGATCGATAAAATAAACAAAAAAAAAAAACTATTTTTAAGACTTTTTCTTTCTTCAATTCTTCCTCGGTTTAATTCCGATGTTTAAGCACCCGTCAAAAATTCTGTTGGCAATGACGTGCTGTCAGTGCAGTAGCAGGCTTTGGCTCCCGGCTGCGTAGGTAATACCCAACAGTACACATTCCACTGTGTGCTGCGAAACACTGTCTGGGTCGCCACTGTTGCGACTTTTATCGATTTTGGCTGTTGCAGATATCGCTATTACTTAGGCACCGTCTAAAATGTTTGTTGACCTCTCTAAACATTGTTGTCAGATACTGTATTCATGGGCGATTTTGTATAAAATTATTTGCACTGATTTAAAAGTAAAAATTCTCCTTGTGTTGTGATTCTAGAATTTGCGCCACCACGATATAGCTTTTTGGCAGCAATTTTTCTGCTCTAGTTCTTTGCATTTTTTCCTTTTTGCTCAGATAGTTTAATACTTAGATTAGAGTCCCAAACTAGTAAAATGGTTTCTGTCCACTTGACAGCAAATAAAGTAATTGAAGCTGTACTTTTCTTCTTTATTTATAAGGTAAAATACTCATGAAACTTTAAACATTATTTCCATTCTGAAATCAAGCGTTCGTTACAAATGGGTTAATCAAATCCATTCCAGATTTTGCAAGTAGTTCATGTACTAATATCTGATCTTTGTTTAAGCAAAGGAAGTTTCTACAAAATATCGATAGGTTTTGCATTGGTTAGAAAGAATTAATTTATGAGACCAGCATCATAGAGACATGCTATTCAAATCGTCATACATGTATGTGTGTGTGCATGTTTAAATTAAAATCATATTGTACTTAGAATTTAAAAAAAGATGGCGTTACACTTGTCAAACATATTTTATATTTGTTATTTGTTTTCTTATTCATATGAAAACCATTTGAAAACTACTCAAAAAATAATAAAAATTATTAAACCCTGAAGTTATCTGAAAATGTGTTAAAATAAAATAATATTTTGCTTATTTCTAAAAATTTAGGCAGATAGATAATACTAAAATTAATATTTAAATCATTTTATTATACTTTTAATACTACATTTTATCAGTGAAACCGAAAAGAAAAACTACCTAAGAACATTTTTTATGAGAAATGTAATACCCTTGAGTTAAATTTATCGGAACATTTAAATTGTCTTCAGTCATGAACGCTATTTGATATCTGACTTGAGAAAACCTACCAGAAATAATTATATTTAATTTATTATGATAAACGAAGCATATGATTTTTATTTTTCCAAATGTTATGTAAGATTTCTAATGTTACATAATTGGAAACATAATAATTAGGATTTTTTCACATCTCAATGACAAATTGATTATTTTATAGCGTTTCATCTAGCAATGTAATTTAATTGCTTCTATTAATTTTTAGAAATTATCTTAGAATTTTTCAGAAATTATCTTGCTGCACAACAGTCATGCAATACATTGTCTTTTTATACTTGTTTAAATGTATTTCAAAAAGCAAAGAATCCTCCTTTATCGCATAAATTAAAAAGTATTTTTCGTAGTAGTTCGTATAATTAATGTATATATTTATATTGTTTTAATGCAGCATTGTTAAATATCTCATGAATGTTATTACTTTTATGAGTAATTACAGTAATTTATATGTTTAAATTACAAAATTTCTTTTAAAACGTTTTGTAACTGCAATAGACCACATGCAAACTTCAAATATATTTCATAAATATGAAATTTTTCTTTACATTTTAATAAAATATCTATTTAATCTATACTAATAAAATAAAAAATCGCTCTGTATATCTGTCTGCGATGGCTAGCAAAATCTACCGCACGTAGAACTCTGAAAATTCCAAGATAAAAAAACCAAGATAGGTCCTGATGCATCTAAGGCTCAGTATTATAATATTTTAAGGGCCAAAGCCCTTAATTATAAAAATTTATATATATTAAATTGCTAATAACTTAACTTTTTAGCTCACAGGCTATTAAAGCCTGAGAGCTTATGTGCCCGCCCTATCTGTATGTATGTACGTGCGTACGTAACGCGATAACTCATGATAAAAATATCCGATTTACATGAAATTTTGGATATAGGTTTATTATGATAAAACACTTCCCTGATTAGTTTTGAGAGTTCATTCGATAAGTATAAGAAGGGGAACGGGAGCTACTGCCCTTCTTCTTCATTTACATCAATGGGTTTTTCATGCAGAATTAATAGATTTCGTTGAAATCTTAGATGTAGGATTATTCTAATGAAGTGCCTCCGTGATTAGTATTGGGTGTTCATTGAATAAGTTTAAAGGGGGGGAAGGGGGTAATCACCCCGTCTTAATTTAGGGTTTTCACGCAAAATTTACCAATTTGCTTCAAATTTTGTATATAGGTTATTCTAAAAAGGCGCTTCCCTGATTTGTGTTTTAAATTCCCTGAATAAGTATAAAGGGAGGATAGGGGAAACTACCCCTCATAATTTATGCAAATGGTTTTTCATACAGAATTAACTGATTTGTTTCAATTTTTGGATACAAGTTCACAGTAATAAGAAGATTCGTTCATTTGCTGTGGTGTTCTTTTGTTAATTATAAAGGGGATACGGGTGATTATGTTCCCCTTAATTTAGCTAAATAGAGTTTTATGCAGAGTTATCCGATTTGCTTTAAATTTTGGATGTAGGTTCTTTCTGATAAGTTGAATTTCTCAACAGTTTTAGAAGTTTAATGGTTAATTATAAAGGAGGAAACGGGGGACAACTTTCCTTAAATTACAGAAATGGGTTTTTATGCAGAATTATTCGGCTTGCTTCGAATTTCGGATACAGGTTTATTATAGGGTAATGCGTATCCCTGATTAGCTTTGGAACTTAAATGATTAAGTAGAAAGAAAGGAAATCTGTGGGGGGGGGGGTACTTCCTTCCTTATTTTTTGTCGAAAGGCATTATTATATAAAACTGTAATATACAATTAGTCTGCATAGCCTGGGAGCTCTATGCCATCAGTTTAACTGGGCATCATTCTTTTATTTCTATTTAATCTTCTTCTTTTTGAGGGACATTTCACCACATAGCTATTCTTACCTTTTTACTTTTCAGTTATGACCCTGGACACCTGGGGCCTAATTCAGGGCCCCTTTATTTTTTGATAGTATGTTGTTAATAAATTGCTTCCAATTAATCCTAATTTCATTTTTGGGATTCTTGTACCATTTAGATATATCAAGTTTTTACATTCCATATAAGACACTGTGGACCCTAGTGGGTCATAGGGCCCGGCCAAGGGCCCTTTGACCATTTTGATACCAAACATTTTTCACACCCTAAATTTCTCACCTTCTCAGTGCAAAATTTTAACTTTGAGTCTTGGCCACTTCTTCCAAGACCAGCATCCTGATATTTTTATTTGGGCAACAGGGCCCTTTTTTACACTTATAAATAAAGTTGAAGATTGTTTATGATTTCGTTTTATCTGTCCGCCTGACCGTCTGACCGACTAGCCGCGCTCTAACGCCCGTAAACATACTCAGATTGTCCTAAAATTTTTTGACATTATAGACGTCTACTCTAACAAAAACGCTATTTCAAATAAAATCTCTAGAATTATTAGTTTATTTACAGAGACAGTCAAAAGTTTATTGTAAAATTAAGTCTTATGGGATAAAATCGTTTGAAATGAATTTGAAAGATTTTACATTCTTTAAAACATATGACAATTTATATGTATTAACGAAGTGCAGTAATATATGCATTCTGTACAATTTGTGGTAATACATTCTGTAAAATTTGTAATAATTCTGTAAAATTTGTAACAAAAATATCTATTGTTTATTTACAGGGCAACACAAAAAAATTCATTACATAATGGTAAAGAGGAGAATTGTTTGCGATATATTTTAATTATATTTAACTATTTCATATATGAGAAAATTTATATATCTTGCGGAATCTTATTGTAAGTATTAGACATGTATCCGATGGTGGCTGGTGGATAGATGAAATGTATTTTAATTATGATATGCGCTTTTAATTTTTCAGTAAATCTATGCATATTGTGTAGTGTGTATAAATGATAAAGTTGATATACAGAGCTACCCAAATTAACTCGCAGACATTATTGAATATGGGCTTAAATTATTTAAAGGCTGTTTTAAAATAATTTATGCATTTTTCACTGAACTGCATTTAGTTTATTATGAAATGTCAGTAGAATATAGATACAATGATATGCAGGGCCACGCAAAGAATTTGAAACATCTACGACTATGAATGATAATTTAAGAGAATGTGATTTTAGTAGTTTTAAGAGTGTTTTAGTTTGAAATAAATTTTAGCTAAATACAGGCATGTAATAAAAGTACTAGGTAAAGTACAGGACAGAAAAAAAATATATTCAAATATGTTTCCATCGATTAGTATAAATTGCAGAAATAGAAATTTCAAGCTGCTAAGCATTTTACTGCTAAACTAAATATTTTCATTATATAGTATATATATTTAACGACAGATCGCATACAGGCTTTTTTTAAGTACTGGAATGCATATTTGGCTATATACAGTAAGCTTATATCCATTAATAACAAAGTTTTGTTAAAGACTTCGGGAAGTGTTGGAAAGTGTTTCATAATCTATGATTAACGCATGGATTTTTCTTACTTATTTAAACATTTTCTCAAATAATTGGTGCATTTAAAAAATACATTATTCCGACGAATAATTCCTACTCTATGCTTCAAGACTTAATCTATGCTAATTAAAGATTTGAAGCGCTATGCATATTTAAAAGATGCTATGTTAGGGCCCTTTCTTTATTTTTCGGTTGACCCCTCTGGGGCCCTGTATTGTAGCCTTCTTAAAAATGGTCCGATTGAGTTCTTTTTTTCTAACGACTTTATAGGTCCTTTAGCTATTACATGAACGACAAAAAAAATTCTCAGACTTTAGCTACCACCAGTTTCGAATATTAATAGTTTTCCTGGGGCCCTTGGTCAGCTTCTTTAAAAATGATCCTAATTGCTTGCAAATTTATTTAAAGTAATTTTAGTGTCCTCCCATTATTTTAATATCTACAAAAATATTTTTATACCCAACTAAATGCACATTAAATTCCTGCCCCTTGAATCCCGGTACAGGGCCCCTTGATATTTTTGTGATAATAAATTGTTAATAAATTGCTTCCTTTTTATCCGATCTTCCTTTTTAGGATTATTTATTCACATAGATATTTTAAAGTTTTGGCAATCCATATAAGACACTGTTGCCCCCTAGGAAATCAAAGGGCCCAGCCCAGGGCCTCTTGCACATTTTGTGAGGGAAATATATTTCACTCCATAAATTTCTCATCTTCTAAGTCTGAAAATTTAAAGTTGAGTCCTCAAAATTTTGTTGAGTTCATTTAAAAGATTTTCAAAAGGTGTAATATCATACAAATTGAGTGTTAATTAGTGTTATTATAACGGCCTCTGGGCAACGCCAGGCGAGTCAGCTAGTTTCAAGATAAAATTTATGAGTATTTCATGTTATATTAAATATTACAATGTATAGACTTCCCTTTGGTTAAATTTAAAAATAAAATCAACGACAGTATATAAAGATTACTTATACATTGTAAAAAATTATATTATTATTTAAAATAACATTTAAATGTTATTATTTTCAAAAAGCAGAGTTTCGTTTTTTAAATGAAGAAAATAAAAATATGATAAAATGATAATTAATAAATGAAAGATTATTATTTCTTATCTGGAAACAAACATACCAATCTATAAAAGACTGAATGTTCTCTCGTATTTAAATTCCAAATGCGTCTTTCTTAAATCTTTAAGAAAACATTTATATTTTTCTAAAGAATTCTTTTTATCTGATTTCACACAGTTCACTTCCATGACAATAAATGTCTTTAGTGTCGTTAACAGAAAAAAAAAGGGCTTGTAGAGTCTTAAAATATTGTTATTTACAACGTGTAGTTCTTGTGATAATTAATTTTTCATTTGACATTTATGTGTAGAAGCATTTTTTTATTGTTTTCTTCCAACATAAAATTTCTTAGACAATTTCTGCAAGTGTAATTAATTTTAAACGAATGTTGTTTATTATGTAGATGGGTTTTTTGTGCTTTGAAAGTTCTGCGTTATTTTATTCATGAGAATATGAATTATATTATGTACTTATTGTTATTTCAATATTGAAAAAAAGTTACATAAATGTTTAGTGAGTTAGCCATATCAATCTGACAAAATCATTTAGTATTACTCGAATATTTGTTACAATTAAAGTGAAATGTGTGCGAATAACAATTCAATAAAAAATTTTTACGACTTTTATTTTGACAAATAGAAGATTTTTAGAATTAACAGAATTTTCATCTTGTAAATTTGGCCTCTAATTTCGAAGCTATTGGGATAAAAAATGGTTTGAAAAAAGACTGTCGTTCTGAACCCTTTATATGGAACTATTGCAAATTTACGATCTTAAATTAATGCGTTAATTAAAAAAGAAATATCGCTCTGCTTTGGCAACTTTTAAGTAACTTCTTTGTTTTAAATAAAATTAATCAAAATAATAAAAATAATAATATTTACTAGATATTGTTTTTTTTTTAAGAACACTGGAAAAATATTATTTATAAAGGAATGAGAAAGATTCTACATAAGTTTGGGAATGCTTTGAATTAAAAAAAACATCAAGCTTACTTTCTCATAATTTACATATAATGATAAGTTAAAAAATACCATTTGAAAACAATTTCTGTGAAATGTAATACTTTTGTGTTAAATTTGACATAGCATTTAATTTGTCTTGAATCGAAAACACTCTTTGATGTCTGACATTAGAAAATGTATTTGAAACAATTATGTTATACGATAAATCAAATATGTGACATGTCTTTTTCATATAATAATATATAAGAATACTGATATTACATAATTTCATCAAATAATTAAGCTTTATTTACATCTCAAAGGGAAAACCAATTATTTTATAACCTCTCAACTAGAAATGTATTTAAATTGTTTCTATTAATTTTTAGAAAACGAAAAATTAATAACTTGTTGCACAACAGGCAAGAGATGCATACATTATATTTTTTAGAATTGTTAAAATATGTTTCGCAAAGCAAGTAGAAGACTTTTATTGCATAAATTTGAAAATATTCCTTGTAGTTTTTTGTATAATTCTTACATAATTTGTAATTATAGTATATCTGAATACTCTTTACAAAATTCTTTTTCATAATTTTGTAAAAACAATAAAACAAAAAGCTTTAAGCGTGTTTTATAAATTTGAAAGATTGTCTTGAAATTTTATTAAGAATTGCATTTTTTTAAACAAAATTTATGAATGTAACATGTTGTATTGACCAACGCATTCCTAAGACAGCATCTGACATGACTCCATCTGGACATTTTGCAGTTTTATTATTATTATTATTTACCAGCTGACCCGCCCGACGTTGCCCGGGTCCGTGATAACCATGATGCATAAAAAAACATATAGCATTGTCGAAAATCAAAAAAATCTATTCTAAAAGCACAAAAACTTGAAAACTCCTTAAAAATTTCTTAGAAAATCCCACTGAAAATCGCATTAAAAATCGATGAAATTCAAAAATCGTAGCAGACAAAATTTAGTTAATTAGGCTAAAAGTTTGAAACAATTTTATTTTTATCAATGTCAAAAAATAGCCGCAAAATGGGAAAAATACTAAAAGTCGAATTCAAAAATTCGTTAAAAATTTTAATATCGCTGTGCGAATTCCGAATAAGCATTACTGAAACGATAGCTAAATTTACTATGTTGGGTTCAAAGAATGAAACCGTATTTCTTTCGCTAATGTGGAAAAATCGCGTCGAAAAATAAAAAGAACCCTAAAAATCAACAAAAAAAAATTATTAAAAAAAAATGATCAAAACATCGAATATCGGGCTCCGATGTGTAAAACTTCATACACAGAGGTAGGTGAAGACCTATAGATTTTCTAACTCTATATGCAGCGGTCTCTTCAGAACCGCGCTGACACACTTACAAACTTTTCTCTTTATTATTATAGGTTACTTTGAATATTCTAAATGATTCCTTTATTGCTGATACATTATTTTAATGTTTTTCGCCTTTTTCACATGCAATTTAAAAATAAATATAAAGATGATGGCTTAAAAAAACTATGTTATTGACTAAAATGAAAAAAAAAATCGATTCTAAAAGCACAAAAAGTCGAAAAATCATCAAAAATTACATCGAAAATCGTACGTAAAATTGCATTGAAAATCAATGAAATTCAAAAATCATAACAGAAAAAATTTTGTGAATTTGGCGAAAATTTTGAATCATTTATTATTATTATTAATACCGTTCACTAATGAAGAAAAATCGCCTCGAAACATAAGAAAAACGCTAAAAATTGTCTAAAAATTAAATAAAAAGTCGAAAATAGGACTTTGAAGTGGACTTTGAAACTTCATATACAGAGCTATCTTCTCTCCAAATTTTGTATTTCTATCTGCAGTGGTTTCTTCAGAATAGCGCTGACACACTCATAAAAATTTTCTTTCTTTATTAAAAACTCGAAAAATCGTTAAAAATTACTTCGAAAATCGCACTGAAGATCGCATTAAAATCGATGGAATTAAAAAAATTAGCAGACATAATTCAGTAAGATAGGCTAAAAGTTTGATTTTTTTTATCAGTGTCAAAAAATAACTGCCAAATGCGAAATAATACCAAAAATCGAATTAAATAATTCGTTAAAAATTCAAAAATTGCTGCACGAACTCTCAATAAGCATTTTTGAAAAGAGAACTAAATTTACTTTGTTGATTTAAAAAGAATGAAACCGCATTCCTTTCACTAATGTTGAAAAATTGCCTCTAAACATACAAAGAACGCTAAAAATCAACTAAAAAATTAAATAAAAAAAATCTCATCAATAAATCGAAAATCGGGCTTCGAGGTGCAAAACTTCATGTACCTTCTCTCCAAATTTAGTAACTCTATGTCCAGCGGTCTATTCAGGACAGCGCTGACACACTCCAAACTTCACTCTTTATTATTATAGATTATTATTTATTTGGAATATGCACGCTAAAATTATTTTATAGGAATTATATTATAAAGGTTTCTTTCATATCGTTGATTAATAAGTTTCGCACAGTCCTTTTTTTCTGCTTGTTTGTAGAAAACGCGAGTGGGATCGCATTAACCTCCTCATACCTGAGACAAATTTTACATAGTACTAATAAAACCAGTTTAAAATCATTATCATCACCAAAAATCCATCAATGTATCTATTGATACTTCTAATATGCACACATTTATTAAAGAATCCTAGTTGTAATTTTATAAATTTTAGAAGCATATAAATTAATCAAAAGAGTGTGTTTTAGATTCTCTTCCAGGTGACATTCTTACTGAGGAGGTTAACCCCATCTTAGGTAATCAGGGAATATATGTATGAAAAAAATTAGCATTTATCACGTTTAAAACAAGTTGGAAATTGCACGTGAAGCGTACCAAATGAGGGGCGTTCGTACGATAAGAAGTTTTAAAGTATTCATATCTTGCTGATATAGTAGAGCGTACTTTGGATACAGTATAGTGGTCGAAATCTTTGTGTTCCTGTAAATATGCAGGGAGTAATTTTTATTATACTTCATTAACGTATATCTTATTTATAAAATGTGAAGTAGTTTAATATAATTAAAACACGCCCCAATCAATGACTCCCCGAATAACATTATTTAGTGGAATACATTTGTGTGGCCCTGTAATTTAATAATAAATATTCTTTACATTACAGATTGTGCAAAATGTACTTTTTTACTACATATTTCGTAGATTCATGTCAATTCTATTATGTTCAAATGAGTGTAACACCATTAAAATGCATTTGAAACTTTTTTTTTCCCATTGACCGTAATGTAACGGAATCCTTTTGATTGTCCCTGTAATTGATCTATCCATCCGATTTTCATAAAATTTAAAACGACTCGAGAAAATTATGTAAAAAATATACGTTTTAAATTTCAAACGATTAAAATGCATTTGAAACTTTTTCCCCATTCACCGTAATGTAACGGAATACTTTTGATTGTCCCTGTAATTGATCTATGCATCCGATTTTCATAAAATTTGAAATGACTCGACAAAATTATGTAATAATTATGTATTTTAAATTTCAAACGATTCGGTTGGGTAGTTTTTGCATTGTTATAAGCGGACAGACAGACAGACGGACAGACAGACAGACAGAGAGACAGGCAGACAGACGGACAGAAGGACGGACTGAGCGACAATAATAGGTGCTATGTATTTATATAATTACGAACGCACCTAAAAATGAAGGAGAATTTGAGTCCCCCTGTCAAAAATAGTTCACTAGATGATACTGTGGGTACAGTGCTATCATACAAACAAGTGTGGTCATTTCCCCAATTTCCTTATTTCTTTGTTCATTTATCCAGTTGTATATTAACCCTTTACTGAACCGTGTTTTACATACCCCAAAATATTATAATTAGTAGAACCCCGATAATCCGGATCGATTTTTTCATTTTTTTTTCAACTTTGAGAAGCGATTGGCGAAAATTTTTTTTGTTTTATTATTCAGAATACGACGATGCAACAAGTTAATGTTAAAGAAATTAGCCAATCGCTTCCCAAACTTGAAGAAAAAGCGAAAAACCCGATCCGGATTATCGGGGTTCTACTGTATTATCATGTGCCATGAATTTGGCCAGTATGATCACTGTATTTAGAAGTATTGAGATAAACTTAAGTTTCTACCCACAAACGTGAAATGGTGAAACCATTCTGGATAGAAATATTTTTGCTATTTTTGAAACTATATTATGTAAAAAAAATTCCTGTATTTTTTTTTTTTTTTTTTTTTTTTTTTTTCGAACATATTTCTGTCAATAATTAATTTAAATAATTCGCCGTTTGTTAATTTAAATAGAGATATTTTATCACTTTTAAAACATTTTTAAATTATTGTAAGAATAATATCATTTGAAATAGTATTTACTTTTTATTTTTTTATAGCACAGATTTATTTACATAAAAAAATAACCCCATGATAAAAGCATTGCAAATATTTAAAAGAAGTAAAAGTACGATTATTATTTCTTGCTAAAATATAACAATATTTTTCTAAAACAAGCACAGAAATTCTTTTTTATTTGTATTCCAAATGCGTCTTCCTAAATCCTAAAGAAAATCTTTTTATTTTTCTAAAGAAATCCTTTTCTCTGATTTCAAACAAATCATTTCCATCGCAGCAAATGTCTTTAGTGTTCGTTAAAATATAGGCTTGTACACTGTAATAAGAAATCTGTGAAGGTACTGTATATTTTCTAGGAAACTGGGATTCCAAGAACTTTTCATGTGACGAAAACAGGAAAAATTCATGTAATCGATTCTGAAACTTGAATTTTTGCTGTTACCGTTACAGGAAAAGTTCTTCACTGTTAAAAATCTGCTGCATTTTGTTGCAACGCACTGCTCTGCTTGTATAGAAAACGGTTACTTGGCCGTGAAATGGAGCTTTCTCATAGGTTGGAATAGAGATATTATATACAAGCGGTGGAGTGCGTTGCAACAAAATGCAGCAGATTTTTAACAGTGTTGGAATCCCAGTTTCCAAGAAAAGGTTTAGTACCTTTGCAGATTTTTTTTTACAGTGTAGAGCCTGAAAATAAAGTTATTCTTGGCACAGTTCTTGTGATGATTAACTTTTAATTTCACATTTATGTGTAAGTAAATTTATAGTATTCTAACAGAAAATTTAGGATAAAGTTTTCTGCAAAAAGATTTTGTTTTAATGTAGCAAAAAAATCTCAATTTCTTTAACAAAATTTCATCCTATTAAAAATTTCTCTATTTTTTCTGCTTCAAATGACGCTGAAATCATGTTTATGTATCTTAATTAGCGCAGAAATATTATTTTTTTTTTCATTTTTCTTTATTCCCAAAATGAAGCTAACAAGCAATGGTTATGAAGAAAACGACTTCGTTTGAAAATGCGTTTTGCTTTATGATTTTTTTTCACCATTTCTTCTATCTAAACTATTATAACTCAAGAGTCGTTAAAGTTAAATGGTTTATACTTAGAATATGCCATTTTCAAACATTTAAATTAATTTTGATTCAGCAAATTTAAAAACGATATTTAATTTTAAAAATATGATTTGATTTTTTTATTAAGTTGCATATTTCTTTTCTTATTTTTTTATTTTAAATATTTTTACTTTTTTTGAAATGATTATTTTTAAAAATGCTGAATACATATAATTATTATTTCTGTTTATTTGAATGAAAATAAAAAAAAAAATATCCACAAATAATATTTTTAGTTATAACAATTTTAAATTACCCCAGTTTTTTATATATTTTTTATCATTATCAACTAAAAATATATGAAATATTGTATGATGTTATTTTGTGCATAAATGATATGATTATCCAGAACATTTTTTTAAATCTCAGTAAATAAAAACAATGATATAAAATGTTTCCCCAATTTCTTTAATTGAATATTGCGTACTAAGGAAATATTATATTTGCCGTTATTGTGGAATATGTGTTATTTTATTCTTAAAGATTCGAGTCACATTATGTAAATATTAGTGATCTATTTTCAAAAGTTCAACCAGGTTGATATGTCAAACTGATAATTTCGTTTAAGTTTAAATCTGTAATAATTCCAGTAACAAAAAATCCCTGTCGGCTGGGCCTATAGGCGGAGGTAGATTTCGAAAAGCGCTCATTTCAACAATATATATATATATGATTAGAGATAAACCCAGTTTAGTAACTTCATTTGGCCGTTTGTGAAAAAATTTTTATTTCATTTTTCTGCAAAAACAGGTTTTATCAGAATCATCTTAAGAAAAATTCAGCTCAAATGTCCATTATGACAATATATTTTGAATAGATTCTGAATTAATTAAAAAATCGACCAAAACAGTACATTATACAGTTCCTAAATAACAAAAAACTGTCAGTTGAAAGAATTTGAGAAAAAAATTGAATTTAAAAATGAGTCATAAAATAACCGATTTGTTGTTTGAATACATCCTTAATTCTTTAATCATGATTGCTTCGGGAAATTCTGTTTAAAATATCCTTTTTGGTAACCTTTTTCAAAATATATTCAGTCTTTATCAAAAAACCGATCAATGCATCACATTATATAGTTCCTAAATAAGAGGATCTGTAAATTGGATGCATTTGAGAGCAAAAATGGATTTAAAAACGAGTCAGAAAAAAACGCAATTTCTTATTTGAACTTAAATTTTCAGGCTCGATGACTGTGGGAAATTCTGTTCAAAATACCCTTGGTAGCCTTTTTTGAAATATATTCTGTCTTTATCAGAAAACTGACCAGTGCGTCACTTTATACAGTGTCTAAATAAGAGGATCTATCATTTGGATGCGTTTCAAATAAAAAATGAATTTAAAAATGAGTCAGAGTATAAGCCGTTTGGATTTGAGGTTTTTTTTCTCCAACTCCTATTTTTGTTTAATTTCTTTTTGCTATACGAATTGGTCTTATGAAAAACTTGTCAATATAAAAGTTGTAGATATTTTTGAGACGATGTAAAAAAATTTAATCAGATTTGATATCTTAAAAATTTACGGAGTTATGGATTTTTCTCTTTTTTCACCGCCCTTTTTCTTTTCGTTTTTAATTTTTTTCATCAGTAAAAGTTGGTCCTATCAAAAACTTGTAAATACAAAAGTTTTAGATAATTTTAAGAGCATTTACAAAAAATTTAGTTGGACTTCACAGCTTAAAAATTGACGAAGTTATGAATTTTTTTCTCTCAAAATCCCTGTTTTTTTCGCCCCTTGAACCCACTTCTAAATTTATCAAAAATCTGTCATGTATATACTTTTGGCCCATTTTTAAGAAGTAATATAAACTTTAAACCGATTCGATATCTACTTTAATTAAGAAGTTATGGCGTTTTTTCGGTTTTCACAAAAACGCCCCCTATTCCGACCTCCTTGGTTCGATTTTGCCCATTAACGAACTCAGCCAAGATTTTATCCCCATTGATTTTATGTACCAGTTTGGTAGAGATTGGTGCAGAATTATAGAAGTTATCGTGTCCATAAAAAAGTGAGATATATAGATAGATAGATAGATAGATAGATAGATAAACTGGTACGATTGCAATAGGTAATATTTCTTACGAAATCTACCTAAAAAAGTGTGACAGTAGCAAATTAACTGAAACGTGGTATTTTGACGTCATTTGATTTTATTTTCAAAATTGCTAGAGCTTTCATGCTTAAAGTTTGCCTTTTAATTTCAGAGCTAGTGGATTAAAAATTCAGTTGAAAGGCTTTAGTTTTTAACCCTTTAAAAATGAAGCATCACAGTTTCATGTTGCTAAAACATAGTTGCAAACATTTCTTAATTATTCCTGAGTCTGACCCAAGACAATCAGGTTTTAAATCGGAAAATATACATAATTAACTATGTTTTCATTCTATAAAATGCATTTTAAATTTTATATTGCATTTTTTTATTAAAAAAATATATTCGGCTGAAAGCAAGTTAGCCGTGGCTGAGACTCTTGAATGATTAGAGATGTTTGAATCTATAGTTAGAGAAAAGCTTTACTTAAAAATGATGCAGTTAAATGAATGATATTTTTAAGAATAATTTAAAATTTGATTTTAAATGATATATTTTGAAAAGAATTAAAAATGAAATTAATTTATATAAAACTCAGAAGTGTTTTTTCAGTTACAATGAGAAAAAATGACATTAATAAAGATAGCAAGAATAAAACTAAATAATAATCTGAAATGTCTGTTTGTCAAATATTACCACATCTAAAAAAAAAATCTCATTTAAAATTGTAAAAAAAAAAAAAAGTCTTTTTTAGAGTAAGTCATAAGGTTGATTACGGAATAATGATTGCTATTTTAAATATACAGGGTGATTCCAAATTTTTTTTACAATAAAAGAGGGGTGATAGTACACATCAAGACAAACAATATTAAATAGGAGACCAATGGTCCAAAACGTTTCCCAAAGGAGATAGCCGCCATTAAAGTTTAGGGACCAAAATTTCAAATAAACATAAAAAACGGAAAAATTGGTCGATTGATTTGCGGTTTTCAATAAAATTATTCTTAATGTCGGTATTTTCTTAAAATTAAATTATAAAGATAAATTTCGAAAAATGCCGATAGAGGGCGCTTTAGACTTTGGAGTAACGAACAACTATTTTTTGCCGGGATTTTTTGCATCTCATTAAATGTTTTCGTAAGCTTAGATACAAACTTAAATTTTGAGCTCAAAATCTGAAAGTGGGAGTGATTAAGTAGCACAAACTGAACTGTGTTCAGAGGGTTCAAATTTCAAATGATTATAAAAAAACGGAAAAATTGGTTCATTGATTTGCGGTTTTCACTAAAACTATTCTTTATGTCGGTATTTTCATAAAAATAAATTATAAAGATAAATTTCAAAAAATGTCGATAGAGGGCGCTTTAGACTTTGGAGTAACGGACAACTATTTTTTGCCGTTATTTTTTGCATCTCATTAAATATTTTCGAAAGCTTAGACTTAAACTTAAAATTTGAGCTCAAAATCTGAATAGTCGGGAGTAGTTAAGAAGCACAAACTGAACTCTGTTTAAACGGGGGGGGGGGGGGAATTTAAAATAATTATAGAAAATGGAAAAATTTGTTGATTCGTTTGCGGTTTAAAATAAAACTATTCTTTAAGTCAGTATCTTCTTGAAAACAAATTTTAAAGATAAATTTCAAAAAGTTCCATTAGAGGGCGCCTTAAACTTCAGAGTAACCAACAATTAATTTCAACCATTATTTTTTTCTTCTAATTAAATGCTTGCAAAAACTTATTAAATGTTTTCGGAAGCTTAGATTTAAAATTAAATTTTGAGTTCAAAATCTGAATAATTAGGAGTAGTTAAGTAGCGCAAATTGAAGTGTCTTTAGGAGTTGAAATTTAACCCTCCCCCCTCCTCGAACACAATTCAATTTTTTGCTACTTAAACACTCCCAACGATTCAGAATTTGAGCCTAAAATTTAAGTTTATGCATTTGAAAGCATTTAATGAGATTTAAAAAAAATAACAGTTAAAAATAGTTGTACGCTACTCCAAAGTCTATGGCGCCCTCTATCGGCATTTTGTGAAATTTATTTTTAACATTTATTTTCAAGAAAATGCTCATTTTAAAATTAGTTTTAGAGAAAATCGCAAACAAATCGACAAATTTTTCCATTTTTTATAATCATTTGAAATTTGAACCCTCTGAACACAGTTCAGTTTGTCTACTTAACTAGTCCCAACTATTCAGATTTTGAGCTCAAAATTTATGTTGAAGTCTAAGCTTACGAAAGCATTTAATAAGATGCAACAAATGACGCCAAAAAAGAGTTGTTCGTTACTCCAAAGTCTAAAGCGCCCTCTATCGGCATTTTTTGAAATTTATCTTTATAATTTATTTTTAAGAAAATACCGACATATAGAATAGTTTTAGTGAAAACCGCAAATCAATGAACCAATTTTTCCGTTTTTTATAATCATTTGAAATTTGAACCCTCTGAACACAGTTCAGTTTGTGCTACTTAACCACTCCCATTTTCAGATTTTGAGCTCAAAATTTAAGTTTGAGTCTAAGCTTACGAAAACATTTAATGAGATGCAAAAAATACCGGCAAAAAATAGTTGTTCGTTACTCCAAAGTTTAAAGCGCCCTCTATCGGCATTTTTTGAAATTTATCTTTATAATTTAATTTTAAGGAAATACCGACATTAAGAATAATTTTATTGAAAACCGCAAATCAATCGACCGATTTTTCCGTTTTTTATGTTTATTTGAAATTTTGGTCCCTAAACTTAATGGCGGCTAACTCCTTTGGAAAACGTTTTAGATCCTTGGTCTCCTATTTAATATTGTTTGTCTTGATGTGTACTATCACCCCTCTTTTATTGTAAAAAAAATTTGGAATCACCCTGTATAGATTGTAAAGTCGATCATATTGATCGTGGAAATTTTGTACACTACTTCACTCTAAAAGTATTCTTTGGGGATCAACGTAATACTTACCCATCATGGTTATGCATAATATAAGATATGAAAATAAAATATGTGTAAATTATTTATAAAACGCATTGCAATTCCAAAACAAATTTAATAAGCGTATTTTTAAATATTTTTAATATACATGGAAATTTTTTATTAATGAATTGCTGATAAACCCATTTCGACAAATTATATAAAACGACAAATTACTCAAGTAGTACCAAATTGCGTAAAAGAAACATTATTATAATTCAAAAAAAAAAAAAAAATCATATTAACTAACAATTTACTGCGTCGGATTAAGTGTTTCATTTCCAATTAAAATATATGTGAGAATTAAAATTTGATTGAAATGCAGGGTCATAAAAAATAAAAGAATGTGGAAAATAGGATTACAAATTACTGGGCAACTAATAACCGGATTGACTTCGATCTTTGTGCAAAATGTATGTCATTTTATCGCCTTTCACGTCCGCTCCTTAAAATAAAAAAAAGTCGAAAATTGTTACATACCTTTCATCAGAACAAATTTTTCGAGAGTCGGGAAAAAACAATTCCGCGTAATCGAGGTTACTGATATTAAATAGGTTTCGTCCCATTCTCACATACTAAATATATACAAAATTTAAAGTTTCTATCGCAATGAGTTCAGAAAACAAATTAAATGTAGTCCGTATTTTAATAATAATGAAAAATCCGAATTATTTGTTAAATGAAAAGCTGAAAATCTATCTTAAAAAATAAAACTGTAAATAAAAAAAAATATATAAAAAAGGTTTCAAGATGTAAGATATATAAGTGAAATTTCACAAATAGATAAACTTATTCTGAAAAAATATTAATCATTTTAAGTAATTCATTTAAAATTCAGCTAAAACTTTTCCAATTGATATTAAAAATAAAATAAAGATATCAAAACTGTTTAAATTCATACCAGCCCAACATACATTTTCGCAATGAGATCGTGATTCTATCTGTGAGTTATCTGTGAATATTTTTCGTTTAATAACCATATTTTATACAGAATTATTATTTATTAATAATTTTTAAAATTTGTCTTTCTTGCACAGAGTTAATTGAATTGTATAAAACAAATGATAGTACAGATCAATAACTTGTAAATTTCTTCTGCTAATGCAACATTTATGTATGTCCATGATATGAAATAGTGTAGGATATGTTGTTTAAATTTTATATCACATGCTTTCTTAAACTAAGGAAATGGGAAGTCATAGGCACGTTTCTCAAATTTATTTTTCCGTTTTATACGTGACAAATCATAATCTTTTAAATTTGCACCATACACGGAAATTCCACTTGCGCCTCCTTTACCTACTTCCAAAAAAAACTTTCTTTTTTGAAAATAAACTCTATCAGATAAATAGAAAGAACTATTAATTGAAATTTGTATTGCAAAATATAATAATAAATTCTTTTTTATATAATGTCACATCAAAAATTATTTTTTATAATTGAATTCAAAGTTTGAATTTTGAAATTTCTTTTTTTTTTTATAATGATTTTTCTTAATTTTTAATTTTTCAAACCAAAGCATAACGCATATTTTTGGTGAATTTCATTTTACAATTTTCCTTTGAATGAACTGCATATTTTTCAAAAACGTTTCTTAATAATATATTTTCAATATAATTATTTCATTCGCGGTCTAGATTCATGTAAATCTGAGTGGACATTTGTTAATTTAAACGATACTTTATTGTTAAAACTAATCTTTTCTATTGGTAATGTATTTAACTATAAATTTTTATAAATAAAATTAGTAAATGAAATTGGGGATAAATCGCTAGACTTCGATTACTTTTCCGAGCAAACATTTTTATGTACGTTTTAAAAATTAATGTTACATAATTTTTGGTAAATTCTGGTCAATTTTTTATTTCTTTGAAATATTAAACTTTATATAACAAAATTCATATTCACTATCGTAGGAAAATTTCAATTTAAAATATGCGTAAGTATTTCCAGCTAAATATTGAAACTTTTTAAGATTTTTAAAGTGCTTATCATTTTATACGTATAGTTTTAATTTAAAACGACTTCTAAAGTTTCAAGAAACATATAAACAGACAAAACAAATTAATATTTCATTAAACGTCATAATTTCTCTCGGTTTATGCATTCTTAATATATATACAGGGTGTTCCACAAAGGATCCTTAAATTTAAAAATCTATAACTCGGAAACGGTGACAGATAGAAACATAAAACTAGTGGTGTGTTTATTAAAAAAAAAAAAAAAAAAAAAAAAAAAAAAAAAAAAAAAAAAAAAAAAAAATCGTAAGAATTGTACACATAAATCTGAAAATTTAGTTAAAAATAGCGCTCATAGATGGCGCTGAGAGCTAAAGACCTTCTAAAGAGACACTTTTAAAAATATGAAACTGTTACTGCATCGTCACTCCACCACTTATATAGAAAAATATTACTTCAATGTATTATGGAGGATTCTAATTGGTCAAAATAGAGATATTCTATAAAAGCGATGGAGTGACGATGCAACCAAAGTTTCAATTTTTTTAAGTGTCTCTTTAGAAGGTCTTTACGTTCTCAGTGCCATCTATAAGCGATATTTTAAACTAATTTTCTGATTTATGTATAAGATTCTTACGATTTTTTTTATAAACACACTACTGGTTTCATGTTTCTATCTATCACCGATTCCGAATTATAGATTTTTAAAGTTAGGGGTTCTTTGTGAAACACCCTGTATATATATTTATTTTTTATATTCATTTCGATAAAAAAAATAATCATTTTTTATCCGAAATAAATGCAAAACAAGTGAGTAAGTGTTATTGCAGATCGCACAGAGGGTTTCATTTAATATCTCCTGCAAAATACTTTATCAATAAATTAATAAACGAAAAATGATTTTTCGGCGCTATTTCGGATTTATTCGCCAGTTGCGTCAACCAGAACAGAATACTGAATTCTTCTCCTAAATGCTGTTTTGATCGCATAGATTTTTTCATTTCTCTAACAGACTATATAGGTTTAGTGAAGGTACGCAAGTAAATAAAGTTGTATATAAAAGTAAAATGTTACAAAATTTTGCATAAGTTTAAGGGAGACCAGACCGGTCAACAGAGTTGGCTAGTAATTTAAATGAATACGAATTAAATGAATAAAAAAAGTATTTCACTTCGCATGTCAAAATGAAGTATAAATATGATGTAATTTCATGAAATAAATTCAAATAAAAAAGTTTTTCACATGATTTATTATATCCATTAATTTATGCTACACACATAATTATTTTATTTAAACTTGCGTTTTACAATTAGAAGAAATGAAATTTAAATTTTGAAATTCACACTACTGCAAGTTTTTTAACTTCTAAATATTGCATATTTTCAAACTGTACACCACCGTATAGGGGAGAAATGTACTTTTAAATGCAATTTGTTTAAAAGTTGTATCTCGATTTATTTTTAATATATTAATTTTTTTGTAGTTTTTAATATCAGTTTTGTAATTTTGGCAACAGAAGTACCCCATTTCTCTTTAAAGCGTAAAAATATATATATATATTTAAAATTGCATGCAACAATGAGAAGAAAAAAAAAACTTTAAAAAAATGGACTGATGATTAAAAAAAATATTTTAATTAAAACAATGCTATTTTTCAAAATTTGATGATTTGTTGTCTCACAAGAGGTATTCAGCTATAAGTAGACAAAATTTGAATGTTCTGACTTGTATAGTTTTTGTCTATGGACTCTGGGACAGACAGACAGGCACAGTTTAGAGACGAATAGTGTATCATCAGATAAAAGAAACCCTTAAAAAGAAAAATACATAATTTTTAACAAACATTTTTGCAATACAAATGATATATAACAATACATAAAAATGCTAAGCTTTAATTGTGTTAAGAAAATTGCTAAGTAAAAAAAAAAAAAAAAAAAAAAAAAAAAAACTAGTTGAATATTTAATTTCAAAACTATCTTCTACCTCAAACGTACATTTTAATATTTAAAAAAATAGTTACTCACGTTACTTCTTTAATAATTTTAATTCAGTACTATATCAACTTTTATTTTCATATTAAATTTCTGCTTCAATCAATTAATTGGAGTAAAAACGAATTTCCGTCTCTGCACGAGCCGATGGACAATAAAATGATAGGTAGATTTTTTTTTTCAAATTTGGAAGGATCTACTTGCTATACCAAAAACTGCATACACAAAAAATTTAGTTCAGTTTTAGGCATAACTTCATGCACTTTTAGGCGGTGTAATATTGAAAATGACACAAAAATCGCTATTGCAGCGCCCCCTTCAGGGGTTTTTTTTCAAATTAACAGAGTACCAACTAATAATAGCCAAACATTTACAAAAAAATTGGTTCAATTCGATGCATAATTTCATACACTTTTGGTCGGTAAAATATTGAAAATGGAACAAAAATCGCGATTGCAACGCCCATTCCGGAGGATTTTTTTTTTCAAATTCAGGAAAGACCAACTAGCTATAGCAATACAGTTAAACAAAAAAATTAGTTTTATCCATACCTAACTTCATACACTTTTGATCAGTATAGTATTGAAAATTGCATAAAGATCGCTATTGCAGCGCCCCGTTCCGGCAGATTATTTCAAAATTGAAGGAGGACCTGCTTGCCACAGCCAAAAACATTCACAAAAAATTTGGTTCAATTCTATGCATATCTTCATACATTTTTTGATGGTAGAATGGCGACATACGGACACACACACAAAGACATACACGCACATATACAGACACACGCACACAGACACGAACAGACAGACATTTTGTAAAAACTTGTTTTATTTTTATCTCTGACCCCTAAAACATGTAAATTTGTCGAAAACTGGAAGCCGAAAAAAATTCGATTACAATACTTTCTTTTATTGAAGATAGAAGAGAGTAATCTATATATAAAAAAGAAAGTCTGGATTTTGCATTAATCAAAGCACAAAAAATCTACCGAACCAAAAATCTTGAAAATTGGGGTAAAAATACTTCTTATAACAACGAGTGCCACTAAAAAGGGATTTTCGAAAATTCCTCCCCTAATGTGGGTAAATAAAAGAACGAACTTTTAAAAAAATCATTAGAAAACGGCTTTTGTAGTTAGTTTTCAACTGATAACATATTTTATTGTATTTTTTCATGCTGAATCGAATGGTACTAAGCAAATTCTTTTAAATCCAGTAGTTCGTGAGATACTTCACATTTTCCTAATTTGGCGATGCCTTCGGCGGAAAAACCTGAAAATTTCAATCCTTATCTATATAAGGTACCCTGGGGTAATTTAACCTTTAATTGATGTAACAGAAATTGTAACGTATGAATGTGATGCGGTTGTTGAGACCACAAAATTGAAAGATGAATAAAAGGCGGGAATAACTCACAGAATTGTGTTTTTGTACTAAACTTTTTATACAAGAGTATTATACTTAATATTCACCTATTTAGTTTCTAGTGATAGTACTAAAATTCCAAATGAAAAAAAATTTCGGTAGAGTTTGCAGTTAAACTGAAAATTACAAGTTAAACTAAAAAATTAAAAGAAAAATAGTGGTCTACGAGACCGGTAACATTAGTTAAAAGTTAAAATGTTATCCATGATTAAAAATCATAGAATACTGTTCCTGCGCTAAACTTTTTGTACAGAATTAATTCTAATTAAATTTAATCTATTCAAATATTTCTAACAATATTACGAGAACTCCAAACGAAGGAGAATTTCAGTTGTAACTATAGTTAAACTGGAAAATACAAGTTAAACGCTTTTTTTTTTTTTTTTTGGGGGGGGGGGGGGTACAGTGTTCAGTCAGATTACTAACAGCAGTTAAAGGTTAATTGTGTTGCTAATATAGAGATAATGATATATAACCATATGAATTATGTATAAAATTGAATAAGAGATCTCTTTGGGATAATATTTTTTTATCAAAAATTTTATTCAATTTATTAAAAGTTTATTAAAGCATGCTCTTTAAAACGTCGACAATTTAACTGTAGGTTTGGAGATTACGCATTAGTGTGGAGTTATGGGTTAAAAACTATTTACTAGATTTCTATACCAGATTACTATACTAGATTACAATACCATTTACTAGATTAACCCTTAACTGCTGTGACAAAAATTGTCGCACAACTTACTGTGAGCGGCCTGTCAGACCGCGTAATCTAACGATGAATAAAATGTTAAATTAACTTTTAGAATATTATTTTTGTATTGAACCTTATATACAGGACTATTATAAACAAAATTTAGCTATTCAAAAGTTTCTAGCGATAGTAATAGGACTCCAAATGAAACAAAAATTTCCCGGTATCTATAGTTAAACTAAAAATTACAAATTAAACTCTGAAACTTGGAAAACTCAGCGGTATGTGAGACGCTAACAGCAGTTAAGGTTTAACAACAATATTTATTACATATAACTCTAGTTATTATAAAACTTCACATGATTAAAATATTACATTATGAATGGTTAAAACCATGCAATGTTTCTTTTAATCATATTTAAGCGGGACTTTTTAAGCAAAGAGAGACACAGGGTGTTATATTCTGTTGAAGCTCCCCCTCACTCCTTTTTCTTTCACTTTCACAAAAACATCATTATTTTCTATCGCATAGAATGCATACATGGAAATACAAATACTGATTCAAATAATGCGTGCAATGTTTTTAATAATTCCATTTAAATGTTTATTTTTAAGCAAAACGTAGCTTAGAATCTGATATTCTTTTGCCTCCTCCCCCCCGCCACCACAACAGCTTTCTTTTTCTTTCAGAGTCACAAAAAATGTACATTTTCAATAGCTTAGATTGCAATTTGTCAATTTCTAGAGCTGTAGAGTTTGTATTTTTAGAATTGGACAATGTACATGCCATTATTCCATCTTATTTCATAGTTTTGTTTGCATGGCGTTATTACCCATATAGGTGGGTATTAACGCCAAATAGCATTGGTCAAGGAAAAACGCCATTACATTTTATGAATACATATTTGTTAAAATATTTTATTTTATATAGATAGTCAATGAGTTGCTGTATCAGATCCTATATTTATTTGAAAAATACAATCTAAATCTAAGCCATGAAAATTGGTAGAGCCTTAACGTGGCGTTATTACCCAAGGGTACCTTATATAAAAGAAAGTCTAGATTTCGTATTAATCACAGCACAAAAAAATCTACCAAACCAAAAATCTTGAAAATTGGGGTAAAAATACTTCTTATGACATCGAGTGCCGCTAAGAAGGGATTTTCGAAATGTTAAGTTTTTAACCGTTACTAGCGGCATTTCGTTTGATACGAGATTCTTTTAAAGACACTGACCAGCGTAGCGGGCGAAAGTTGCTAGTAATAAATAAATAAATAGCTAAATTTGATACTAAAAAATGAATGCAGTGTGTGGATGGTAGTTTTTTAATTTTTGATAATTTTTTTACCACTGAAATCTAAAAGAACCTCCATTTTTAACCATCACGTCACAAATTTTCCAATATTGTAAATATAAAAGTAAAAAAACTAAGTTAAATTGGACTACTTCCCCCACCTCATATGCCCCATCGGCTGATTAGCTGTAAAAAGTCCCACGATAAGTCCAGAAATTGAATAAATTATTGAATTAAATGTAATTAAATTACATAATTTAGTTTCACATGTAGTTTATAGTGTCATATTTACTCAATATTGTAAATTTTGCATTTACGATTTGCAAAAAAGTTTTATCATGGCGGTTAAAAATTAAGCTCCTTTTCCGATTCATTGCTAAAAGATACAAAAAAATCAATTATTAAAAGTTTAAAAAAAAAACCCTTGGCGGTAATCTAAGAAAAATTTTTCGTGCCATCCTGTAAAATAAGTATAAATGGAAACCTATCGAAAATCTATACTAATATTAGATTTTCATCGGAATTATATCCGTATTCAAGATTTAATCTCGGTTAGATATTTGAGAGTTAGTTGAAGTTCAAATACATATTTTGATTCAGAAAATCTTACATACAATCGTTCAAAAAAAAAAAAAAAAAAAAAAAATCTTAAAAAGAACTAACGTAATTATTGTTAAAATAAATTATGGCCTCAAGTACCTTCAAATTTTACACAGGTTAAAATACAATTATTTTAGTCAATCTAAAACATAATAAAAGTTAACTCATTAAAAATCTTTGTACTTTTTGAAAAACGCAGATGCATATGATATTTCGAGTAATTTAAGCAATTGTTATGTGACCCTTCAAAGCATTGCTGAATTAATTTATGTTCAGGTGCAGAAATGTTGTATAAGGCATGCATATTTAAAGTTTCAAAACTCGGTCATGATTAATGTTATATTAACAAGTGAGTGTTTTTTTTTTCTATTGGTCTTACTTGTAAATGGTCAATGCTGTAGAAAAATTTTATTAAATAAAACTTACAGTAGCTGTGGAACGTAGAAAAATTTAAAATATGTATGTTTAAAAAATGTTTCTATTGACCCAAGTCACTTTTAAAATGTTTCTTTACCTCATTTGAAACTTTTTTTGTAATTGGAACTGCATGTATAGGACTAACGGTTCAGGAATTAGTCATTGGACACGATTAACAGTGATGATCTTGTATATAAAAATACTAATATTATTCTGTCATAACGATTACAATATCCAGATTTTTTTGTTAACACCTAGTATTTTTTTAACTTGTGATTATTAGGAATTTCCTACAATTAAATTCTACTCTGCTATTGTAATATATATTTTGAATTTACATTTCAAAATATTTTCTCAGCATACTTAAAATATCATATTTCATTAATATAAATATCATTTCATATACACTGTAAAAAAAAAAAAAAAAAAATCTGTGAAGGTACTAAATATTTTCTAGGAAACTGGGATTCCAAGAACTTTTCATGTAACGATAACAGGAAAAATTCATGTAATCGATTCTGAAACTTGAATTTTTGCTGTTACCGTTACAGGAAAAGTTCTTGGAACCCAGTTTCCTAGAAAAGGTTTAGTACCTTTGCAGATTTTTTTTTACAGTGTACGTATATCATGCGAAATTTTATAATGCATTTATAAATTTTGTGGTTACTTTCTTCTAATATAATATTATAATTCTATTTTTATATAATGTATAATAAGTTACTTTGTTATGTGAGTAACACGCACTTTCCTAGAGTATGGAAACGGGAAGGAATAAGCACGTTTCGTCTATTTATTTTTTCCTTAATACGTGACATAACATAATGGCTAGCTTTTTCGAAACTATATAAAATGCGGAAATGTTTAGAATAAAACCGTAGCAATACTTTTTTTTCTAAAACGTTTTCCCTATTTTTAGAGGAATGCCTTTGGTATATGCCTAGACGTATATACAGCAATATATATATATATGGAAGCACATTTAATATGATATACTATAATTTTTTTTTACTAATTTTTTTAAGATATAGCCACAAAGTTGTGAAATTTCAGGAAAGAAAATTTTCTTTTTTAGTCAGCATTCAACTGTGGTGTTAATATTAAATATGATATTATATGTAGAAAAAAAATCTTGCGCTAAAATTGTAAAAAAAAAAAATTAGCATAATATATAAAATAAATTTATTTTTAGAATGTGAGATTTAGCAGAAAACTAGCTTCACAGTAGAGTTATTCAATACATTATAAAGAGATATGGTGTAAAAATGTTAGTTTTGAATATGGTTAGAAGTCCTACAGTAAATAGTTAAAACTTGTGATGTAGATTTCCAAAAAAAAGAACTATTTTAGGGCACGATTTTTTAGGTACTTTGTAGAGAGTGTTTCATCTTAACCCTTTATCTACCTAAGGTACTTATAAGTTCCATTAAAATTATTTATTAAAAAATTATTTTAATAAGCCGATTAATTGTAATACTGTTTATAACGAGTTTAGGTACATTACTTTATTTTGTTCAAAAAGCATTATCTATTACACAAAAAAAAAAGTATTTTTAAAAGGATGATTTCTTTTGCCTTTGTATCTTTTCTGCTTTCTTAGTGATAAGGGAGGGTGGTGGAGGTTATTTTCAATTCGGAAATATTTCTATTTTTATATTGTACGAACATCATATTGGTACATTTTATGATTCTACAAAGTACCAAGAAATGTATTTAAAATAAAATACTTGAGTGGGGTTATAAATATTTCGCATAATCCCTGTAAATTCAAATTTAATTGATATTTCTAAATCCTCCAATCCTAAAATTCTTCAAAAATTTTTTAAGTGATTATGTAAATCTTTCAATTTAGTTTAAATATTTTACATAAAATGCTTCAGAATGTAAAATTTTCATGAATTCATAATCGGTACATAAAGTTGTCGATTATCTAGTAACTAAACTTGTAATTATAAAGAAACATATCCGATTCTACATACATTTCAGATATTGTCCTTAAACTCATGAACACCCGTTTACATGAAAAAATTCCATTTTATAAAGGCCCTACATTTATGTTAATTTATTAAACGTATCCTTATATTTTTACTTAGATTTTTTTTTTTTTTTTTTGCTTTAATATTATATCGAAATTCTTTTATTTCCGATAGTTGAAATACTACTATATTGTTAAGTTCTAGGTTAATGTTTCTTATTAAACCAAACAAAAAATGAAAATTTTAATATTTCACTCAGCAGATGTGCTACGGAACGTTAAAAGGGATTTTATTGAATTCTTAGAAAGAATAACAATAACTATAAAGAGTTTAAGAAACAAATTTAATAACACATATTTATAATACATTAAATTTACTGTTCCCACATGAATAATTTTATTATGAAACTTCCTAAATATGTTAATGGCACGGATAGCATCTCGGCTACGCATTTTTGTGCAAGACTTTCTTCATAAATACATAAATTAAAAAATATATTAAAGCTTCTTTATAAGTCATAATAATGTGAAATTCTACTTAGTTTCATTAAACACCTCTAAAAACACCCAGGTTCATTATAGCCAAAATCCGTATTTAACAACATAAACATTGCAGATAATGAATGTCTAATATATATATATTAAATACAATTGCGACCACAGCAGTTCCATTTGACCGGTAAGTAATAAATATATATTGATTTGAACATCTTATTTCATCACAAAAATATATCTACAGATTAAAAATTAATGAACTAATTTTACAAAAAAAAACCATGCACTGAAAAAAAAGCTACAGCAGAGATTCCAGACAACGTCCGTAAAAAAACGGACTTTATACCTATATCAACGGACTTTGTCATTACATTAACTGCTTTAGCCCGTACACTACATAACGTTTATGGGAAAAAAGTGACATAATTTGTAAATTTACTGGAGAATTCACGGTAAAGTACCGTAAATTTACATTTTTTTTTCTTTTACAGTATGGTTTAAATTATTTTTGTTTGATTTGATTAAAATTTTCTGTACTTCTGGTGTTAGACACGTTAAACAAACTTGGATCCGCCTGTATCTTAAAACATATTTATACACTGCACAAAAAACACCATAAATAGATAACGGTAACATAAACAGTATTCACAAATGTAATGTTACTATCACAAATGAAAATTTCAAGAGACGAGGTTTACAAATTCTTTGATTGGAATCAAAAACCCAACTCACAAAGTTTCTGAACATTTTTTAAACCAATAATTTTAACAATTCTCATAGCAAAAATTACCTTTACATCAATAATATTTATGTTTTCCCTTACCGTTTAAAATCGTAATATGTTTAGAAAATTGCATTATTTTATTTCCCTGATGACGTGTATAAAATAGGTTTAAACAAAAACCGTTAAAAATATAGGAAAATATTACATTAAAGATTATTAATCAAAAGCATGTTATTGGATAACTGGAAAGTCACTATTTGCTTGATCAAATTTAATTTAATAATTTTAAAATTTAAATTTTTTAAATTTAATGTAATACAATTAAGCAGAATTATATTCTCTCTTGGTCTTTTTTTTTTCATTATGCTAATACCCTTGCTGACTTGTTAAATATTTTGCTAAAAATATTAATGTTAATTACATTAAAAAATGGTACTATCAAACCTAAACAAATTAACTCCTTGTGGACAATTTACAAATGAAATGTTTTTAAAAATAAAAGAATTAGAGTTTATCACATTTGTCTAAAGTGTGATTTTTAAATAGCAATTTTTTGTAATTTTTCTTTAACGCATTTTTATTTTAGAAGTATTATTTGTCTAATATATTTGACTTTAAAACATTAAACATTTATTTTTGATGATAAAATTGAAAGTATTTTTATTTAAAAAGATTGATTTATAGTAATTTACACTTGTAAATATATGTTTTTAATCTTTAATAAATTTTAACATGCATTTAGTTATGATTTCATTAAGAAAAGGCAACATTCTGTGTCATTGAAATTAAGTGTTATGTACAAAAACATATAAATTTAAATTTAATTCTTGTTCAAAAAATATTAAAATACAGGTGTAAATAAATGAGTATCCCTTTTTACAGGGCTACTAAGAGAAAACAAAAGATGATAAATCTTGAGTAATCTTCTTGATAAATCTCGATAATTTTGTGTATATTGACGAATTTTTCTGACAGAGAATTCAATTTTTTCGTCATATCATTTACTTCCTATATTATATGGATATTGGCCTATGAATGATGCATGTTGTAACTAAACATTCAACAGCTAATTAAATGCCCATATATCATGCAAATCAGTGACATACATGAATATTCAAATGTTTGGATAAATTTCAAGGCATGCAATTCAGTTCAATTAATTAAATGAATACAGTCAATCATTATACGCTGTGTGTACTGCAATATTGTCCTTTCGTTATAATGAGATTACCAACTTGTAATGTAACAATTACAAATCAGGAAAATAAATTACAAGCAATCTATGTAGACTGACGCATAAATGTTAGGATATAAGATTTTTTAATCAATAGTTGTAGCAGTAAGTAATATAAGTATCTGAATGTCAATAACAAAGGTGACTATAATAAAATACTAAGCATCGTTTTATGTAACGCGATCAAATTACGAGAGAGGAAAGGAAATTAGTACGATAACTAAATAGAATTGTGGAGAAAGGATTTAGCATAAAAAAGTACCAGAAGTTACCGTTAGAGATATTCGGCGCTATTTATTTTCACTGAATTCCTTCGCTTTTTTCTAACCTTTCTAACCGCTTTTTTCTAAATTTTCTATTCTATTTCATAACAATACCTCGTACAATAATTATCCAGAATGTCTCTAAATTATAGTCATAAACTTTTATGGCAAACATTTATGGTAAATCAAAAGAATGAATAATTGAAACTCATGACTGAAAACTTCATTGTATTCTGCTCGAAAGCACGGATTCTTCTTTTGTGGAGATGCAAACAAAAAAGGTGTAATTAAGTCAGAAATGATCCTACAGATATGCACTTAAAATATAAAATAGTTGAAGCCAATCAACAATTTAAAGAATGAACTTATAGAGAACGCGTCCCAGACATGCATCAGTATATCACAGTTTGTTTTCACGTGTGCAGCAAAATGTGTTGGGTGTCGGGGAATTTTCTCCGTCTACCGGACAATTTTCATTTCGTCATCAATATGACTGTCTCATTGTAAATACAGCGTGTTTTTCACGATGAGACTTAAACTCATTTAATCTCCCAAAATTTTCAAATACTGCCTCCGATGCCGCACACGTCATGTATGATCCGTGTGTGATGATCATGTGTATCCAAAATGTGGATTCCCCTGCTTATATAGTGTTCTCTGATAGGTCCATATTCACAATGGATGCAGTACTCAATTAAGCAGAATGCGCATTTATGGGCTCAAGAAAATCTCCATGGTGTGCAGTACCACGTTTCGAAACAGCTCTTTGCAGCTGATGTTTGATGACGTTTGGTCGGTGACTGATTGATCGCACATTTTGACATCCTACATCATTTCTGTGATATATGGAATCTTTCTGGAGCAGTTTAATCCTGGTTTACTTGAAGATGTTCTACAAAATGTGAGCCTAAATATGCGGTTTGATTGTAGATGTTACAATAATATTTAAAGATTTACAAAGACATAAAAAAATCAACTATTACAACATTCAATCAGCATTCAACCAACATTCAATCCATTGGAAAATAGCGCTAATTAGATTGGAATGGTGTCCTAAATTTCTAACTGATCCAGAGAAGACACGGTACCTATTCACAATTCAGAAGAAAATTAAAAAAATGGCAGATTTATATTGCTTGTTGTTTTTTCTTTTTTTCTAAAGCAGTACAAAGAAGGATGCAATATTTAAATAATTTATTAAACAATGTTTGTAATTAAAAGCGAAACTAAGTAACAATTTTAATTTCCTGTAAAAAACGCAGAATTTTTGGATTGCCAGTTTTAATTTCCGCAAACAATTTTCGTGTTGTTTAATCGTAGAAACGTTTATTACATATTACGAAATTTAATAAATCTTAAGTAATTAAAACAAGTAAGAAAAATCATGTATAAAACCTAGATTATGAAACACTTTCCAACACTTCCTGAAATTTTTAACAAAATTTTGTAATTTAGGGAAATAAGATGCTACTGTTCATAGCCAAATATGTTTTCCACTAATTTTGAACAGTCTTGTGTTTGATCCATCGGTTGATAAACATACACTGGTGTGCAAAATTTAAGGACGGAGTCCCAAAATGCCAATTTTCAAGGGATTTTCAAGCGATTATTTTCACGCGAAAAGGGGGAGTTTTCACCTTGGTTGAGTTTTCACCACTTTTCACAGTGGTTACTTCACAGTAGGGTCTCTGTTACCATTTGACAAAGTCTTGTGACAGAAAGTCACTATGTGACTTTAAGTGTTATTATTTGGTTACTTATACTAATGCAACATTCACAATGATTTTGAAATTGAGCCTCCAAATGACAGTCACATGAGAGTCTCAATAAAATGACACTGTAAAGTCACTTGGTGACTCGTCACAAAGCAGCAGTGGCAGTGACCTGACAGTGGAGTCTCATATAGTAGTCATTTGAGGCTCATAAAAGAGACGCATGGAATTTCCTATTTTTTGTTTCGCCGTAGTGACTGTGACTCTTGTGACCATGTTTGACCTGAATGAGATGTTATATGGACTAGGTGTTATGCAGGGTGTAAAGGCGTTTTCCTTTACATATTAGTTAATAATTGTTTTCCCCCTTAGTTAAAATTACAATATTCCCTTAATTTGTAACTTTATTTAATAAGCTAGAATTTTTTAATCCCCTTAATTCTATTCAGTTAATAACGGCCATTTGTTCCTTTAAAATATGACTTATCTCTAATTCTTTCGTTAAAGCCACAACATATATCCGTTTCTTCATGTAACTGTAAGTATTTTACCATAGCAACAACCTTTTAAAGAGTTATTTCTAGGCTGTTTTTATTCATAGTTAAACGCTACTCGCTTAAGAAGCAGATGCGCTAAATTTGTCTTTTATTTTATTTCATTAACATTCATTTTCCTTCTGATACCATGGGAGTTTAAGTAATCCTATGCAAGGAATTTGTTCTCGCGATTTTTCGTGCCGTATACACCCTTTTATCGTTTGGCATTAATTAATTCAAATTTTACACTTTGAGCATTCCCATTGCACTCTATGTAACGGAAATCAAATGCATGTCTCCTACCATCAAAAATGTACATCTGGTGTTCGTTATTGGCGATAAATACCAATGTAATTCGCCAAAGACTGTGGTTTCAAAATTGTATTTTTATTCTTTAGGCTCTCATCTTTGGTACTGTTATGTGATACAATATTCTCCTACGTTCCTGCGGTCGACGGGACTGACTAGCCATCGACCGGAGCCTTGTTACCTGCCTGATGCTCTTCAATAAAAGGATTTTGTGTCAAGAGTAACTCATCTCGTCTTGGAGTTTTTTTGTCTTTTCTTGAACCCGTGCTTACATCACCGATGCGGAGTGAATCGTCCCTACACAGGGATAGTAATTATTCGAATTATATTACTTCCTATTGAATATTCGTGTGAAAAGTATCACTTGAAAATCCCTTCGTCCTTAAATTTTGCACATCAGTGAATATTATATAATGGGGAAATTTAGTTTAGCGAGAAAATTTACCTAGTACCTTTATTACACGCCAATATCTTGTTAAAATTTAGTTAAAAAAACACACCATTAAAACTACTTAGATCACATTTCCAGAAATTATCATCTATGGGTGACCGTGCAGCTAATTCTTTGGGTGACCATGTATATCATTTTATCTATATTCAACAAACATTTCTTAATAAACTGAAATCAGTTCAATCTAAAAATGCATAACTAACTTAAAAACCATCTTTAAGTTAATTACTCTCATATTCAGTAACTTTTATGAGATCTTTTGTGTAACCCTATATATGAACTATAACATTTATATAAACCATATAATTGCAGAACATTTAGTAAAACTTAAAAGCGCATATCATAATTGAAAATACATTTCAACAATCAATCAACTATCATCGATAATATAAAGTACTTCGGATAAGAATATAAGATTTGAAATATTTGTCCCTGTAAATGCTATGCACTGCATATTATGCATTAAAAATTAAGTAAATGGCTAACTATTATTTTGACTGCATACTTTACAGATGTCTATTTTAGTGCACTTTGGGAATCTACAGGGTTTAACACCTTTAAAATTCATTTTAAACGATTTTTTTCCATTGGCCGTAATGTATCGGAAATTTTTGACTACCCTGTAACTGATCTAATCAGCAGAGACTTTATTTTCAATAGGGTTCGTTCTAGGGTAATAACATAACATATAAAAATTTCATTGCAATCCGAGAATATTTACGGTAGTTGAAGCGCGGACAGACGGACAGACAAACCGAATGCATAAACACTTTTCACTTTGTTGGAAAATGTTAAAACTGCTACAAGAAATTTTTTCTATTACATCAAGATTTTTTTTTTCTGAAAAAATAAATATTATCATTTGCATTTTTGTGTATTAGTTTGAAATTACTGTTTGATTAGATTAGAAGTTTTTTAAATTTTATAATATTCTTCCTTTTCCTTTTTGTTTCTTTCCTTTTTTTTCTTTTGCTATATTTAAAAATATACGAGAAAATTTAACTATACAAATTCATTTTTTATGGTTATTTAACTTCAAAGAGGCAGTTATCGTTTTCTAAATTATTTTAAACAATTAATTTCACACTAATTAGTAGATTCATAATATTCTGCTTGTTTTTATGTATTATTTAATACAACCTTTTCTTTTTGGCTGTTAAAAATTATTTTTAAATATGTAATTAGAGAAATTCTGATTTGTAATTATTTTGAAAAAAAATATTTCTATTAGTTTTTTTTTTTCGTATTTTAATTTGTTTCATTGAATCTTTTAATTTTAATCTATTAAAATTTTTAAATGAGAACATTTGGCTTTCACGAAAAAGGTCAAAATGATTCATCCATAACTTTATAATTTCGTCTGAAAAAAGTAAAATGCGTATCTCCTTATGTAAAAAAAAGTTTAAAAAATATTTATTTTCTGTAAATCTGATATTTGCTAGTTAATCTAAAAAAAGACAATTACTTTTATAGAAACGATTGCCTTGTATGATAGTCAAAGCAATAAATAGTCTATATATTATTTATTTTTATTGAATAGGGAAGTTTAGATCAAAAACAAGATATAATCAACATACATTTGCGTAATTGATATTAAGATGTCGAGATTTTTATTTGAAAACAAAACAAAGTTCGAAAAATGCTACTTTTTTCTTGTTAATGGGGAAAGTTATAAAATAATCATTTTTTTTTTTTTTTTTTTTTTTTTTTTTTTTTTTTTGTTGGTTTGTTTGTTTTTTGCTTTTTTTATGAAATTGATTTATAGAAGAAACCTAACACAATTCAACCACCAATTTTGTGAAAACACATAATAAATCAGGAATATTTATTCATATGTAAGATTAAAAACTTATATATATATATATTCCAAAAGCTATTATATTAAGGAAAAAACTCTCTAAACTGAACTATTATATAGAAATAAATAATTATATGGCACAGTAAAAAATCTCTGCCGTAATTTTACTGTAGCAGAGATTCTAGGCAATTTCCTTAAAAAACGGATTTTGCTCCTATATTAATGGACTTTGCCTTGTAATAAACTGATTTTGCCCGTAAAACATATAATTTACGAAAATTGACTAATTATCTGAAAAAAGTGACATTTCCTGTAATTTACTGGAGTAATTCACGGTAAAATGAGTAAATTATTATTTTTTTTTTATACCGTATAAATTTTACATACTTGTATAAATTCTGTGTAAGATGATGGATACAAAAAGTTACAAAAATAATAAAAAATTATTTATTAAGAAAAGGCAAATAAAACAAAAGGGAACTACGCGGAGTGCTTGCTGACAATATTTCTATAGTTATGTGATAGAAAAGTATATAATAGGTAATCGTAAGAATAAGTTATTGGTTGCCAATCTATATATATTATGGGTGGTGAAACTGGCATCCCACTTATATACATTTGCAGCAATGAGTGCACCCAAAAAAAGAAATTGATTTAAATTACAAAACATGATTTGTTGAGTACATTTTGATTGTTTTAAGCGAATTTTTTAGTTAAAGTAAGAAATCTGTTTTGTTGCTCAGACAAATAAATAAATAAATAAATAAATAAATAAATAAATAAATAATAAAAATAATAAAAATAATAATAAAATAAAAAAAATAAAAAAATAAAAAAATAATAAAATAATAATTAAATTTCATAATTTTTATTTGAGTCTTGCTAATGTCTTGTATTTTCACTTTGTAATTCAAACAAAATGTTGTCGTCTTTTTTTTTAAAATTTAAATTGGTGTGCAGTAGCTATAACTCTCTCGCGTAATTATGCTTAATTGGCTTATATAGCTATAAAGGATTAACATAACTTTTGGATAATAAAAACTTTTCAAATTGAAATGCAAATTGATTTACGGAAAGTAAATTGAAAAAAAAAACAATCAACAATATTTTTTTGTTTATTCAAACAAAATTTCCATTGAAGCATAATATGGGTCAATGGACAAATAATCAATGCTACAAATTGAAAGTACAAGATTTTAGTAAGACTCAAATAAAATGAATGAAATTTTGTTAAAATATTATAAGAACGTTACATTTTTTTTCTTTGTTTGAACAACAAAACCATTTTTTAATTAAAAAAAAAAAAACTTGTTTAAAACACCCAAAACGAACTCAATAACACATGTTTTGTAGTTTTAAGAATTCCTTTTTCTGTGTGTGAGTTTGGCAAGCAGTATGACACCTGGGATTGTCGTGAAAAAGGATGACACTATCATCAATCTGTGATGTTTGCGTCGCGTTGTATCACGTGTCAAAGTGGCACAAGCGAAAACACATTTCTAAACGTTTTGACATTTCAACAGTTCCGATGTGAATGAGAGCTTAAGCAGCTATTAGATTTAACAACTTTTCCAATCTCTTACTTGATTTCTCCTGGCTTTTTACGACATAGTGTCTCAACACCCAGCGTAATAGCAAATTGCAATATCTTCCAACATTTTTCTCGCAATTCCAAAAAAGTCTAGGCTAGCCGCGAATTTTTGTTCTCCAACTTTCAACATTTCGACCAATCATACATAAGCGATTGATACAAATAGGTGATTAATATTAACAATTAGTATTAGTAGTACTGATTTTTTCTTTGACTTTAGCTAGAACAAATGTAACCTTACTCTGCCTTCGAAGGGCAAAAAACTGGGGTTAAATCGACTGTAAAGTTTGTAAACCTGATAGCAGTTTTAACCTACCTACCCATAAAACCGCTGTAAGACAATTAACGCTCTATTTCTGTAATCCGGAGAAAAATATCTAGTCGATAATAATTATTTCTCAAATGCTGGGTCTAGTAGCTTTTCTTTTTATGTGTCTTCGTAAAGTATGTGAAACCCTTTGTGGATCGAGACCAATAGGTTGGAAACCGCTGCATTAGATGTTTCATCGTATCATATGCTCATTATAATTTATTATGTGGGTTAAATTGTTTATAGTGTCATCTCTTTTTAAATTTAGGCATTTAAATAATATTTTGATTTAAATACTTCAATGGTTATACAATATTATGCAGAAAATTTTCTTTATTTTTTTTTTTTATCAAAATGGACAGAAACTTCAAAAGTAAATAAAGTTTAGTTACATATTGTAAAAAAATTATAATATAATTTAAAACAGCATTTAAATTTTAAAACAGCGAATTTTAAAATTTTTATAATTAAAATAGCATCATGATAAAATAATCAGGAATATTTAAGGCAAATAATATTATTATTTTTGATTGCATATAAACAAACTTGTCTAAAATAGATATAAGAGTTCCCTGTTATTTATATACGTTATTTATATACCAAATGCGTATTTCTTAAATCATCAGAAAAAGTTTTATACTTTTTGGAAACGTTCCTTTCTCTGATCTCGCACAAATCATTTCCATCACAATAAATGTATTTAGCGTCGTGAAAATAAATATAGCTTGTAGAGTCTGAAAATATCGCTGTTTATGACGCACAACTCTTATGATAATTGAAGTTTCATTTGACATTTATATGTAATTACAATGTTTATTGTTTCCTTTTGACATAAAATTTCAGAGAATGTTTTCTGCAAAAAGCATTTAATTTTTTAAGTTGTTTATAAAGGGAAATGTATATTTATGTTTATTTTAGATTATGAGTTTTTATAATCGTGCGGAATTGAATGACATTCTGTGTTTTTGTTTTTTTTTTACTTTATTATTATTATTTTTAATATTGACCAATTGTTCTTATCGTACAGACATTTTAATAAATCCATTTACGTTTACATATAAATCGGTTACAACGAAAAAATATAATAACGTATGTTTAGCAATTCAATTTAATGGCTTTTAACCTTAAAGTCATTTTCAGAATTGAGAGTATTTTCTTTTTCAAATTTTGTTTTTTATTCTTAAATTTCAGAGATGAAATCTAAAAAAGTATTTGAAAAGGCAGTCATTTTGTCCCATTTACAAGAAAATATTGCAGTTTCAATTTGTTAAGCTTATGCTTTGATTTAAATTAATATTGTTAGTTTTTCGGAAATTTTGAGTCTGTGAAATTTTATATAAAGTTAAATCAAATAAAACATACAAGGTTTATCAATTACAATGAAATCAAAAAATGGCTTTAACAAAGATATAAACTAAAAAGGTAAAATATCTGAAATATTTGCTTCTGAAACATTGCCGCCTATTTGGATAAATCTCATGAAAACTTATAAAAATAAATACTAATGCAAAAGATATATATCACAATTTTTAGTGTATTTTAATAAGCAGATTAGGAGTGATGAATATTGCTTTAAATATACAGATTGCAAGATTATTGAGCTTGATCATGGGAAATTTGATCTTTAATTTACTATAAAAAAGGAAGATTCTCTTGAATATCAAGAAAGTTTATGAAAATATAAATACTTTGAGAGTTTCACACGATTCCTAAAACCATTCCTATATTTCCAGAATCGCTCGGTTTACTTTTGGACTTTTTTCTTAGTAATTCCTTAGTTAAGTTTTTTTTTCTTCAAATATACAACATCTTGAAAATGTATACGAAAATATATATGAAATATATACTGAATTTATGAAATTCAGATGTTTAGTACGATGTCAGTGACAATTAGTATTATTCCATTAGATTACTGCCAATGGAAAAAAAAATATTTTCAAGTGTATTTTAATGATATCCCAATCTTTCGAAAATTATAAAATTGATTTATCCGTGTGTAGTTTACATTAAAATATGCATTCTGTACATCCTAGGATGCTAAGAATATTTTCTTTTATTAATTTACAGGGCCACACAAAAATATTCCATTGCATTATTGTATAAGATGAAACATATTTTGGGGCCCATTTTAAACATATTAAACTTTTTTACATTTTATGAAACTGTTATACGAAACTGAGGTTTACTAAAGGTTACTTTCTGTATAATAGAAAGCCAATCTTTTTTACAGGGACGAACAAAAGATTTCTCATACTTATACGGTATCTGAAGCACTGTATATTATTAACCAATATCTGGAAATTTTTAAAACTTCATTATAGTACATTTGCGTGTTTGGTCATATTATGTTTTCGCCGTATTATGTAATTATGTTTTTCACAATGTATGGATAGAATGATAAAAACAGAATTAACTTTCAAAAGCTTTTTACTACAATTTGGCCACAGCTATTTTATCGATACACGGTCCATCAAAGATTTTTGAGAAATACCATTTCATTAATTATACGGAGTATGTAATTTGTCTTCACTTATAATACAGGGTTATTACAAATGAATCATCGGGCTTTGATACGTTACTACGTGCGAACTTTCCATGATAATTCAAACGAGAGGGCGTTAACTCTAGTTTTAAGCTACGTATGTGTTATTCGCGTGTGGATGCCATGTGTTCTGTGCAAACTTAATATTCAAAATGACGTCTGGACAGCAGAAAGCTTTTTGTGAGTTTTTAACCGGTTGTTTTTGTAAAGGCGAATGTTCCGGTCGATTTCTTTGAACTGTCGATACCAGCACAAAATGGTTTGTTGGGTTGAAGATTTGCAATTGTATGTCTTCCGAAATGCTCTCTGAACGGTTATGATTCAAACTTGTCAATTCTAGTTCAGAAAAAGCTTTCAGTGGTCCAAACGCCATTTTGAACATTAAGTTCGCGCAGCAATTATGGCAACCACATGTACATAACACATACACAGCGTAAAACTGTAGTTAACGGCCTTTGGATTGAGCTGTCATGCAAATGTATACGCTTCCTAGTTTGCTAGTAGCCCGTCAGTAGTCGCGTGTCGGTCTTTTTGCCGCCCGTATAACTTATCTTCTCCGAATTCATCTCCCATTACAAATACATATGGCATCTACAATGTAGCTGACTTTAAAGGTTTCTGTATCACCTTAGTGAAGTAACAGGACATCTCTGTTTTTCCTTCGGTTACATTTTTAGAAACTAAGTTGAAATTGACGAAAAAATATACGGAACATTCTTTAATGTCAGTTTTTTTCCCATTACTCCAAACTTCATAATTAAAACGCACAACTTAAGAAAATTGCATATTTATATCTTCATTGAAGTGTTATACTCATATATTAAGTGAAAAATATTTCTTCTTTTACGTTTTTTGTATCCGGGGGTCCAGCGGCAAAAAGACCAAGCGCGACTAATGACGTTGTGAAAAAAGTCGCGACTACTCTCGGGGTAGTAACGTATCAAAACCCGATGATTCATTTGTAATACCCAGTATTTTACTATTTACTGGACATTACAAAAATCTTTTATAATTAATATGATTAGTTTAATACATTAAATAGTGCGTGTGTTTTGACTTTATTACAAATATTATATTAAAAAAATCTGTTACTGCATAATTGTATAACAAAGTTATTTTTGTTTTACATGTCAAGTAAAAAACAATTAGATCATAACGCCTCTACTATAAATATCATTAAATTATATTTATTTAATTTAAGGAAATGTTCTTTTAATAACGTTTACTCATGAGGTGGGGAATTAATTTTTGTGTTTTTGTGATTTTTTGTGTTTTTGATATGTATTTCCCAATGCAAATAAAGGAGTTTTATCGTATAAACAAAAGGTTATTTTTTGAAGTAGTCAAATAATTTAACAAGGGAATTAATTAAAATATCATTATTTTTAATAAAACATATGTAATAATTTCTCAATAAATTTATTTCAAAGATTTCGTAAATATTAAAAATTGTCTTATGTTTAAATATTTCACAGCTTTTTTGTCAAACGTTTATCAACAACTACTATTTTTTATCGTTTGAATTTCAGGGATTGAAGTCATAATTTCAGTGGGATAGCCTCCTTGGTTTATTTTTGTAAAACATGATTGAATATTTAGAAATGATGATTTGAATGGCGTTGACGCTATTGCAGTTTTTACAGCATTTTCTGGTGTCTGTGCTCTCTAGTAAGTATAGTAAGAGCGCCCATTATACATTTTCCGATTAACCGAATCGATAAAAGCCTTTGAAAATCTGATTAAAATTTTAAGTGAAATTGTTTTAAGCATGGCACTGTAAAATTGGCTGTATTTCACAAAATGTTACCGTTAAATAACCATTTCCTAATTCTGAAGTAATAAAATCGCCAAAGAATAAAATCAAAAGAGAACCATGCATAAAATCAACAGTTTATAAAACCTAAGATATTTTACTATTAAAGCACGAAAGATCCACGCATGGTATCTCCACTCCCCACCAGGGACATCCAACTATATTATCAGTCTCGAAAAGTTGCTATTTTTGTCCCTGATTGTCCTCTGAAAGAGGGTGCCGGTGTATCCATATGTACATGCAATAATTTCTATGCGCATTTCTATATACAGTTTTATACCAATTTTGTAGAAAATAGAATTAGAAATAAAAAGAGAAAACAAAAATCTGAAAACGCCTTTTTTATATGGTAAATGTGCACCAAAATTATTGTGTGACGGAAAGTTATCTAAACAACATTGCCAAAGCAGCTTGTGTAATTATCCGTGTTTCCCATTAACCGAATCGGTCTGGGGCACAACCTGTCCGGATAGTTGGCATTTTACTGTATATGTATTCCTTTTTCTTGTCAACCGTCTTTTTAAATATTTTTTTGCAATTCACGTACTTGAAACCATTTACTGATTTTTACAACTATTAAGAATACAAATTAAGAATAATAAATCTGTTCATAATCTTTCAAGTAATATTGGTTTATTTTCTTTCAGAATAAATAATTTCCGGAAATGAATTTTCATCATAATCAAACAGATGCAACATTTTCTACTTCACGCTTATCAAATTTCTTTATCTAAGACCTGATAAAAATAAGTATCAAAATCATCGATACACCTTATGTATAACTTCTTATGCAATGCCTATATATTTAAGCTAAATATATTAATTATTTCTTCTAACTATTAAACAAGTTGGAAATTGCACGTGAAGCGTAGCAAATGAGGTGCGTTCGTACGAAGTTTTAAAAATATCACTCTCATATATTAATTTCATGAAATTGTAAATTATTACAATTAAAATGCGCACCAAACAATGTTCTCCCTATACCATTATGCAATGGAGTACTTTTGTGTGGTCTTGTAAACCAACAACAAATATCCTTTGCACCACAGAATGTGCAAATTGTATATTATAATATGCACTTTATAGATGCATATCAATTTTATTAAGTAATATGAATGAGTGTAACATCATGAAAATGCATTTGATACATTTCCCCCCATTAACCGTAATGTAACGGAATACTTTTGATTGTCCCTGTAATTGAACGATGCATCCGATTTTGATTAAATTTGAAATAACTCGACAAAATTATGTGATAATTATGTATTTAAAATTCCAAACGATTAAAATGCATTTGAACCTTTTTTCTTTATTCATTGACCGTAATGTAACGGAATCCTTTTGATTGTCCCTGTAATTGATCTATGCATCCGATTTTCATAAAACTTGAAATGACTCGACAAAATTATGTAATAATTATGTATTTTAAATTTCAAACGACTCAGTTGGGTAGTTTTTGCGTTGTTATATGCGGATGGACAGACAGACGGACGGACTGAACGACAACAATAGGTGCTACGTATTTACATAATTACGAACGCACCTATAAAGACCAATTTTTTTATAATAACTATATTTAACCCTTCACAGAACCGTATTTTACATCTTGCCTTACATAAAAAAAACTATACTGCTCATTATGTGTCATCAAATTGCCCTATAGGATAGCTGCAATTGATAAAAAAAAAATCCAAAAAAATTGAATAACACTTTTAATGTTTATGTTATTGTGTTCTTTGTTAACATGCAAAATTTTTTATCAAGCTATTAAGACAAAATTTACTATCATTATTCTTACTGAATAGTTTAAAATATTAATATGTAGAAAATGGCAGAGTATTAAGCAGATAAAAATAGTTAGTTTAAGCACATTTAATTGGAAAATTGAGCAATGCAATATGTGAAACCCTAATTGTATATATAGGGAACACGCCATAAAGTATCAAATTTAAGCTGAAAATTTAAAAATCAATATTTTTTTTTACTACTTTTTTAGCTCACAGGCTATCATAGCCTGAGAGCTTATGTGCCCGTTCGTTCTGTATGTTCGTGCGTAACGCGATAACTCATGATAAAAATATCGGATCCACTTGAAATTTCGTATATAGGTATATCCTGATAAGGCCCTTCACTGATTAGTTTTTGGAGGTCATTCGATATGTATAAGAGGGGGAACGGGGGGCTCATTTCCCTACCCTTAATTGATATAAACGGGTTTTTCATGCAGAATTAACAGTTTTCGTTCAAAATTTAGATATAGGATCATTCGGATGAGGCGATTCCGTGGCTGTTATTAGGTGTTCATTGAATAAGTATAAACAGGGGGAACGGGGGTTCTAATGCCCCTCCCCTTAACTTGCATAAATGGATTTTTCAATCAGAATTGTCAGATTTCGTTCAAATCTCTGAATAGTTTTGGAAGTTTAATGGTTAAGTATAAAAGAGGGGAATAACTCCTTAAATTATATAAATGCTAAATGGGTTTTTATTAAGAATTATCCGATTTGCTCTGAATTTTGGATATAGAATTTTTAATATGATAAAGCATGTACTTGATAGTTTAGGAAGTTCAATGATTAAGTATAAAAAAGGAGAAAGGGGAGAGCTGTTTGCCCTTCTTAATTTTTTTTTCGAACGGAATTAACGAAAATACAAGGCTGTAATGTACAATTAGTATGCGTAGCCTGTGAGCTCAATGCCATCAGTTTAACTGGGCAATATTCTTTTTATTTATTATGAAACCGATATATAGATAGCTTTTTCTAAAATTGGGTACAATAGATTGTTAAAATTTGCAATTTATTTTCATTTAAATAACAGGTCACGTATATATGTCGATTTTAAACTCGAAAATAAAGAACAATCGAAACTTATGCTAAAAAAAAGAAAGGAAAAGAAAAAAAGGAAAAAGAAAAAGAAAAAAGAAAAAAAGAAAAGGTATTTATTTATTTATTTATTTATTTTTTTTTTTTTTTACTTTATATAAAATTGAAAAGAAACTTTGAAGACTGAAATATACTTAATGTACTTGCCTTGTTTAATATATTTCTTTTTTATTGATACGTAAAACACAATGCAAGAAAATAACCCTTATGTATTGAAATTTTCGTTCTGAGAAGTTACATAATAGCGCTTTTCATAACTACAAATCACGAAGATTTTACTTTTCGCTCTCATAGATTTCCTTAATATCTCCACACTCATTTTAACAATCTTTCTCTGAATAAAATCAGCTAATGTTAATACTGTTCCAGTAACTTTCTTTTGTAATCTTCATAATATCAATCTGCATTTCTTGATCTTAATTAAATATCCCCTGAAATCACATAATTATTTTTGGAAAGCCTAATAACTTTTATTCTGGACTTTGTGATGCGATTAAGAACTATTTACACGTACAATGCCATTGGGGCTAATGGTGCTAATGGCTAGCAATATTATTTGTTTTGTTTCACATTTTTACCGTTAAACGATTGCAGTATACGATTTTGTTTCATAGACGTATATGTTTACACGTATAAAAATAGAAATAAGTATAGATATATACATGATGTTTGCTAAACATGTACTTTGTTTAAGCTATTTTTCTTATAATTATTTGTAGAACTTAATTAATATAAGAAACTAAAGAAAATATTTTTATTGATCGATTAATCTGTGAAATCATGATATGAAAGTTAAAAATGTATCAATAAAAGGATGCACTGTATAAGTTATTTATAACAGTTAACTTTCAAATGACGACATAAAAATCTACCAGCCAAGAAAGTTATAATCAAGAAAATATGTAATTTTTTTTCATTGAGATAAAAGGATTACTAAACAAGGTATATTTGTTGATTTTAAACCTGAAAGTACAGAGCAATTGGAAATTAAGGTAAAAGAAAATTAAACATTAATTTTGTTTTAACCTATATATCCTCCTCAGTCCTGATGTCTTCAGTAGGAGACACTAAAACACAGGCTTATATTAATTTAAATGCGTCTTGCATTGTCAAAATCACTTCTAGACCTTTTTAATAAATGCGAGCATAACTGTCGATATATTGGCTGATAAATCTTTGGGGATGGTTTATAGTACTTATAAACTGATTTTTGAGGGCCATCGCAATATTTGTCTCAGGGCTGAGGAGGGTATAAAACTGAAAAAACTCAACTGACTGAATTATACTTAATGTTCTTACTTTGTTATATCACTTAATATACTTCTTTTTTATAAGTGGATAAAAATCAATGAAAGAAAATAATCCTATTTTACTAAAAGTTCCTTTTTGATTAGTGATATAATAAGGTTGTTACTAACTATAAATCATAAAGATTTCATTTTTCTGTCTCATAAATCTCCTTAATATATTCACACTCACATTAATAACCTTATTCTAAATAAAATAAGCTAAAGTTAATAGTGTTCCATTAATTTTCCTTTGTAACTTTCATAATGTCTATTTGTATTTCATGTTCTTAATTAAATATCTCCTGAAATCACATAATTGTCTTCCGAAAACTTAATAATTTTTACTCTTGACGTTGGTCTGAGATTAAAAATTATTTATTTGTACACTGCCATTTAGGTTAATGGTGTTTATTATAAACGTTGTAGACATTAACTGAATATTTTTAATTTTCTATCTTAATTTAGTTTTATATCTTTAGGATTCAGAACAATTCTAACCCATAATAACTTTTACATTTATGGTGATTAACATAACGTTTGATCAAATCAAATTTATTTTTAAACGTGATACATATCTACATCTCAAAAAATTAACGAATAATAATTTTTGAAATGTAAATAATTTGTATTTAATATTTAGAGGAAATGCACATGATAATTAATAATTTTCTTCGAGAATGTGCTGCTTTAAGGTCAATACTTGCTATAGTACATAATCAGTGTCTTATAAGGTAAACAGTTGTAAAATCCTCGAACATGAAGTACTTTTAATGATGAAATACAACTTATATTTAATATTTAGAGAAAATGCACTTGATAATGAATAATGTACTTCGATAATGTGTTAAATTAAGGTTAACTCTTGCATTAATACTTATTCAGTGTCTTATAAAGTAAACAATGGTAAAATCCTCGAGCATCAAATACTTTTAATCATAAATTTTGAAAGTACAGAGAACAAATTGAAGGGAAATCAAATGGTAAATTTATGAAAATGTGGATGAAGGCAAAGGACTTTAAACGTCTATGGTCGAAGATCGTGATGATTCCTTTGCTTAGATCTGTTGAAATGGATTATTTTCACTGTTTTTGGCTATTTTATATCTATAACTGTGTATGTGTAAAATGGACAAGATTATTTTAGCTATCAGTAACTAGCAAATTTTGTCAACTATTAAAAAAAATTAGGGAGCATTATGAAAGATAACAGAATTTTTTTTTTAACTCATATCGATTTTAGTTTCAATTAGCAGCAATAGACATGCGTAGCAGCTTATTATATATATTAGCAGCAATGCATGCAATAGGCATTAAAAATGACCATTTTCCCCCCTTTTTTTTAACTTCTTCCATTATTGATAAGAATGTTGGAGGTTAAACATATGGAGTGATTCTATGTCGCTAAAGCAATCTCTTTTTCAGTGACATACTTTAGTTAATAAAAATTATTCATCGCATAATGGCGGGGAGGAGAACGAAGCCGAATATTCTTGCAATATTTTAAAGCCTATTGCTGGTAGTGCCATCTATCTGATATTTTGAACATAACGTATAATATCAAATTATCAGAAATTAACAATGTTGTCACACATTTTGCATAACGATCTGAATACACAGCTTGGTCAAAGAAGTAAGTTACAAAGATTGCTCTAGCACGTACACCAATCCTGAAAGTCTTCTTTTTCGATCAAGAAGATTCATAACAGTAATTTCAGCTGTCTAAATAACTCATATTAGAGTATTTCTATTTGTGACATTCATTCATAAGTTTGGAGCATCGATAGATGTATATCAAATCAAATTTTTTCCTTAACCCTTAATTGCTGTTAGTGGTCTCACAGACCGCCGAGTTTTTTAAGTTTCGGAGTTTAACTCGTAATTTTTAGTTTAACTGTAGATACTGGTCAAATTTTGTCTCGTTTGGAGACCAATTACTAGCTGTAGAGACTTTAGAATAGCTGAATTTTATTTATGATAGTTTTTATGTAACGTTTAATGGAAAAATATTATTCTCAGTGTTAATTTAACATTTTATTTATCTTTAGACTAAGCGGTCTGATAGACTGCTCACAGTAGTTATGCGAAAATTTTTGTCACAGCAGTCAAGGGTTAATATATCAAAAATCACAATTTTTTATGCATTACATCTGCATTGTTTGAGTTTAGGGATTCTAGTCGTATTTTCAATGGGATAGTTTCCTTGATTTCCTCGGAAAACATCATAGAATGTTTAGAAAAGATGATATGAATGACACTGACTCTATTACAGTATTCACAGCATTTTGTCGTTTTTGTTTTCTTTAGGAACTACAGTAGATCGCCGATTATCCGGTTTGCCTGGATCAATCAATGACATAACATTTTTCCTGCTTTCTTTAACTTTTTAGTGAAATTCCTTTAAACGCGGTAGGGTAAATTTGGCTGGTTGTTACAAAGTTTAATCGTGAAATAGCTATTCCTAATTCTCAAATAAAATACCCACCAACAAATGCAATCAGAACAATGCATAAAATCATGTTTCTAAAACATCAGAAATTTCACTTTTAACGTGCGTGAGTCCCTGGAATTGTCTCCCCACTCCCACACAGCCACATAGTGCTCCACTTTATCTTGAAATTCTCTGAAGCGGTTCAAAAAAGTGATTATTTTGTCCCTTATTGTCCTAGGGAGAAGAGCCACAGTGTGTGCATATATATGTACAATAATTTCTGTGTATACTTCAACGTACACTTTTATAACAATTTTGTACAAAACAAAATTACAAAAAACGTAAAAAGACAAACCAGAAATAACTTCTAAACACATCGCTTTTAATATGCTAAAATGTGCACTAAAATAATTCTCAGTCCTAAATCTGAAAAAGGTTTTAAGGTAAATTACCTAAAAAACATTGCAATAGCGGTTTTTTAATTTGTTTAATTATCCGGATTTTACATTAAACGTATCGGCCTCAATTCCAACCTGTCCGAATAATAGGAACTCTACTGAATATGTATTCCTTTTTCTTATCAACAATCTTTTCATATATTTTTTTTAATTTCCCTTCTTGGCACTCTTTTCCTGTTTTTGGCACTATTCGTTAAAAATACAAATGAAAAATAATAATCCTGTTCATAATTTTTAGGGCAATATTGGTTTATTTTCTTTCAAAATAAATAATTTCCGAAAATAAATTCTTTTGATAATCTAGCATGTGCAACATTTTCTTATTTCAAGTACTACAGCTAAGGTCTGATGAAATTTATTATCAAAATCATTGCTACATCCTATGCATGGTTTTTCCTGCAATGTGTATTTTTATGTAAATGTATTAATTATTTCTACAAAAAATAAATAAGACCAATTATTTTTATAATAGATATATTTAATATCTAAAGAATCTGCAATAGTAAATTTATGTATTTTTAAGATTTCATGGCAATTTAAACAAAAAAAAAATTAGTAAAGTGTTTGATGTTTAAATTTATTTTTTTTTAAATTAAGAAACAAAATTTACCAAAACTTATTAACTGCTGAACCCTAAACAGAATTTGTAGTGGGTTAATTAATTACTAAAATTACTGAAAATTTTGTACAATACAGATGTTTCCAAATAACATACATTCAATTTTTTTTAATTTTCATTCTTGTTTTTCAATTGACAGTTTCATTCAAATAAATCCATGAAATTAGTTTCACTCTTTATTGATAAGTTCATGACCCAATAAAATAACCTTTTCAGTTATATTGCATCATGCATTAAGCAATATTACTTGTTTTGTGACACATTTCATATTTTAAGCGATTAAAGTGTACGATTTTTATTGATATACATGCATATTTATATCTAAAATAATAATATATATATAAAATATGTAAAATAATATATATATATATATACATATATGTGTGTGTGTGTGTGTAAATATACAAACATAATATATAAAATTAATATACAGGGTGTCCGAAAAGTTTGGAAACGGTCGAATAACTCGATAAATACATAACAGATTGAAAAACGAAAGGATTCGTGTAAAATATTTTTAAATAAGCTACTCGGTGATAATAATTTGACCCACTCAACCGACCCCCTGAGGATCAAAGGGGGTCCAAACTTGGAATTTTAAATTATAATTTCCATTTTTTACTGTAGATTCGCATTCTAAGGAAAAAATATGTAACTTTTGTATTTGATGTTTATTTCAGATTCTAGTTAATCACGGTGTAATCGAGCATAATAAACACATACATATTTTGGTTTTCCCATCTATGTTTTACCCTCTCGAAATCTGATTGGCTAGAACTTTTGGCGTGAAAATCCCCGTCTTTTGCTTGAATAGCGTTTCTAGAAAACAGCCCGTGTCGATTATTTCGATGGTTCTATAGGGTTTTATATGTTTTTCTCTACAAATATTAATTGAAATATATTAATTTAGTTTTTTATTTGGATTTTTATATTTATCGATTAGATCGTTTCTAAATAGTGACCTATTTGTTTTGATGTTTTAATTTGTAAATATGAACCACCTCTCCCGATAAGAAAAAGGATATCTTCAGTTTTGGGGGGGTGAGGTATGTGGAGATTCTGCATTTCGATGAGTTTTCCAATTTTTTAAAAAATCATTTAATTCAGAGGTGGGAATGGGCGTGTATAAAGTTTTAAAAATAATTTCTTCAGTGTAGAATAACATATAAAACACTGCTTTTTTCGATTTTTAACATATTAATAAGCACCTCCCATCCGGAATAGAAAAAGGATAATTATTATAATATGAGGGTGGTATGTGCGTATAGTATGCGTTTCTATTGATTCTGCTATTTTTTTTTTTTTTAAATAAAGTAATAATACGGTGATGGTTGTGTATGTTTTTTTTAAATTATTACTGTAGGAAAAATGTAGGACAAAATATTAAAAAATAAACTGATAAAACCTTTGTGCTGGTTTTGCAACGAAGGAAGAAGTATCGCAAATTCATGGTACTTATGGGTTTCATTATTTTTCAGGTGAAATATCAGTATTTTTTTATAAAATAAATAAAGCTACTTCAAACACTCGTAATTTTGCCTTATTTAACAATTGATTTTCAATAAAAAATACTCGTACTGAGTATTTTCTTATTGAAATGAAATTGAAAAGAAATCTTATTGTAATTATTTCCTGTTCTAAAATTCCAGGAACCTTACGAACCCTGAAATTTTAGTTTGCAGGAGGCATTATATGATTTCATGATTTGATTAATTACTGCACTCTCTTAAAAAGTCAGCCACAAAATAGCTCAAGTTGAGCTGAAATCCACTCATCTCAATGTTGAAAGGCAAAAAAGAGTTGAAATAACTCGAGTTTTAACTAATTTAAATGAAGTTGAGCTATTTAAATAGCCAATTTAGATCAAGAAGATTTAATCGTTTGAAAAACAATTCTTTTATGATCGAAAAAATTACAGCTCTTTCATGGGAAGACAAATCAGCTCTTTCGTTTTAAGAGTGCAACTTCAAAATAATATGGCAGAAAATTTTTCAACAATTCTAATAGATGTATCATAATTTTTTGTAAATTAATATATATATATATATTCAATTTAAAATTGTTTTTCATAAATTTAACCACTCAGCGGATCAATATTTTGGGTAAAAACTTTCAAATAACGTCTAATTTTTCATGTCTTTTACAGAATTTTTAATCTTTTATCACCGTTTATTTCAAACAGAATTTTTTGCTTAACTGAATCAGAAAAAATGATCGGATTAAATAATGCAAAATTTAGGTTGGACTTTTTCTTTTAGATGGAACGTTTGCTTGGAAAGTGGAGAGCATTTCCTGCTCCATATAGGACAGCAGTTTGATAAAATATTTTGGAGATGCTCTACAATTATTTTTTTTTTATTTCGGTTGCCACGACTTAAATGCGATAAAATAGGGAAACTTACGATGATACCACTGTCTCCCAATCTCTAAATGTCACATATATCCTACGTATAATATAAGACAAATTACATATATCCTACACAAAATATTTTTTTATTTACTTTTAGATTTTATTATGTGTGATAAAATCTATGTACAAATACTAATAAGTAATAATAACTATAGATATATTTACAAATATGCGCGAAAGAACAACGGTTCACGAGCACGAATGCGCCATCGAGCATTTGATTGGCTAAGGACTACCCGTGTCGAACGGGTGTAGAGGCTCCCTGGGGGACGCTTCCTGAGAGCACTATGTTCACTTTGGACACTAATAAAAACAATCTTGAAAAAACAATAAAAAAAAACATAATATATATTTTACACATTATAAAACACAATATATACAGGCTACACAAACTGTTTTTTTTTTTTCTTTTAGAAGATTTTAATATGCATAATAATATATATATATACAAAATTCTAATAACTAATAATAACTATACTAATATTTACAAATATGCGCGCAAAAAAAAAAAAAAAAAAAAAAAAAGATTCGAAAGCACAAATGCACCCGAGAGCATTTATTTCGCTAATAACAATCCTTGTCAACAAAATGCAAAGGCTCCCTGCGAGACGCTTCCTAGGAGCATTATGATGCACTGGGAGTAATAAAAACAACCTTGAAAAAAAAACATATATATATCCTACATATTATATAAAACACATTATATACATTAGGGTGGATCGAAAAATCGAAATTCGGATAATCGAATCGGCGCGGGGTGCAAAAGTTGCCTTTTATGCATACTAATTCACATATGTTTTTTATTGAAATCCATTCATATCTTCCGGTGCCCCAAATGCCTCAAAAATAGTTAAAAATTGAAATTTTTATAAATTTTATAATTTTTTTTTTTTTTTTTTTTTTTTTTTTTTTTGCTTTTTAATATTTTTAAAATAATTTTTGACGCGGGTTGCGAAAGTTGCCTTATATATATATTAGTTCAATCTTTTTTTTTTTTTATTTAAATCCATCCATATCTTCCGGTGCCCCCAAGCGCCCCCAAAATAGTAAAAAAATGACATTTTTATAAAAATTTATAAATTTTGTTTTTTTAATTTCTTTTAAATTATTTTATCAGCGGGATAAAAAAAAAGATGCATTTTATAGTATATTAGCATGCATCCAAATAATTTTCGACTTTGATAAATTTCTTCCAATGCCCCAAAACTTTTAATTATTTGCTGAAAATCGAATTTCATGCAAATATTGAGCTAAAAAATACAAGTAAAATTAACAGTTAAAGAATAATTTATCTAACGTAAAACGTAGATCGACAGGTTGAGAAATCGTTTATCGTATTTTATTAAATGTATAAAATAAACTTTTTATACTTTATTATTTGAAAGACAACATAGATAGAAGAGTTCTCAGCAATGACCAGCAATATTTATATGATATTTGCATAGCAACATCACGTGGTGAATGTGGTTCTGATCTGGCATTAATGAAACCTGGTCCAGTTTATCACTCAAGATAGCTAACAACTACGTGTAGAATTTTAAGGTTATATGTGGCTACAGAAAATCCTTCTGATAATCTCATTACTCTTACGATATATATTATGAAGGTATATGTACCTGTATGGTTTCATATCAAAACAAAGCCATCCATAACTGAAGGAGCGCGTCATATTTGGAAACTTATCACATATTCTAGATATTTGGAACCCAATTTAAGAAAGATCGTAGATGCTGTTATTCAACAAAATATATATATATATATATTTTGCCTCCTTGAAAATTTGCTATTGTCAATGCTCACAAATAACAGAGAGGATATCAGATCCTTAGCAATACGAAAGCTAATTTTGCTAGAAATAAAAAGAGAAAATCACCAGAAGTGAGAATTTTCAAAGTACCCCAAATAAACTTCAAAGCAAAGGATTATTTTGAACTTATTGACTGGCAACGAGTTGGACGTTTTGAACAACCTCTTTTGATAAGCGTGCCTTGCGAAGAAATTGAGAATATGATAAAAGTTGTAAAAACGAATGAATGGTCAAAATATCCATGCCATACCCAAGCGGTTGAAAGATGCATTCGACTAGTGTCTGAGGCATCAGAAACTGTATCTGGACAAAAAAAGAGACACGGTTTTATATTGAGTAGAATAAAATCAAAAAGCCATATAAAACACTATGATACCAAAAAAAAGATTACAAATTTTAAAAATATGTAAATTTCCAAATAGAAGGATGTAAAACTTTTCTCTACGTAAGTTCGATTTTTGTAATTTTTATTATTTAATGCTTTGGTTTTTAAATTTATATGTGGCTTATTATTGTAAAATTAATGTTATTTATAACCTTATACTTTATTAATTAAACTGTTTTCAAAATTTGTAAGTATTTTTCGTAAATTATAATTCTTTCGTAAATTATACATTTTTGTAAAAATTTCAGTTGTTAATTGTAATTGGTGCATCAAATATGTGAATGGATTTTAATTAAGAAAATATATGGGAACTGCAGAGTTATGTAATATTGTAATAACAACTTTCCAACCCAGTGCCGAATGAATTTCAAAAAATAAAATAAAATAAAACAAAAAAAAAATTTTTCAAGAAAATTCCAATTTTAAACTATTTTTGGGGCGCTTGGGGCACCGGAAGATATGAATGAATTTTATTTAAAAAAAATATGTAAGCTAAGATAGATAAAAGATAGCTTTTTCACCCCGCGCCAAAAGTAATTAAAAAAAAATAAATAAACAAAAAAATATAAAAAAAAATCATAAAAAACTCAATTTTTAATAATTTTTGGGGCGCATGGGGCACCGGAAGATATGAATGGATATTAATTAAAAAAACACCGTAAACTAGTATGCATAAAAGGCAACTTTTGCATGCCGCGCCGATAGTGATTTCTAAAAAAAAAAAAAAAATTCCTATACTTTTCGATCCACCCTAATATACATGCTACACAAACTATTTTTTTAATTTTACTTTTATAATATTTTATTATGAGTGATAAAATCTATGTAAAAATACTGATAACTAATATTACTGATTGGATCTTGAATACCCGTACGCGGTATGGGCAAATCATGACTGGAAGAAATACGTTGCCCTACGACGTACGGTCAAAACAGCAAAGCAGTTAATATGCTAAAATTAATGTTTCTAGGCCTTTCAGTATCACAAAAATCAAAGATTTTTTTTCTCCTGCACTCCTTTTGATTTCGTGGCATGGTCATAAGACATAATCTATGTTTGATTCGTAGCAAACACCATCATTTTGGTATCACTGCTTTTGAAATCGGTTCGGTAGTTCCGGATATTACCCTCTACAAATAAAAAAAAACTTTACCTTTTTTTAATAAAAATTTTAATTTTACTTAAGAAAGGTGTTATAATAAAAATAAAATACATTGACATGTTTCGGAACCGTCAAATAAGTTCCATAATCCTAATATAAAAAGATAAATATATACCTAATGCATAATAAAAATTTTATATTAGGATTATGGAACTTATTTGACGGTTCCGAAACATGTCAATGTATTTTATTTTTATTATAACACCTTTCTTAAGTAAAATTAAAATTTTTATTAAAATGTTTATATAAAAGATGAATGTTTTAAAATCTGATGATTTAAAAAATCAATTGGATTTAATTAACTTTTTATCATAAACTTTACCTTTTTTAAAAATAAGTATAGAAATAGTTTACACAAATATCACATTTATTAGAAATATTTATAACTGGTTAATATTTATATTTGATTGATTGGATAAAATAGAAACACAAATAGAAATCTAATTTAATATATTTTTATTAATTTCTATGGCACACTTCTGTTATCGAAACAACCATTATCGATTATTTTCAACAAACATGATTCCGTTAATGGGACTGCTTTCGTGACGAAGCTTCGGTCTATCACAATTTTTTTGTTGGTAAAATCTGGTAAAAGAACAAAAATAATTATCTGATGTATTTTGTTAGATTACAAGAACGATCTTCGAGAATCCAAAAAAATGCCTAAAAAACTGAAAAAATAAATATTTACGAAATTTTACCCATAGAGTCCGAATCTGAAATAAAAAACTGCGCGTATCATTTAAAATTTCAAATTTGGAACACTTCTGATATAGAGTGGGTCAACTTTGGAATCCCGGAATAGCTTTTTCAAGCATAATTAAAGCACGCATTTTTTCACGTATTCTTTGAATTTTTTTTTTTTTTAATATTCAATTTATATAACAAATTTCCTATAAAATTTGAACATTTAAATGAAGAAAAAACTGAAAGAAGATTAGTAATAATTCCTCTTTTCGCGCTTAAAAAAATTAAGAAATAAATTGATTTGTTTTGCAAATTACTTTTTTGTTTATATATTATATTATATAATATATAATTATTTATATAATTATTTATATAATTATGGGGGTTATAATTTATCACATTTGATAATTTATTGCAATAGTAAATAAATAATTAAACAAGTATTTACACTAGCCACCCCCTATGAATATTAAATGTAGTCTCTCTTTCGCAATGATCAACAGAGCTCAATTTTTTTTTTTCAAATGAAAAAATCAAAGGATAAATTTTTTTGAGATAATTAAACTTATTAAATTTAAAATTATGAAAAAAATGTAAAATTGAAAAAAAGTTTTAAATTACAAAAAAATATTATATTTATTACATCTGTTGTCAAATGTTTTGCTGACATTTATTTTGTAGTTGCAGTAATTATATTAGACAACAAAATCTGAAATCCTAACCTCACCTGAAATTTACGTTAGTTCCTTTTCTTAATCAGCACAAAATAACTTTTTATTTTTATTTTTTTTATAATTTGCCATGTATGTTATTCTATACGGTAGAAATTGCATATAAAAAAAACCTCCATACACACCCATCCACCCCCCTGAATTAAATGATTAAAAAAAAGGGTGAGAAATTCATCGAAACGCAGAATATCCACATAGTCCGCCATCAAAAACTGAAGATATCTTTTTTCTTATCGGGAGAGAAGGTTCATATTTACACATTAAAACATCAAAACAAAGAGTTCACAATTTAGAAACGATTTAATAGATAAATATAAAAATCCAAATAGAAAACTAAATTAATATATTTCAATGAATACTTTTAGAGAAAAATATATAAAAATCTATACCACCATCGAAATAATCGACACGGGTTGTTTTCGAGAAACACTATTCCAGCAAAAGACGGGGAATTTGACATCAAAGTTTTAGCCAATCAGATTTCGAGAAGGTAAAACATGGTTGGGAAAACCAACATATGTATATGTTTAATATGGTCGATTGCACCGTGATCAACGAGGATCTGAATTAATCTCTAAAAATTAGCCTTTTACCTTCTTTGTAAAAGTTTTTTTTTCTTTGTAGAATTTTTTTATCTAAAAAAAATCAATGTAAGAAAATTAAAAAAAATGTTTTTAATGACTGTCTATACTGCAAAACCATGATATTAAACTTTAAAAAATATTAATAAAAAATACACTGTTTATGTTACATACAAAAGTTTAATTTGAAATGATGACAGAAACATCTACCAGCCGAGAAGTATAATTAAGAAAATACTTTGTTTTATTTTTTTCATTTAAATGAAAAGATTACTAAACCACGTTTAGTAGTCGATTTTAATGTTGAAAGTACTGAACAATCAAAACTTGCTAAAAAAGCTAAAAAAGAAAATAAATAGAACATATTTTTTTCCTTTTTTTAACCTATTTAAAAAATTGAAACAAGAAAACTCAGCAGACTGAATATTTACTTAATTTACTTGTATTGTACTTCTTTTTATTAGTGTTTAAAAATCAACGAAAGAAAATAATCCTAATTTTTTGAAAATTTCTTTCTGAAAAGTGACATAATAATGCCCTAACTAAGTACCAATCATGAAGATTTCATTTTTCTCTCACATAAATCTCCTTAATATTCTTGCACTAATTTTATCAATCTTTCTCTGAATAAAGTCAGCTAAAGCTAATAATGTTCCGTTAATTTTCTTTTGTAACCTTCACAATGTCTATCTGCATTTCGTTATCTTAATTAAATATCCCTTCAAATCACATAATTATTTTTGGAAAGCTTAATAACTTCTATTCTTTACTTTGGGACGAGATTAATAATAATTTACACTTATATTGACAGTTAGATTAATGGTGATTACCATAAACGTCGTAGAACATCAAGTAAGTTTTATTTATTTTTTACTTTAATCAAATTTCGTAACTTTTATATTAATAATAACTGGAAATCATAATAACTTCCATAATTATGATGATTAACATAATGTTTCTAGGAATCAAATTTACTTTTAATCTTGATACATTTCTACATCACGATACTTCATCAAATAAAAGTTTTTAAAAGGAAAATAATTTCTATTTAATAATGAGAGGAAATGCACATGAGATTGAATAAAGTATTCCTTTATGGTCACCATTCAGTGTAATGCCTAATTAGTGTCTTATTGTAAAATAATTAAATTGTAACCCAATTGTAAAATATTAAAACAGGAAATACTTTGATGATAAATTTTCAAGGTATACAGAATAAAATAAAAGGGAATTATCTATCAAGGTGCGGATGCCTGGTAAGGTCTATGCCTGTGTATGTACCGGGCATTCGAAACTGGATTAATTGATTTTAAATATCAATACCTTGCAAATATCGAACGCTATTATTATTTTTTTACGATTATGTAAGATAATGTTACTTTTAAAGCAATGTTGAGTTGCAGCAGTCTGTAAGCCAGTTACTTGCGTTGCAGGGCGACATGTTTCACCTGATTCTTCAAATTGTTGGAAAGCTATTGCAAATGTTTCAATGTCGGTAGTGAATGTATTGAAAAAAATGTGGAAAGCCTACAATTAGTTATCATATAGAGCAGATTCATTTGCAATAAAAATTCCGTGTAAAAAATCAATAAATAAATAAAAATGACGAAATTTAGTTTTGGAATGCCCTTTGTATATACTGATTTATTTGGTCGGATATTATTAGAAACACATATTTTTTATTACTATTCAACTCTTCTTTTGCAATTTTTTAATATATCATGTTCTTTGCCACTGAATCTGATATGATATTAACGGAAAATTATTGAGTTTATTTTTGAAATCGTTGCTGCTCGTAGGTATTTTTTTCTAAAAATGGACGACATATTTTACGACTATTAAATTATATTTTTAAATTATTAGAATCATCTGTAAAGTATTATAATAAGGAACATCTAAAACCGTGATCTTTATGCCAACACGAGACTTTTATTTCAAAAAATAAACCATGTTCTAGATTTAATGATAAAAACATATAAATAAATCAGGTGAAGATTTTTTTAATTCTATAGGAAATGTATTAAAAAATAATAACATCCACTAGTTTCAATATTATTAAGAAATAATTATGCTTAATTCATAAAATAACTCTAAGCAAATATTAAAATATTCTTGATCTTTCACGCTGAATTACGCAAAACCTATCTAGTGTGATCTTCTTTCTAAAAAGTTTGGAAAGCTACTTTTGTTCTGTAAACAATCAAAACTTATTTGGGTTCAAAAATCTTCTAAATATTCTTGAATTTTCTTTTTAAAATTTTTATTACATACTTAGAATTATAGAATAAAGAAATATTGAATTCAAATTATTTACATACTATGAACAAAATGTATAATATGTACAAAATATAAATGCTTTTACCTTGATAATTTTTGATCATCATACTAAAAACTGGAAAGATGATCCTTTATGCATTTCTGCGTGCCTTTTCATAAAATTAACATAATTCTTCAATAAAACTCAAGACACGCACGACAAACAAAAAATATAAACATTCTCTCTAAAAAATTCTTTTACATTCCATCAAAAATTGATGCCAACTTTTTTATCTAAACTTTTAACTCATCTCGTAAGATAAAAAATATAAAAGCAAAGCAGACGAAAAAACAGTATCGCTTCCATAGCAACGAGTTGCGTCTTATAAATAAATTAAATATCACAATTGCAAATATGCAAACGATTTTCTGTGAATAAACTGGAATAACTTAATTTATCAATTCCTAACATACTCCCACCTTTAATTTAGGCGGAAGCCAAATTAAACTTAAGATCACTTTTGATCAAATTAAGCCCTAATTCAAAATAAAAAATATCTAAATAAATAAAGATAATAACTAAACAATAATAAAATAATAATGAAACATTTAGAGTTCTAGAAAAGTCAGTTCAGAGTTCTAGAAAAAGTCATTTCAGAGTTTTAGAAAAGTCATTTCAGAGTTCTAGAAAAAGTCATTTCAGAAGTCTCTGTACTACTCTACCACTTCTAGTTGTACTGTTTCTCACCATCCACCCCACTAAGCTGCTGCTGGATGGATGACTAATAGGACACAGTTCTTTCAATTAATAGGACACAGTTCTTTCGAAGAAACTATTGCCTTCCAATACAATGATTTTAAAAGGTTATTGGTTCCTCTAAAATTTGAGCCATTATCAGAGTATATAGTAGTCGGCCTTCCTCTCCTGCATATTAATCTTCGAAGTGACTGAATGAATCCTTCCGTTGAGAGACTGGATACAAGTTCCAAATGTATTGCCCTATATATTGCACACGTAAAAAGTACAACCCAAACTTTGAATTTTTGTTTTACGAAAAGAGGGCCATAAAGATCAGCTCCAACAACTTCAAAAACTTTGGAATCTCTGACTCGATCTAGTGGTAGGTGGATTGGAGGTATAGTATATGGTTTTGCAGAGTATCTTTTGCATCTGTAATACTTAGACAATTGACTTCTAATGCTGCGTCTAGAAGAAATTATCAAATATTTTTCTCTTAAAATGGATCCAACTGTTTGAAGTCCAGCATGACCATTCTTTAAATGACATTCTTGAATCAGACAATTCACTACATGATGTTTCGATGGTAATAAAATTGGATATCTGAAAGAAAACTCGTCATCCCGCTCTAATATCTTTGTTTTTACTCTCAACAATCCTTCTTGATCTTTCATAACCTTTAATCCTTTTATTGCATCAGTAGTATTACCAAAACTTTCAGATTGTATTATTGACCAGAACGACCTTTCCGCATCTTCCTTTTCTTCAATCGACAATTCTGATGGAAAACACATATTTCGATTTCTGCACTTCATTATGAATCTCTTCACCCAACATACGACATTAATAAATCTACCAAATTTTGAAATTCTACTATATATCATAAATTCATGTGAATTAGAACATGAAAGAGTAGGTACTGCAGTTTTCTTCTTTTCCATCATTACTAATTCTTCGTTGGGGCTTGTTTCTGAATGTGGCCAATTTTCTTCTGATAACTTCAACCATTCTGGTCCCTCCCACCATCTCATCTTCAGCAGCTGTTTAGGACTACATCCGCGAGAAGGTAGATCAGCAGGGTTGAGATGACCAGGTAAGAAGTTCCATTGTTGAGATTCGAAAAATTTACAAATTTATCTAACTCTATTGCCTACAAACGTTCCCCATTGATCATTTCTTCGAATCCAAGCGAGAGCATTCGAAGAGTCGGTCCAATACTTTACTGGTATGGAAATACAATTAAAGGCTTTCAAAACAAATTTAGTCAACCTTATTCCTAAAATACAAGCAAGAAGCTCTAAACGTGGTATGGTTACATTTTTCTTTGGTGCAAGACGAGACTTAGCTCCTAAAAGTTGTACAAAGACTGCGTCTTTATCTTCACAACGTAAGAAAACTGCTGTTGCATAAGCTCTGGTACTTGCATCACAAAATGTATGAATAGACCATTTTTCTTTACAACCATAGCCTACACGTCTATTTATCTTCACGTCATTTAAATACTTGAGTTCGCTATACCATTTTTGAAAATTATTCCGGATTTCTTCTGGAAGTGGAGCATCCCAATCTAATTTCGTCGACCAGGCGTCTTGAATTATCAGTTTGGCTGGCAACAATGCTGGGGCTAAAAATCCTATTGGATCGAAGATCCCTTGGGTTACAGCTAATATCTTTCTTTTCGACAGATTTTCTATCTCATCACTAAATTTATAAGCGATCTTCAAACTATCTTCCATTGTGTCCCACTTCAACCCTAAAACCGGAACTATCGTTGTTACATTTTTGCTGAGCACCTTCTTTTCGTTAAGGAAACTGCTGTCTTCACTTTTAATTGGTCCGAATTCCCACATTCTTAATTCCATTTTCGCATCAGCCATGATTTCTGTAGATTTTGAAATAAAATTTTCTAGTTCAGGCACATTGTCGACTGAAGTAACGCAGTTATCTATATAGTATGATTTCATAAGCTTCTCAGCTATCTGTTTGTTTTCTTCATCAACATTACTCAAATGATATCTTATAACTGCACCTAGCAAAAATGGGCTACAAGTTGCTCCAAAAACTACTCTATTGTGTTGATAAACTTGAAATTCGTCAGGACTCTTCCACCATAAAAATCGCAAGAAATGCCGATCTGATTCTTTGACTTCAATTTGAAGAAATGCTCTTCTTATATCGGCTACTACCCCAATAGCTTTCTCACGAAATCTTATTGACACTGCAGGAATTTGTTCGATGAGGTTTGGTCCTTTAAAGAGGCAATCATTTAAAGAAGGAGACCTCCCTACCTTACACGATGCATCAAAAACTGGTCGAACACTTGTAGTAAGACTATCTGGTTTGATGACGGGATGATGAGGTAAAAAATGTCCTGGAATCTTGAGTGCTTCATCTGGTACTTTACTTATAACGCCTTCTTCTTCCCATTCATAGAAAACTTTAGCATATTCTTCAAACATTTTCATTGATTTTAATTTCTTTGTTGAATTTATCAATATTCGTTCAGCTATGTGTCTATTCGAGGGAATCTCACGTTTGCCGTTAATCCAAGGAAGACCTACAATATAGCGACCTTCTATATTTCTATCAACTTCTTTTATAAAATTATCATGAGCGAGTTCTTCTTCTTCTGCTTTAGACAAAGTTTGACAGGGATCTGTTATACCAATTGTCTCTAACTTCCATAATTCTGGAATCTTCATATCTTTTAAAGCTAGGTTCGTGATAAACATATTTCCATAATTTAGGCAAGACTGTGATGTACTTTCTAAACGACCACAAAGTGTCCATCCAAACTTTGTCTCTATTGCTGTAAGACCGCTCTTTAACTGTTTTACTCGACCTGTAAGAAGTTGTCCGTAGTAATCGCTTCCAATCAAAATTTCAATTTTTGGACTTCCTGCTCCTAAATCTGTGATCCATAGTTTATTTTGTTTAAGCTCTTTAATTACTGATTCTTTTGGTATCCGAGGAATATAGTTACAAATTATATCTTGATCCAAAAGTTCTAAGACTTCTTTCGTTTGTTTCTGTCTATCAGAAGAACTTAACTCAACTTGGAATTTATTGTGAGATTTAGCTTCTGTTTGCGTACCACCAAACAAAGTGTGTACAATAGCTTCAGAAGAAATGGGATGTAAACCTAACTCTTCAGCTGTACCTTTTAAAATATAGCTCTTTTGCGACCCACAATCAAGTAACGCTCGTACTTTCTTTGTTATTCGACCTTTAATAACTATTTCTAAAGTCATAAGGGCTACTTCAGCAGAACACTGCTTACTTGCTATGGTGCTTTGAATAACTTCTGGGGTCTTAACTGTATTTTCTGGTTCTTTACACATTGAAATTTCAGGGCATAATAACTCGGTATGGGGTTTAGAACAAACGTGGCAACGAATAAAAACTTTGCAAACTTTAGCGTGGTGACCAAAACGAAGACATTTTAAACAGCAATTTTTATTCTTAATTTTGGCCTTCCGTTCATTAAAGGAAAGAGATCTAGCCCTAACACAGTCCTTGCTTTCATGAGATTTACTGCAAAATAAACAAAGGCGTTCTTTTGCGCTAAATAGCCCTGCCGCAGTAGGTATTTTACTTTCTGCTTTTCTTAACTTTTCTTTAGGTTTGTCTTTAAAGCCCAGCTCTATAAAACTCGATTTGGCTAATTTGAATCTTTCCTCGTTTGCAACTTCTTGTTTCAGAAATTCCATCAAACTTACTATATTTGCTTTTGTTGACAATGCATTATTATTACTAACAGTGTTTGATGTGATTGAAATATTATATCGCTGCCATGCTTTTAATACATCTTCCGATAAGCTAGATTCTATCATGGGATAGAGCCACGCCGAATTGCTTTCTAAACTTAAACCCATTGATTCTAACGATCTTAAATATGCCTCGACTTTCGTGAATAAATCTGATAAGGGAAGTTTATCTTTGCCGTGCGCCTGTACATTAGCTACAATCAATTTTAGGAATTCTCTAACGTACACTTCTATTAGTAAATCTTTATTTCCAAAACGCTCTTGAAATGCCTCGACAGCTTTGGGGTAATTAACTGCGGTCATTGGATAGCTCTCTAACAAGCGCCTGGCACTGGTTCCAGGTTCTACCGATTGGATAAGATACTGAAATTTGTCACTATTATCCAAATCTATGTCTTCATGAATTTTCTGAAACTGGGACCAAAATGAAAGATAATTTATTAACTGCGAATCGAATGGCTTAATATTTAGTTTAGGTAATTTATAATGCTTTGATTTGGAATAACCGTGATCTGTGCTTTTTTCACTATCATCTTGATTACGTTTATTTGTACCCAATGCTTCGCTAACTTTACGCTTAATGGTAATAAATTGATCTGAATAACTTTCATTTTCCACTACTTCATTTTCAATAGCCTCTTCGTCGCATTTATCATCATCTAACATGAGTTCAATTATCGCTTCATCGATAGATTTAATTTCATGAATCAAATTTTCTAATTTACTAAAATCGTCTGAAATTTTGTCCTTATCTAATGACTCGCTGTTAATTTCTTCATTCAAAACATTTAAAGTTCTGGTAAATGACGAACGTAGTGGTGTACGCTTTTTCTTTAGCTTATTCATCTTAGAAAAATTAAGTAGTAATGCACAGCTTATGAAAACACTATACGCTATAAAAACAATTCAATATCTCAACAGTATTATTCAAATGTCCCTGTTCGGGCGCCAGTTTTGTTCTGTAAACAATCAAAACTTATTTGGGTTCAAAAATCTTCTAAATATTCTTGAATTTTCTTTTTAAAATTTTTATTACATACTTAGAATTATAGAATAAAGAAATATTGAATTCAAATTATTTACATACTATGTACAAAATGTATAATATGTACAAAATATAAATGCTTTTACCTTGATAATTTTTGATCATCATACTAAAAACTGGAAAGATGATCCTTTATGCATTTCTGCGTGCCTTTTCATAAAATTAACATAATTCTTCAATAAAACTCAAGACACGCACGACAAACAAAAAATATAAACATTCTCTCTAAAAAATTCTTTTACATTCCATCAAAAATTGATGCCAACTTTTTTATCTAAACTTTTAACTCATCTCGTAAGATAAAAAATATAAAAGCAAAGCAGACGAAAAAACAGTATCGCTTCCATAGCAACGAGTTGCGTCTTATAAATAAATTAAATATCACAATTGCAAATATGCAAACGATTTTCTGTGAATAAACTGGAATAACTTAATTTATCAATTCCTAACAACTTTCACAATGCATTGTTAACAGCTAACTAGAAATATGTAAGATGATGGAAGAAATAATTATTTATATCGAAAGTTTCATGAAGAGAAAACGTTTGTTTTTAAAAATATTATTTCTAAGATTTTGATTTACTGTGGAAAGTTGCGAAACAACTTTTAACACCTTATGTAATGTATGTTGTTGACATCAATGTTGAAATACTATATTTTCATAAATAAGATATAGGGTCTAATGAAACAATGGATTTTTTTTTATAAAATACCAAGATAACAAGGGGACATAGTAACGTTTTTTTCTGTAAATTTACGTGAACAGTGTGAATTTTTTTCTTGTATTTCCCAATTTAAGAAATGAGTAACTGATGCATGGCGCTGCATTGCTTCAAACTTTAAGTATATTGAAAATAATGAATGAAAATGGATAAAAAATTTTATTATGATTTATCATTTCGTATCTTATGTATATAATAAAGAAATATTTTGTACGCGCGTAATGCTTACAGTATTTTACGAATGCAACACCTCATAGTCACACATTTAGGCTTTGCAATTTTTGCCACTGCAATATTTAATCTCGCATAATAATATGGAATATTTTCAATTTTATACCGCTTTGTGGAAAAGAGACCAAAATTCAAATGCAAGTTGTTTGAAAAGTGTATTTTATTTGACTAATTTACTAAAGTCAATAAAAAAAAAATTCTAGCATGACTTTTTTTTTAATCAATCTCGTACGCCTACAGGCTTTATTGAGAAAAATGCCAGTTGTAATACAAACTATATAAATAGTTCAGCATTTGTCTGTGACTATTTTCTATAGCAATATTAAAATGTCACCTATCTATCATACTAAAATATGTTCATCTATTTGTATTTTATAGTATTTCTCCTACAATATAAAGAGTTGAGCGAACAAATTAACATTAATTCTTTGCTTTGATCCGAGGTTATTTAAAGTGCCCTTGGGTTTTCAAAATTTTATATAATTTCCGAAAAATTTATTTTTGAAATTTTTAATGACATTTTTGTATTTATGACAGCTAAATGATAAGAGGACATGGGTTATTATATTTCCTTTCATGTGTGCTTTTTGAAATCAAAATTAACCTTTATTTGAAGAGATGGTGAAAATAATATTGTACTGAAATGCATTTTCAAAGAAAATTACAAGGCATGCAAGCTAATTCTCACAGGAATCTGTTTATCAAAAAAAAGGATTCCAAACTAAATCAAGAGGAGTTTTTGATAAATTTTAGAGGATCCGAGGATAGAAGATTTTGAAAAATTAATCAGGAAGTTTATCAAAAAGAATTCTTAATGAAAGCAAAAGATCGTCTGTCGACTGACATTGAGATGAATTCCATTGGCGTAAAAAGAAAAATAAATCTATGGTACCTTTTAATTCAAATTAGAAAATAGATTTTCCAATATTTCTTAAGGTTGCCAGAGAAAAATTTCCCCAAGCATGTTAAAATATTTTAGCGAGGAAAATTACGGTTTACTAATCTTTTATTTCAGTTCATAATAAGAAAACATTTTTGAAGAAATTTGTCAAAACAAATTTATTTTTGTAAAAGCTGAAAAAAATACAACATTTTTACCAACTTTCAAATCGGAAGCCAAATCACGGAAGAACAAATATGTTTTTGAAAGAAAAGTTACAGAATATATTACTTTTTGGTAATATAGCTTTTGGATAAATATAAATTTATTTATTTTTTTTGAAATATTATATTTTAAAAAATATTAATATTTTTATTTCTTAATTTAAAATAAATTTAGATTTATTTTTACAAAAAAGTACCAAGTGATCTCATGCTGTTTAAAAGCAACCCACCGAGTATCCTTATAACTAGTTTTTTAAAGATGATTTCCTTTGAATCTTATGATTATTTTGAAAATTATTACCATCTGTTGCCAATAACACTTGCTAAAAAAAGAAAGCATACCAAAGATATTGTGAAATAAATCTCCTATGTTATCTCAAGCAAAAAAATCGTCATTTCTGTATAGAATTGTGAAGATCCTTTTATATGTTTCGGTTGATTGATATTCTAAGGTATTTTACGTTATTGATGTCATTGTATTAGTAGCATCACATGACGTAATTCACATATTTACCATTTTTAAACGCAATTTACATATATATTTCGGGGAAACATTAGTTATAATTAAGATTGTATGCTCTTTTGACTTTAATCACAGAAACGATATATATATATTGGCATCTGTAAAAACATCTTTGCAGACAGGAAAAAAATCACTGAATCGTACAGATATATCATTAATAACACAGATATATTAAAATGCAAACTCTAGTGACAATGATTGGTTCTTTCCTACAAAATACTTTTGGAGGTTAATAACATTTAGTTATTCCTACATTACAGTTAGATGGAGGTATTTAAAAGAAAAAAAAATTAAGTAGAAATTATGTAGCTTTTAGTGCATCTGAGTGATTAGTGTGATGTGATTTACGTGGTGGCGTGGTTCATGTGATTGGCAGTGTACCAGATCTAAAAAATTTCGATATTTGATTGAATGTACCTAAAATTCTGCTTGTGTTTTCAAAGTCACCAGAGCATGACGCTTCACTGTTTTGTGGTTTTGAGCTTACACTACTGAAAGAAATTGTGCATCCGATAGTTATAATTAAAGTACACGTGTTTAGAGTTTAAATATGAAGAATGTACAAGTGGAAACGCAACAAATTTCATATAGATACTTTTAAAACAATATTTGTTTTTACAGTAGAATGGCAAAAAACTAAATGAAAGAATTTTTTTTATTATTTTTAAATACTCTTTAGTAACCGATGTTTATCTAACAACTAACGTCTAATGTGATGGCGAAAATTCATGCTGTTCCGAAATTTTCGGCTGCAATCTGCTTATTTTATGTAGTCATTGATTATGGAATATTCACCCTTTGATTTGGTTTTTTATAAAAAGCGAAACGACAAAGTTTTATCTATAAACAGTCTAAGCAAATGATATTAATTTAATGAGGTTAAAGCGAAGTCAATTAAAAATTTAATACACCATTTATATTGTCTTGATTGGACAAATTGTCTAAATTGGACCTGTTTTCAAAAGTTTGCTAGATATTTTATTTTTGTTGTAATATGGATGCTGTTACTTATTTTATGTCTAAGATAATTTCATTTAATGTAAATGGAAATCAATGTAATGTTAGATGTTTGGATTATGATGAGATTTAATATTTAAAACAAGAAGTTTTTCATTCTCCCTCAATCACAAAGATTACAACAAATGGAATCACAACACACCATATATACCTAAATATAATTATTGTAATAAAAGCAAAATACTTAATTGAAAACAACATCCATTTCTGAAATCTGTAATTGTTATTGTCTGGATTTTAAGTCTCATAGAAAGATGAAAAAAGATAATACAAGCCTTAATATATACTGATATAAATTATAAACGAAAAAAAAATCAATAAAAGATAAACAAAAGTAATTCAACAATATAAGTCATAACCATGCAACATTTCTCCTTAAATCATATTTAGTTTAATTTATCTACAGTACAGAAAAAATATGTAGTAAATGTATAACCGCTGCAGACTTCATGTCGTCTAGAGACGACACTGAAAATCATCCTCTTAATTAATTTAAATGTTTCTGAAAGTGATAAAATCACATCTAGACTTATTAAATAAATGTGTGATATTAGAAGCATCGATATATAGACAGGTGCATCTTTGGAGATGTTTTGTAATAATTTTAAACTGTTTTTGTAGTTTAATATAAAATTTGTCTCGGGATTCAAGAGGTTAAATATATATCGATGCAAAATATTCTATAAAAAAAAAGTTTTTTTTTTTTTTTTTTTTTTTTTTTTTTACATACATGTTGAACACTTGTCCTGATAAGACTATTTAACTATTTCATTAGCACAAAAATAAGTAAAAAGTATCGCAAAAGTACGCCGAAAGAAAATTTCAAAATGAGAAATGTATCTGTTATCATATTCGTAATTTTGTTAATCCTTCATCAGATCACTAAATATTAAAATTTAATTAAATCGGATTAAAAATCGGAAAAAAATATTGAATTTCAAAAAATTGAATGTGTAAACTCAAGATAAGAATAATTGATGAGTTAGTTTACTTTTACAATATTTAAAATAAATAAAACGCTTTAATGATTTATATTTAATCAGATTATTTGCTTCCATGAATCTTAATCTAGTTATATTATATCATAAATTTAATTATTATCTAAAGTTAAAAAAATTATTATTTAAATATCAATATTTTAAAGAAAAATAAATTTAAAAACTTATTTTCTGAAAAGATAAGTGCTTTTTTTTTCTTCATTCAAAAAATTTTAAAAGAATTTTATTTAATTTTAAATACACTATATGGCCAAAGAATACCAGCCACTTGCGATTTTAGCCATTTTTTTCAATATCTAGACAACTATATGAGTAATTGTCCTGAAACTTTAAGTGTGAAAATATAATAGTACAGGTCATATATTAACGTGAAAAACTTTTTCTGAAACTCCACAAGAGACCGTCAAAAAATTGAAAAAAAAAAAACGAATATTTTTTAGGCAACCCTGTAAAAACTAATGTAGCAAAAGCGTTCAAACCTTAGGTTATGATTAAGTAGCTTAATAAAATGAACTGCGTTCATTTTTACGCGTTGAGCATGTATACTCGTAGAGAAATTAAGATTTTTATAAAAACAGTCCCAAAATTTTCCAAGTTTTTTTTGCTTATAATTTGTGGAGTTTTTATTATAATTTAATGTTCTTTTTTGAAAATATGATAAGCAACATTGTACACAATATTCTGCATTTAGAATTAAAAAATAATAAAAATTGTATGAAAATGTGCAAGTTTACCAGATAATTTTTCATTGCGCCTGCGTGAACTCTTTTAAAATTTCATCTGCATATTGTATTAGCTAAATGTATAGAGCAACGTTTGTAAAAGTCTCAAAAACATAGCTGGAAAATTCTGAAAGTGATCGTCTATAAAATAAGCTTAAAATTCGTTATTCCCAAAATGAAGCAAAAAAAAGAGGGGCTGTAATCCATTTATCTATTCATTAGTGTCAATGTTGAATGTGCATTATGTCACCTAAAAATATATTCGGATACAACCCCTCATTTTTTTGCTTCATTTTGGTAAAATCTGATTTTAAGCTTATTCTGCAGACGACCACTTTCAGAATTTCCAAGCTATGTTTTTGAGACTTTTAAAAAAAGTTGCTCTATATATACATTTAGCTAATGCAGTATGCAAATAAAATTTTGATAGACTTCACGCGTGCGCAATAAAAATTATTTAGTAAATTTGCTCACTTTTCATACAATTTTAATAATATTTTAATTCTGATTACAGAGTATTTTGTACAATTTTGTTTGACATATTTTTGGAAAATAACATTATTTTATATTAAGAACTCCGCAAATTATAAGCAAAAAAAACTTGGAAAAATTTATGACAATTTACATAAAACCCTTAATTTTTCTACGATTATACATGCTATCCGCATAAAAATAAAACATTTCATTGCAATGAGTAACATAATCATAATCTGTAGTTTGAACGCTTTTTCTATATTAGTTTGACAGGGTTAGCTGAAAGATATTCGTTTCTTTTTTTCAATTTGGTGACGGTCCCTTACGGGGTGTAAAGAAAAAAAATCTTCACGGAAATGTATGACCTGTACTATTATGTTTACACAATTAGAGTTTCAAGATAATTCCTTATGTATTAGTCTAGATATTTAACAAAATGTCTAAAATCGAAAGTAGCCTGTCACCTTTGGCCATATAGTGTATGAAATCTGTTTATTCTCTATGTTTTATAATATTTATTCTTTTCACTAAGAGGTAGACGATTTTCTATAAACTGACCATTGAAAGGTTGTTTAAGTCAATGTAGCCTGATCGGGGATTTTGTCCCGATTTTAAGGTATTTTGTACATCCAAGGGAAATTTTTAGGTAGAAGTAGTTCATGGGGAACTTTTTGGGGACAATCAACAATTTGGGGGGGGGGGAAACTTAGGGAGTTTTATTTCACTTTTTCACAAAATGTCAAAAATCGCAAATGGCCGGTCATCTTTGGCCGTATAATATATATTGAAGGATAATTTAATCGCTATTCAGTGAAACATTGTCTTTAACATAAGTCAGTTGAAAATATTTTTCTTACAAAAACGATACCTTAAGTTTTACGCAATATAAAATACATTATAGGGGGAACTGAGGCAAATTGATACATGGGGCACATTGATAACCCCCCTCTACTCTCTCACAGGGTCATTAAAGGAAGTTTCACAACAGCTCCAAAAGGTGATGCTAGTACACTCTTTCTTTCTTTCTAACCGATGACCAGGCCCCTACCTGCCGAGTTTTCTCAGCTTAACGAGTTAAATACCTGGTATCGGGGCGGGCGACCGCCTAATTGCCACGTAGTGGCAATAAACTTTGCTTCGCATGCCATCATTTCTGCAGTATTTGCTTGTCGTTGAGCATACTTTGTTTCGCTTGTTAATTAATGGTACATCCTGATGTTAGAACTGCAAATGGCTTCGCAAGATGGTCTCGTAATTTAGAGCCTTGATCAGATGACGAGACCTTCACCTGGCAAGGCACCTCCAGAGGTATAATTCACAGGTAACTTGGAGGACTTTGCACCCACGACGGATTTTACATGCACCAGGCGCCATTAGCGTACATGATGGAATTTTCAGCCGGCAAAGTGGGGACGATCTACGCAGACAAGTGCCGAGGTCGGCTGATTGTGGCTAACGGTTGCTGGACTGAGTACGTAGTTTATTGCCTTTGTTAATGTACTGAGTTTGGCGCCGCACATCACTCCCACTCGCCGTGCCAGGTAAAATGGGGCTGGAGCTAAAATTATTTTTTGAGCCGAAACGGTGGCATGTTCTTAGCAGACAACAGGGGGGACAATTTTGAGGGAAATTTAGAAAAGTAAATAACCAAAACTAAAAAGGCCGAAATGCTAAGTAGTGCCAGAGAAGGGAGAATTTTAGGACCGAAAAGCAAGGCAGTCGAATCGCTGCTGATGGTGACGAGAACCCTCCTTTCTACCGTACCCCCCCCCCAAAAAAAAAGTGCTCCATGGGCTGTCCCATTGGAGCGGGTCCGGTAGCTCGTGCGGACAGAGTCCAAATGCACCTAATAAAGAGGCGTACTGTCACTAGAAAAAAAAAACAAGGGAAAATGCGAAAAAGGAAAACCCCGAACACGTTCCGGACCGCACAGAGTCCCTTGAGTCTCTGCGTCGATGAGGTCAACGTGTGCGGTTCGGGGTATGTGGACTAGTAGGTTGCTTCCCATTGCTCTTCGGACCGCTCAGGGTCCCGTGAGTCCCTGCGTGAATGAGGTCAACTTTAAAGCCTGAGAGGCGTTAGCCAACTAGGGTGGGGTTCCAGAACGATGTCGGACCGGCCAGAGTCCCTTGAGTCTCTGCGTCTAGAGGTCAACCTGTACGGTTCTGGTGCAGTGGACTTGATTGGTGCTCCCGAATCTCTTCGGACCGCACAGGGTTCCTTGAGTCCCTGCGTCGATTAGGTCAACTTGAAATTTTCGGGAGCCAAGTCCTAGGGGAGGGAATCCTGGAAGGTAAATGGGTTAGTAACATTGCTATTGTTTAAAATTAACCAGATAGTTCACTTAACCCAAGCACTCCCCGTAAATTCCCCTTTGATATTTTTTTCTTGTAATTTATATCTTATGTTATTAGATCTGGACGGACAAGCAGTTAGGCGGGGGCGGATGAAGCTTTTTGATTTGTCGTAATGTGCAGCTTGCAGATCCGAGATGTCTTTCGACGTGCTTGCAATAGTATTATTGCGGGGCACCTGTTTCGGGCCGTGGATACTGCTGTTACTGCACGACTACCGCTTACTGCTGTGATCATAAGACATATCATTATTTTAACATTTTCTGATTTTTTATTGTTGACCGTAGGGTTTTAGACCTAAGCCATTTTACCTTTAATAACATATAGGACGGACATGCAGTGCCGGAGGCGGGTGAAGCTTTTTACTATGTCAAGGTGTGCGACTTGCAGATCCGTGATGTCTTGCGACGTGCATGCAGGAAGGTCCTGCGGGGCACCTGTTTCGGGCCTTGGATACTGCTGATATCGCACGACTACCGCACACTGCTGGGACATAAGACAAAATACACTATTTTATAATTTTTTTTTTGGCGATAGAAATCCTAGGCCGTTTTATAAGTTTTTTAATTTTTTTTTTTTTTTTTTTTTTTTTTTTTTTTTTTTACATATAATAACATGTAACACAAAAATTCGCGCGGGTACATGAAGGATTAGTGGCTGCAGTAAAGGATTGCGAGTTTTTTTGTGTATATGTGGTCATTTGTCTATGTATTCTGTTGTATGAGTGACGTGATGTTGTCGCAGTTGTCTTGGAGCCACCTGATTATGATTTTTGCCTTTCTCTGTACGTGTCTGTTTTTTGCTAATTGTTTATGCCATAATTTTTCGTTTTCTGTTGTTATGTTTGCTAGATGATCTGCTTGTGTGAGTGGGCATTGTAGCAGGTAGTGTTTAGGCGTACCCTCCGAACCGCAATCACAGTCCGGTGTGTGCGCCTTCTTGAATCTGTGGAGGTATTCTGGGAATGCTCCATGAGCTGTGTAAAGTTGTGAGAGTAGGTAGTCGCTAACTAATCTATTTTCGTCTACTTTTGGAAAGTACTGGTAAGTTTCCCTGCCTGTGTCCCCATAGTCCCATTCGAACTGCCACTGTTCAGTTGTTAAATCTTTTAGTGTTCCTTTTAGTTTTGAATTAGGTTTTTCCAGGTAGTATGCACGTTCATTGTTCTGGTTTAGTGCTGCGTGTTTGGCTAGCACATCGGCTTCTTCGTTTCCTTGGATGCCGACATGCGCCTTGACCCAGCTGATTTTAAAATTGTTTCTTGAATCTTTGATTAGGTTGTGTATTTTGTTGACTGTGTTATTGGTGTTGAATGGTTTGCTTAATGAATCTATTGCTGATTGGCAGTCCGACCTAATGCTGTATGGCTCACACAATGAATTGCCCCATTCCGCTGCTTTATGTATAGCCAGTAGTTCGGCTTGGAAGACGCTGTTACAACTTCTTAGAGGCACTGACCAAGTCTTTATTTTTTTATTATTTTTGAAAGCTACAAAAGCCGAACCTGTAGCACCTGATTCCAATTTTGAGCCGTCTGTATAAATGCATGTGTCCTTTGGGTTGTGGCCTATACGTGGTTCAATTGTTTCTGCCGGGTGGTTTTGCCATATGTTTACTTTCTGAGTGTATTCTCTGTGAAAGATGATTTTGTTGTGTATTGTTGCATTCTTCCTTAATCTTGAGACTGTGCCGTATGCCGCTTCATAGTTTACTTTAAGGTGAATTGGAATCAGGCCAGCAAGTACCAATAGGGCCGAGGTTGGGGCCGTTCTATAGGCCCTGACTATGGCCAGTGCGAAGTGTCTTTGGCAGCTCAAGAGGATTTCTTTACACCTCTTCGTAAGGCTGTGCCCCCAAATCGGTGCCGCGTAGGTTAGCGTCTTCTCAACTACTGTGTTGTACCAAATTTTCATTATGTTAGGTGTAAGACCCCATCCTTTAGCTGTCATGTATGCTAGGTTTTTGAAGTTGTTTCTAACCTTGTCGGCTTGTGTTTGACAGTGTGGTTCCCAGTTTAGGTTTTTATGGAGTATGACCCCTAGGTATTTAATTTGTTCTTTGACATGTAGTTCCTGACTATTTAACTCTATTCCCTCTATGATGTTTGGATCTGCTGTTGGAAGGTTCCAAGAATGGCCCCTGTTTAGGTATAGTAATTCAGTTTTTTCTTTGTTTAGTGTTAGGTAGTTTTCCTCTATCCAGTCGTTGAATTCTTTTAATATTCTGTTTGCTAGTCTTTTTAATTTGTCTTTTGACCTACCCCTGAGAATTATTATGAAATCATCTGCAAAGGCTTGTATTCTTACATTTTTCCCCCAGCGTTTTTTGAGAGCTGTTTCCGCCATTAGTAGCCACAGAAGCGGGCCAAGGCAACTGCCTTGGGGGCAACCGCCATAAGTTTGTCTTGTTACCTTGATGCCGTTTTCTTCTAATGAAACAAATCTTTGTTGGAGGAAACTCACTACCCAGTTCACTAAGTAATCCGGGCAGGGAGACTGTTTTAAATTATTTATTAGAATTGGCCATCTTATGTTGTCAAAGGCCCCTTTGATGTCCATGGCTATTAGGAGTGTTTGATAATTGTTATTGCCGTCTTCTTTAACTGTTTTTAATAGGTTTTCTAGTGCATGTTCTGTTGAGGTCCACTGTTTGACCCCGTATTGTTTGTTACTCCAATATTTTTCTTTGTATAAGTGGTAGTTAATTCTCCCATGGATTATTCGCTCTAGCATTTTCCCTAACGCTGGTAGTAGGCAAATTGGTCGATAATTTTTTGGGTTTGTTGGGTCTTTGCCTGGTTTCTCGAAGAGTACGACTACGCCTAACTTAAATGATTTGGGAAAGTATTCTAGTTTTTGACATGTGTTAAACAGAGTTAGTAGGAGTTGTGGAGCTGCTGTGTGTATTCTTTTAATTAGGTTATAGTCTATGTAGTCGTACCCTGGTGCCTTGTTTTGTTTGATGTTTCTTATTATTCTATTGAGTTCCGCTTTAGTTATTACTGGTGCTTTTGCGTATTCCAATGGATTTTTGTCTGCCTTGATAGTATGTGGTGTTGAACTGTCTGTTAGGTACAGGTTGTCTAGGAAATGTGTTAATGTTTGTTTTATGGTTGTTGTGCCATCTTGTTTTAGTATGTCAATGAGTTTCACTGATCCCGTGGTTTTGTTGCTTGCGTGTTTGTAGTGCGTTCCGTAGGTGTCCGTTGTTTTACTGCAATAATCCTTCCATGTTTTTGATTTGGTTTTATTTATCAGTTTTTTGAGTTTGGCCCTTTCTTTTTTGAAAACTGTGTGTTGTTGTAGTTTTAGGTTTTCGTCAGTTTGCTTTTGATACCTCCTCCTAAGAGCCCTAACCTTGTTCCTGGCTGTTTTGATTTCGTCCGTCCACCACGGTGGAGCAGTGAGCACTGGTGTTTTTTTCTTTTTGTAGCACGTGAAAGCTATAGTTGTGATTTCATTTTGCAGTCTCAGTGTAATGTTGTCCAGTTGGTCTTCTGTTGTCACTTTGTTGAGTTCTTTTATGTATTTGTTTCTTATTTTTCTAATGAGTTTATCAAATTTGGCATGTTTTCCTACCTTGGTTTGGAGACCATGTCTCTGGTAGTCTATGTTTTTATGATTTTTGATTGTGTAAGTAATGTAGCAGTGATCACTAAGTGAGGCTTCGTCGCTGACTTGCCAATCACTGATTTCGTTGCCCAGGGCGACCGTGGCTATGGTTAAGTCCGGCCAGCCCCTTAATTCCCTCAGCCTCCCGTCCGGATCTCTCCGTGAGACTCTAAATGAGGGTTTGGCGTCTGGTGGGTTGTGGACGAACAAGGAGTGTAGCAGGAGGAAGTCTGTGAGTTCCCTGCCCCTTTGGTCAGTGTCGTCGTATCCCCAGGCTGTGGAGTGTGCGTTGAAGTCCCCCGTTAGCAGCACTTCGCCCACCGCTTTTTTCAGAGCTTCTTCGATCTCTGTTAGTACGTTCGGGAAGTGCGCTGACGGGGGAGCGTATACGTTGATTATTGTAAATTGGTTGTCTTTGTTTTCTAGTGTTATGGCAGTGGTGAATTCTTTCGCGAGTATTGTCATAGGTTTAGTTCCTAGTTTGGTGATTATCGCTGATTTGTTGGATGGTGTTTTCGTTATGTTCCACTTCTTTTGGTTAAACCCTGTGATGTTCCCAGTTTTTTTGTGTTGGTAGAAGTCTTGCAGTAGTATCACCTGGAGGCCCCGTGCTTCGGCGAGACCCGCCAGGCAATCCGTTGCCCTACTTCCGCCATGTAGATTTATTTGAATGCATTTAAGAGAGTCGTCTTGAGTAACTTTTGGGTTAGGTGTTCTGTTAGTTTGTGGGCCTACCATGTTCGTGTCTGTAGATGTGTGTGAGGGTGTGGGTGTTTGTGTGTGGAGGGTGACGTTTATGGAGTTGGTGTTGGTGGCCGCGCTCCTTGAGCGTGTCAATCTCTGACTATCTATGGCCATTCTGGTGTTGACGTGCAGCGTTGTAACTTATTTTCTTTTCTATGTCTGCACGTGACCTCGTCACTAACCTATCTTGATTACCAATGGTATTGATCGTCACTCTCCCTGTGAGTACCTCAACGCCTTTGGACAGTGCCTTGCCCTGCTCTGTCTGAATTTGCCTGACCCGGAGGAGAGTCCGCCAGACCCAGCATGCACCCGAGTGCAGCGTATGGTTCGTATCCTTGTTGACTGGTATGTATCCTTTCATGTTGAGGTTGTAGTTGTGGCACGCGATGCAGCAGACTCTGTCCGTACTGCACTCTGTGTGCACATGCTGCCCCGCGCACTTGGAGCACCTCTGAGGCCTGTTGCAGTCCTTTGCCACGTGATCAAATTCAAGACATTTGTGGCAACGGATAATGCTGATGAATGGCCTAATTGGGCATTCCCTGAGCCCCAGGCAGATCGTTCTTGCCTTAAGCAGGCGATCTGCCAGTGGTTCAGGGAGCAGGACCTGTTGGTGCTTTCCCCCGCGGGTCTGCATGTGCCTGGGCAGAGTGACCGCATCGTCTGCTCGTCGCGGGTCTAATCCAATCTTCTTCTCGATCTTCTCCTTGATTTGGGCTTCTGTCACATGCTCCGGGATGTTGAAAATTATTACTTTCTTCTTCCGTACGCTTGCTGTTTTTACTGTCAAATCTTCACTTTCTTCCATTTTTTCCGCCAGTGTTTCTTTGATCTTTGAGGCTTCTTCTGCGTTTTCACATACTATTTTGATACCCTTCTTTATTCTTTTTAAGTTCTTCACTCCTTGATGGTGCTCTATCGTAGCGGCTCTCACTGTGTTTTCAATTTCCTCTACATTTCTGTCAGAGTTTGACTGGATGATGAGTGTGGAGGTTGACGCTTTTAACACTTCCGAATACCCTCTTTGGGTCGTTGTCTGTGTTGGAGCGACAGCCTCCTCCCTCTGAGCCACGTCTGCCTCACCTGTGTTAGGGATTGCCTGGACTTGACATTCGTAGACTGCGGCCTTTGCTTCCGCTGCTGTCCTTTTTATTTCCAACTCCATTAGGTTCGTCATGATTAGATCTGTAGCTTTATCTATTTCTTCGCTAGTCGACTTCAGTACTCCTTTGCATTTATGCTGCAGTAATTGTATGTAGTTGAGAGCCCTGATTATTCTTTCTGCTTCATTGCTTCTTTTGTAGCCGGTGTCTGGTTCGTCACTGATGTTGAGTAATTCTTTTCTCATCTCCTTCAACTGTTGCGTCTCTTCTGGTCTTTGTGCCTTATCATCATTTTTAGCTTCACTCATCTCACTTCCATCATCTTCTAAGTCCTCTGCATCGTCTGTCTCACTATCTTCTTCTTTCTTCTTCATCTTGAATTTCTCTTCGATTTTCTTCAAAGTTTCTTTCGCTTGCAAATTCTTCGACTTTGTGCTTTTGTTTTCTTTTTGGCTTTGTGATGACCCGGATGCATTCCCCGTCACCGAACGTCTCCTCCGAGCGCTGGCAGTAAGAATTTGCCTATCTGAGTTCTTTGCGGGCAAGGGTGGGGAGGCATTATGAATGCCATTCTTGACATCGCCTTTTACTTGTGTCATGTTGTTAATGCTGTAATGTGTAGTATTTAACCACTAAGTTAATTTATCAAATGAAATAAGTACCTTCTTCAATATGGCTGACGACCATGGGTTGTGGAACCCCCAGGCCGGCCAGCGAGACCTCACCAGCCCTAAGCATAATAAATGGACAAATACCCCCCTAAATAGTATGCACAACTGAAAACAAGCCCTTCTAAGACTGAGCTAGTCTGAACACACACACAAAAAAAAAACTGAAATCCGTGAGAATGACCCGAGTGTGAGGTGACAAGAATGTGCAATATAAGACATGTAAATAATAGAGCATGAAAAACATTAAAAACATGAGCAAAACAAACAAACTGGGAGGCTGACCATGGTAAGAACCCTGAAACACCCCCCCCCCTCCCAAAAAAAAAGGAAAGTGGTTTGGTCGACTATTAAAATTAAAAAGAACTGAGAGAAAAATTAATAATTTAGTATTGCAATAAGATGAGTCCTAGAGTACTTAAATTAGAATAACGGGATTAAGACAATTATAACAGTGAGAGTGACTTAGTTAAAGCTATTACTAGAACTACTATTAGTAAAACTAAGACAAATAAAGCTGGCGATAACCTGGAGTTGAGTGACGAACTGGGGATAATTCAGGTTATGAGACATTGGATTGCAGGTAATTATTATAGCTAAGAGAAAATGATTAAGCTAAGACAAGAATAAAGAGAGAAACAGTTAGTAGTCAATTAAGCAAATGCTGTTAGTTATAACTAGGAAATAGTTATGCATGGGAAATTAATTGGCTAACCTATTATTAGGCTAAGCAGGGGGGGGGAGTACTAAATGTATTATTTATAATAATTAAAACAGTTAAGAGCTAGCTAAAACCGAGAAATTAATTTAAAAGGACTTAACATTTAAACAGTTACTTAAAACAATAGAGATAATTGCTAATGGGAAGTAGGATAAGGTAGTTAACCCCCCCCCCCAAGGAGAAGTTGAGTTGGGATCGCTAGCAAAGTTGAACTAGGAGTATAATTGATAAGCAGGGAATTACAATAAGATTAGTCCTAGAGTATTTAAATAATTAGAGAAACGGATATTTTCAATTATAACAGAGAAAGTGACTTAATTAAAACTATTACTGGAACTACTATTAGTAAAAACTAAGACAAAAAGAGCTAGCGAAAGTCTGGAAATAAATGAAGAACTGAGCTTAGTTCACGTCGAATTGACATGTTTCTGTCATGTCGAAATGAGCTATTGAACTTAGGGTATAACAGATAATGAAAATTGAAGGCCTGAATGGGAAGAGTATCCCGCCCTGATTGACAGAATTACGATATGCCAAAGCCCTAGGGTAAAATTAAAGCTTAGTGACAACAATAAAAAAAAAATAATAAAATAAAACTAAAAAAAAAAAGCTGACTGGAATACAAAGACAGATAAACTATTAACCAGAACTTACAATTAGAAATTCAATAAAAATAGCCGTACAATGAGGTTGTAATAACAATTTATCGGAAATTACTCAGATCCTCCTGAGTAGCAAAACAGATTAATAAAAACGGGTTATTAGAATAGTAAAATTGGATTATAATTACGTATTTAGAAAGCTAATAATACTACTATTTAAAAAACTGACTGGAGTACTAAAGCAGATAATGAAATACCCTGATTAAACTTATAGTAGCCGTTATAAATAACCATACAAAGAGAGTTGAAATAATAAATTGTTAATAAAAGTAAATTGACTAAAACCCTGAAATGACACCCCCCCCCCCTCTCCGAGAGAAGAAATGAGTTACCCAAACTACTACACTAAAGTAAATAAATTAATTTATATTACGGCTCAGATGATACAAATTTGGTTGCAAAGTACGAATAGTAACCCTTTACTACGACCCCTTTACTAAAGTAACAAGTAATAAGTGACCACTAAAATAAAGAGTAATTAGGGCTGTAGTTATAGAAATTAACCCCCCCCCCCTCCCTAAAAGAGCGGTCCCAAGGCAAAATACTTAAAAACCTTTTAGAGAAACTGTATTATGACAGGTCAGCCCCCGTGATTGAATAGTCTAATCTATTAGTAAACTGTAGGATAAAAATGACCTCTGCAACACAATCTATATGATAACAATGGACATTGTTCGCAGCTGGCTGGAAAGGAGTGTGCCCTAAGGGATATGGGCTTGTAAAGGGCTTGTTTTCCTAATAACAAACATATTTGAGATTAGTAAATTGGGCGAGTTGACACTTATATGAGTTAAGAAATAGATTCCCACGCGTGATGACAAAGGACCCTCAGAGCACAGAAAATAAACTTAAGAGCACAATAAAACCAATATGTTACTGTCGCGTCGGATTAAGCTGTTGAACTTATGGAATAATAGATAATGAAAAATGAACAACTGTAGCGAGAAAATATTTCGCCCTGATTGACACATGTATCCTTAGAACGGATTAATAATGTTTAAGGCTAAGATTGGACAGGGATTCCTTCCAAAAACCTTGGGCAACAAGGATAATAAAGCTAATTAATATCGTACCTGAAATAATTAGTGTACCCACTAATTGGCCTAACAAAGGGGGGGGTACTAAAATTACAGTTAATAATAACTAAAACAATTAAAGCTGGCAAAAAACTGAGAAATTAAAATAGAGACTTTACATTAATCAGTTACTAAGATATTAAATCAATAATAATTATCGCTAGAAGGGAGTAGACTTGGCATAACATTAAGACTTAATTAACAGAAATAGCAGAATTACTAGAACTATATTTAATAAGTACTAAGACAAATGGAGCTAGCGATAGTCTGGAATTAATTGAAGGACTGATCTAAAATACAGTTACTTATAACCTGAGGTTACATTTAAATTTTTTTTTCTGAAAGTAGAATAATAAAAAGAAATTAAAGACTAAATAAAAAAAAGGACTATCAGGGCATGGATACATATGTCATTAATGTAAGAAGAACCCAAAATAAAATAATAGATGACACTTAAATGAATAAAAATTGCCCAAACATCATGCTTCCTACCTATAGGCTTTGCCAGTGCAGTCTCGCGACGCCTTATCCTGGGGCTCCCGGGCCCATGGCACTGTCTAATCCGCTTAGCCGATCATTATTTTTGCTCTAAGAGCCACGAAAAAAACAGGTCCTTCTCCTTCGCCTCCAAGGACGAAAAGATGCTAGTACACTCAACTACATACAGAAAGTCTTGGAATGATTCAGTTGTTTGATGAAACGGGATGGGTGATTTATTGTTTTTGTAGATCAAAAGTTAATTTGAGTTGTACAATTGAAATGGTATTATACATCTGTTCCAATGTTTTCAACCGAAAAGAATACTCTCTCTGGCAAGTAAAACTACTCTTTATCAGTTTCTCATTGTTTTTTGTTAGACAAATTATTAAGTATTGGATTTGAGACTCATTTTGTTCAAAATGGCTGTATGGGGCACATTAATACAACCTAAATCCTTTTCTAGTTCATTTTTTCATTACCTTTTATTATTTTTTTTACAATGCACTCCTTCATCCAACCATTTTACTCTAAAAATTTCTAATATTAGTTTTTATTGAAGTGAAATAGCTTTAATTTCTTTATATTAGAACATTTTATAGTATTTTTGCAAAGAGAAGACGTACGAACTTACCCAACTTATAGTGCTAGTAGAACTAATTCAAGAAAAGGACGGCAGCCTGGAAAATGTCAAATTTATATCAATTCTCCAGAGAAAAAAGTATTTTATACATGAAAAGTGTTACGTAAGAGAAACAAGCTGCAGAATAGCACAGGATAATTATATTAAAGACAGAATTTTTAATATAATTATCGTATATTTTCTGTTTATAAACCGATTATAAACAGAAAAATTGGTATTTTTTCATGTTTCCTAAGAAAGAAGGTAATGCTGGTGTTGAAGTACCAGATATGACAAAGTTACCACAGCAAACAATCAGACAAGGAACAGCCAGAACATCATGTCATTATACATTTCCATTTTGATTGCTTTAATATTGCTTAGAAATAAAGTGTGTGCGATTTGAATTTTTATAAATAATATAATATAGTTTGCTAACTATATTTCTATGAAAAATATGCATTGGTGTTATTTTGTCTCCATTTTTCTCAGACATATCAAAGTGTATCAATCTTCCCCGGGCATGGGGCACATTGATACAAATTACTTTTTTTGATTTTTTTTTAAATTACGTGCAAAAAAAAGTGTATAAAACAACGACTGTACATTTTTTTGTTTCATCATACTGTAACACTCTACAAAAATTTTCTGATATCACATAGAAAAATAACTTGAAATTTCTGTTTTCTAGACACCAAAAAAAAAAAAAAAAAAAAAAAAAAAAAAAAAAAAAAAAAAAAAAGCTGTAATAATGTGCCTCAGTTCCCACTACTCATATTTTACATGCAAAAGTCACTTACATTTTCTATTATAGACTACTATATCTTTCTCATTCCCGATATTGCCAGGAAGTGCCACTATAAAAAGATCTTGAAATTAATTTAAATGCTTCTTTAATTTATAAAATCATATCTAGATTTTTAAAAATAAATGTGTGCATATTAGAAGCATCTATCTGAAGACCGATGCATCTTTGCATACGTTTTACAATAATTTTAAACTGTTTTTGTAGTGCCGCGTAAAATTTGCCTCGGTATTGAGGAGGATAAATAAAAACAGATGCAATATTTTTCATAAGTACATATCCACGTTCTTTACAAATATGTTGAACGCCGGTGCTGATAAGACTATCTACTATTTTATTATTGGAAAAATAAATAAATTCTATGGAAAAGTTCACAGAAAATGTTATTTTAAATAAGAAATGTATCTATTATCACTGCCGTAAATCTTCAGGTCATGAGACATTAAAATGTAATTGAACTAGATTAAATACCGGAATAAAAAAATTAAATTTCGAAAATTTCTAAAGTTTTAATAAGTAAACTCAAGATGATAAGAATAATTGATGAATTAGTTATTTTTTTTATGCTTAAAATTTAATAAAACGCATCAATGATTTATATTTAATCAGATTATTTGCTTCCATGAATCTTAATCTACTTATATTCTATCATAAATTTAATTAATACCTACAGTTTAAAAAAAAATTTAAAATATCAATATTTTAAAGGAAAAATATATTTAAAATCTGATTTTCTGGAAAGATAAGTGCTTTTCTTTCTGCATTCTAGAAGCGTTTTATTTAATTTGATATATGTTAAAGGAAAATTTAATCACTATTCAGTAAAACATTGTCTCTAACATGAGTCAGTTGAAATTAATTCACTTATTCTACGCAGTCTGGAAGCAAAAGTCACGTGCGACTACAAAAATCAGTTTATAATTACTATAAAACATTTTCAAAGGTGCATTATTTAATAAATTGATACTTATGATATGCACACATTTATTATTAAGTCTATAAGTATTTTTAATAGTTCTAGTAGCATTTAGATTATTTTAAAAAGTATTTAGTATGTCCAACAGGAGACGCCAGGACTGAGAAGGTTACAAAAACGTATAGTAAGTGTTATGTAACATAAACTACATTATACACATACTTTACATGTAAAAGTCTCTTACATTTTCTATTATATTACGAATTATATAATATTATTATGCATTTTTTCGTATTCTTTGCATACATGCTAAAAGAGCATATAAGACTTGTACACTGTAAAAAAAAATCTGCAAAGATACTAAACCTTTTCTAGGAAACTGGGATTCCAAGAACTTTTCCTGTAACGGTAACAGCAAAAATTCAAGTTTCAGAATCGATTACATGAATTTTTCCTGTTATCGTTACATGAAAAGTTCTTGGAATCCCAGTTTCCTAGAAAATGTTTAGTACCTTCACAGATTTTTTTACAGTGTACTGCAGAGCGACTTCTTTAATTATTTAATTTTTAATTACGTTTTTTCATAATTATCTTAATTCTCGTATTTTCTTTTTCTTGATTATTCGCAAAAAATATTATTTTTGAATAGAAGTTTGTGTTTGTACTTTTTGCTTGTTCCGCAATGTTATAGATTTCTGTAAAAACACAGAAAAAAAATCGAGACTCTGTAAATCTATCTATACAAGCTCTTGGTTAAATGCATTCGAATAAGTTTCTTGATCATTGTTTCCGATATATTTCCTTTCTCTCACATCTAATTCCTTGTAGGAATTTCTATGTTTTCATTTAACCATTTCGGGTTTGGTGTACTATTAATTGTCCGTGTTTTTTTTCACTGAGTGTTAATTTGTCCTAACAATTATTTTGTTACTTCCTATATACAGGGTGTCCGCTCAAAACGGTGGCCAATGGCTAATTTCTAAACCGTTAGTCATAGACATATAGTTCCAGTTACAAAAATGCTTTAAAAAAGGTAAAGAAGTATTTTTTAATCGATTTATGTCAAAAAAAATTTACTCAAAAATTGAGAAAATTAAATTTTTATACTGTCCCCCGGTCCTATAAGTGATATTTAGTAAATTTTACCACTGCTTTAACACGTAAAACAAAAAAAAGTCACATTCCTCTGCGATTAAAACTGATCGAGTAATAGCTGTTTAAAGTTGAAGTATCTTTTTTGCTGCAAAATAGGGGTCAGTCACAAATTTACTGGAAATAAAAATAAACATGAGATAGAAAATTTAAATATTGAGAGTAAAATAATTTTTACAATACTGTTTTTTAATTTATGTTGACGTTTACATATTAAATCAAAATATACAATTTGTGCTAAAAATATAAGTAAAAAAAGAAATAGGAATTTTGCTAAATTAAATTATGAAAAACAACAGTCACAATTCATTACAAAATAATACATGTTTAAAATTCTATTAGATTACTTAGCCTAATAGAGTTTGATGTAGTCCTATAAAATAAATAAATGGTACGCACCTAAAATCGTATTAATAAATATTACACTGTCGTTGGATATAAATAAGTATGCAAATTGAACCTCGATTGGATATTTGGATGTTAAAATTTATTTTAAGTTTTTATTTTAAGTTTTTATTTTAAGAAAACTTACATACAAACGCTATGAGTAAGAGAAAAGCTTTTGAAAATAACATACCTTTTTAAAATAAAACCACTAAAAGAAACAACTTTATTTGCTTACAAAATAAAACATATGTAAAAATACAACTGAGGATGTGAATTTCACAACTCGCCTTATCGCTTTCGTTTACTCTATCAGTCTATACAAATCTGCACTATTGTAACACTACAATCTCCAAATTTAGAATGAAAACCAATTGACGCATTTAAAAGTTTTTCGCGATTTCCCAAAATTTGATTTTCTCGATAAAGAGAATTTTGAAAATCATGTCTTCAATTTTTTTAATAACCAACCTAGAAGTTAATTAATTAAAATTAACACTACCGTAAAACTTATACGGTGACAGCACCTTCAGTTAAATCGCTTTAAAATATCTCTTTATCTCATTTAAAACATTTTTGTAACTGGAACTATATGTCTGTGTCAAATGGTTTAGGAATTAGCCTTTGAACAGCGTTGGAAATGGACGCCCTTTATAATACTTTAAGCACTTAGTGTACATTCCCTTAAAGCTTAGTTGAACTCATATGGTTTTAGTCATAGAAAAGTGGTTTAAGTCATGAAATTTAAAGTTTCATAACTCGGTCAATTTTAATGTTAGATGAATGGAACCTTTTCTGTATTTCTGCTAGAGTGTTGGAAAATTTTTACTAAATATCACTTATAGGACCGGGAGACCATATAAAAAATTAATTTTCGTAATTTTTCGATAAATTTTTTTAGCCTAAATTGCTTAAAAAACAATTATTTACCTTTTTAAAGCATTTTTGCAACTGGAACTATATGTCTATGACTAACGGTTTAGAAATTAGCCTTGTAATAAGCATCTGGAACTACTTTGTTTGCTGAATTCTGAAATAGCATAAAATTCTCGAGAACTAAAACAAACATTCACTTTAAAAGCTGATTTTTGTGAAAATGGATATTTTTCATTTGAAAAGAAAAAAAAAATAAACATCTTTTATTTTTTTTTAATTTTTGTGATCTCGAAAAATAAATAGTTAATGAAAATTATACCTTTCCGTGAGTATGAGCTCCTTAAGATTAATGTCCCTGGCTGACGAAGTGCCCGTGAGCTAAAGCTATTCGTACGCGGAGGTTATTTTCTAATATCTGGTTTCCATTTCGACAATTTATTAATTTATTTTTTATTTTATTTTTCTTTACATATATTTTTTGCCTTGGATAGATGAGGTGCATGCCGACATCGCGCCTGTTTTGTCTTTTCTATTTTGAATGCAGATATATTTTATAAAGTAAGTTTTATTTTTAAAACTAGTTTCAAAAAGTAAAGTACCTTTAAAAAAAATCTGCAACCAAAATCGAAGAAGGTAAAAAGGCGCGATATCGGCATGCACCTCAGCTATCTAATTCAAAAACTATATAATTTAAAATGTTGATTTGGAAACCCGATATTAGAAAATAACCTCCCCAAGGGAATAACATTAGATCGTGAGTGCTTCGTTGGCCGGGGACAGGAGCCTTAATTAATTATTACATATCTTTAAAAGAATGAATTAACTTGGCTGATACGTTCTTGTAAAAAAATCATAAAAGCATGTTTTTCTTTTGTAATATATTTAGTTTATTTACTTGATCTCATAGAGTTTGTAAAATTGCCACACTTGTGAAGAAGCAGCAAGCTTTCAATTGCTTCTCTTTCACGTGAATAGCCTAATGTAAATCCTACACAAATGTGAGAAAATACTACGTGGTACGTTATTGTTTATGTTACAGTAACTGAATGGTAAAATATGAGTGGAATACATAATTCGACAGATCTTAACTGCGTTGCATGTTTCAATGCAATTCATGGCGCATTCATATTAAAAAAATATATCAAAAATATATGGAAATATATCAAAAATGCAATTCATGGCGCATTCATATTAAAAAAATATATCAAAAATATATCAGTTCTTAAATTTAGAGAACATAACAAATTATAAGAACAATCACTTTACAAAGTAGAGCAATGAAAAAGGATAATTATCATGAACACTATTTTCAACACAATTTTATCTTAACAAACTAATATTACATTACTTTACCATACAATTGAAATGAATTGAAAACATAATATTTTCATATATATATTTTTTTTATGAAGATTTAATCATTACATCTAGAGTTCGTGAGTGTGTATTTATTCAATTTATTCATTTATTCAGTTTCCGTGCAATAAGTAAAATTAAGTACGAGATATATTTAATGAAGAATTGGAAAGCACGCTTAATAGCTATAAATTAATTCTACTTTTCTGCTTAGGATTTTACATAAGTAAAGATTATTTTTTACGAATGTGTTTCAAAGAGTAATAGAATAATTTTAAGAATAACTAAGATCGTCTTAACGAGCAATATGTAAATTCTTTCAGCTTAATTTTAATGTTCCTGAATTAATATTTAATTTACATTCTTATATACAAACTTTAATTTATTGTAGGTTTAAATTAAGTAAAATATAAAGTTTAAATGCATCGTTTTCATTGTTACATTAAAATTTTATCAAGCATTAATGTAAATGAGCAATAAAATTTTACTCTGAGAAACGTAAATGAATTATCTTGTCTATTAAATGTTGTTGTTGTTATTGTTTTTCAAGAAAGGAACATGGCCCTTTCCTGGAAGATATCAGTGATATGATATCTTCCAGATGTTACGACCAATAAGGTTATCTGAGTGAAAAATTCCAGCCGGCTATCGCCCAAATAGCTTAACAGGTAAAGCATTGGCCTTGTAAGCCAAGTATCCGGGTTCGATTCCCGGCCTGGGCAATTTTTCGCTCAGCTGGAAATATTCAATTCGTATGATAGTTTTACCAATCAGTTTGATTGTATTAAAAATAATAGTATATCAGTGATGTTTTAAGAAGTGATTGTTTTTCTAATCTACCCCAGCAACATTTAATCACTAAAGTTGACGCTTTAGATTTTGTTCTTATCTCTCCCGTGCCATCCTATCGTTTACAGGTTACTGTACAATATTCATTGAAAGTTTTTACCTGCGAAAACAAAATGCTTTTAAAAGCAAAACTGTCCGTGCCGCAAAATAAAAAAAAATAAAAAACGATCGTATTTACCATAGTGTATTTTACATTGTATTCTTAAATTGTATTGTGTTAAGACACGTATATTTGTGTCAGTAATCCAAATGAATGAGATCCAACTACATCTCATTTTAAATCGACATTTCAGTATATCTCCATTCTTCCGTCAATCGATTTTCATAAAAAGAAAGTATCGACAAATTGCGGGATTTAACGTCAAAAATGCATGATTTTGGCGTCAAGTTCACTCTAACTAGATGCATTTCAGACATTTATTGTCATGAGATTTTTAATAAAAATTTTATTTATATTTTTAATAATGTTTTACCGGCTTATCTGTTATATTGATAAATAAAATAACAATTACGTCGTTAAACGGGAAAATTAAGGTAATAAATTTGAGAAATGACGCACTGCATAGTTATATACAGTGCTGTTAGATGACTAATTTTTTTAAAGATTCAGATTTCTTGATTGTCACTATTTTTTGAAACGTTAAACTTTGACTTGTTTAATAACATGTAAATTAATCAAAAAACAATCGGAATTGTACCGTTTCGAAAAAGTGGTACAAATCAAGAAATCTGATTTTTTTAAAATTAGATCATTGACAACACTGGTTAAATGCAATATTTTGTTTCAACTGACGCCACAAATATTCACCATGCAAGAGGGATAATTAAGATACATATTTTTTTATTATTATATTAAAAATATTACTAAACCATGTACACCTGTGGATTTCAAACTCTAAAGTATAGAAAAAGAAATACTTTTCTTATAAGAAAATAGAAAATATTTTTAAAACCTTTTTATAACACACACAAAAAAAAAAAAAAAAAAAAAAAAAAAAAAAACCTCTGCAGACTGAAATATATTTCGTTTGTCAGTTTTGTTGCATCGCTTAATATACTTCTTTTTTATGAATGTGCAAAAATCTATAAAAAGAAATAATCCCAATTTGGTGAAATTTCCTTTTTGAGAAGTGACATAATAAGGCTGTTACTAACGACTAATCATAAAATTTTCATTTTTCTCTCGCATGAATCTCCTTAATATCCTAGTACCCTTTTTATCAATCTCTGAATAAAATGAGCTAAAATTAATACTGCCCGTTAATTTTCTTTTGTTACCTTCATAATGTTTATCAGCATCTCCTGATCTTAATTAAATATCCTTTGAAATCACATAATTCATTTTGGAAATCCTAATAACTATTATTCTTCACTTTGTGATGAGATTAAGAATAATTTACGCGTTAGTGCCATTTTGTTGAATGATGCTTATCATAAGTTTTGTAGACATCAACTTTTTTTTTAAATTTTCTACCTTAATTTAGATTTATAATTCTGGAATTAATAATATTTAAGACTCGAAATGGCTTTCAGATTAATGGTGATTAACATAATTTCTGTGGAAATTAAATTTACTTTTGAAAGTTTGCATACTTCGATACACTAGCAAATAAAACGTTTTTGAAATAAAATTAATTTATATTTAACAATATGAAGAGATGTACATGAGAATGATATAAAAGATGAGAAAATATATAAAAACGCGTATCAATTTAAAGGAATTAGATAATGTGCTCATTAGATTAGGAATTAGATAATCTAATTAAAGTCTCCATAGGCTTTTATGCCTAATTTATGTCTTATAACGTAAACAGTTGTAAAATCTTTGAGCAAAAAATATTTTAGTTTATAAATTTTCTAGATTTACACCAGCTTTTCGCAATCGTTTTTCTTTAACGTACACTTAGATCGTCACACTGTGAAATATTTGAGTAACGTTACGCCATAAAATTGGTGGCAGCCAACCTTCCACCAGTTTTATAGTGGCATAACCGATGTAACCGGTTTAACCGGTATAACGGGTGAAACATTCCACTAATATGTAATGTTACACCAGTAACACATGTTTAAATTATACCGCTGTATAAGTGAAAAAAAATCATTCCATAAAATCCATTTCTCACTTTTTTTTTTCAATTTTTTTGGGATTTTCACTATTATTGATATTATTTTCACGCAATTCGAGAAATTTACACTTCCTAAGTGGAGAACCACTGGTTTACGCTAAATGGAGAAAATTAAATAATGTATTTAACAAATTGTGTATGCACGCGTGATTCAGATATTCTAAACGACTATGATCGAAGTTCTCAATGATCCTCCTGTTTAGATCTGTTAAAATCCATTTTTTCCATTGTTTTGAATTGTTTTATGGCTTTACATATACAAATACTAAGCGGCCAAAAATAGACACATTTTAAAAATTTATATGTTTAAATGTTGACAGCTTATTAAAAAAAAATCTTTTTGAAGATTTATGTAAGATGACAGGAATATTTTTGTACACAATATTAGTTTCAGTTCCAAATTGCAGTGATGTAAGACGCTGCATTCAATATGATATAAAGACGGTTCTATATTTTTACTTTTTTCTTCATCGAGCACTGTAGCAATAAATGGAGGTTAAACATATGGAATGTTTCAGTCGCCAATGCAATTTTCCTCTTTATGGTATATTTCATCGATGGTGGGAGAACAACGAAGAAAAGCAACCGGCCTTGTTTTAGCACCTATTGCTTGCAGCCTCATTGATCACCACTATTTTAAACTGAAACCATTATTATCAGCAAAAATTGAATAAAATAATAATAAAATGAAACCTCATGGCGTATTACATAACCCTTCTTCAAGAATTTTTTTTAAATAGCTGCCACTACTTACAAGTTATTAAATTTTAAGATCTGTTAGTCCATTTTAGGACATCCGGTATATTTGTCTTAACTTTTCCTCTTACCGTATTTATCTACTATATGACATATGTAGCCGTTGAGCTTTAAAAAGTTCCTTTTTGATTTAAAGCACAGAAAAAAATTGCTTCGCGTGTCTCACTATAATTCCAAAGTCTGGCTTAGTCATCATCTGATTTCCACAGAATGAGTGTTTTTGATATTACATTCGAGTAATTATAAGAAATGGATCACGTTGACACAAATTTCACGCAACAATCTGAATACGCAGTTTGATCGAAGAAATAAGCTACCCAAATTGCTCCAGCACAGACACAGTAACAGATGTAAATTTTCCAAGTTCGTGAAAAAAGTCCGTCACAGGATTAGAACCAGGGATGTATTGGCTGAGGCCGCCAATGCTCTTCCAACTGAGCCATCCCGGACAAATAATAGAGAACATTTAATACAGATAACCTTACCCTAGAAGCCAAACAATATTGGGACAATATTGGCTATATCTTGGAGCAATATTGGCACATTGGCGCAATACTTGCATGAAATATTGCCCCAATATTGGGGTGTTTACATTTTGCCCTTTTTCAGCCAATATTATGCCAATATTGGGGTTTCATTGGAAATATTGCCAATAAAACGCTAATGTTGGTTAAATATTGGAATTTCATTGGAAATAGTTCCGATGTAACGCCAACATTTGTATAATATTGGCGTTTTATTGGCAATATTTCCAATGAAACCCCGATATTGGCATAATATTCGCTGCAAATATAGGCCAAATATGGGCAAAATGTAAACATCCCAATGTTGGGGCAATATTGGTGTTTTATTTACAATATTTCCAATAAATGAAATATTGGCGCAACGTTGGACCAATATTGGTTTGTTACTAGGGTAAGGATCATACAATCTGCTCTGACAGACTTTTTTCACCCACGTGGAAAATTTCCATCTGTTATAATTCATTTACCGATTGAATAATCGTATTATAAATTAATTAATTTGATATTAACTGTAGCCTTATTCTTTTTTTAATCAAGAAGCTTGAAACGAGAATTTCACTGTCTGAAATTAGGGTATTTCGATTAGTGACATGCATATGTAGTTATACTGGAAGTATTATCGTAAGTATATGGCATCAGTTTTGCTAAAGATATCAGCAAATATAATTTTTTATGGTTTGCATCTGCATCTTTCGAATAATAGGGGTTCAAGTCATGATTTCAGAGGGATAGTCTCCTTGATTTCCTCGGAATAAATATTATACAATACATAGAAATGAAGATTTGAATAACGATTACTCCGTTACAGTTTTCACGGCACTTTTTGGTGTCTGTGTTCTTTAGAAACTACAGTAGAAGACCAATTATCCAGACACCGATTAACCGGATTGCCAATTAACTGGATCTATTATGGACATAACATTTTCCCCTTCCATCAAAAAATTATATGTGATATTACTTTAAGCACCGTAGGGTAAATATAGCTAAATGAAAAAAATTATAAGCGTTAAATAACCTTTTCCAAATTCAGAAATTACCATATTTTATTGATTGCATTTTCGTCATAAGTGCAGTTTTGATTTAAAGTTTTATGTCCAAATTTTAAGGATTTCGCTGTGATAGTCGCCTTGGTGTTTTCTTGGAAAAAAAATGAGAAATGCTGTTGTTAAATACGCTATCTCTAATACATTTTTCACTTCGTTTTCTGGTGTTTGCGCTCTTTAGGAAATATATGTATTCTATATTTCTCATCAACCATCATTTAATATAATTTTTGCAATATAAGTATTTAACTTTCTCCCCTTTTTTAGCACGCTTTGTTAAAAATAAATAATAAAAAATGATAATTCATAATATTAAATGCTATATTGTTAAATTATCTTTCAAAATGAATAATTTCGGGAAATACATTTTCTTCAAAACCGAGAAAGATCTAAAATTTTGGAGTACACATTTTTATAATTTACTTATTCAACCACTTGATAAAATGGATTAATATCAAAAGTCATACTTATGTCCAATCTGTGATTTTTCATACAATGTGTAATTCTAAATCTATAAATAATTTCCTCAGTAAATTATAAGACCATATATTTATATGCGCAACATAATTAATTTCTAAGTTCTCTACGACAGTAAGTTTCGTAAGATTTTATGGCGAATTAAACACAAATAGTTAATCAACTTTTCAAAGTTTTAACTTTAAAAAAAGTTAGCAAACAAAACTTACAAAAACTCATTAACAGCTGTTCCCAAAACAGAGTTGTTATGGAACAGAATTAATTAAGAAATTTTCTTTAAAATTTCCGCAGTACAGATGTTTCCATAAACAGTACTTTCGAACTCATCTGGTTTTCATTTTCAATTCTTATTTTTAAATTAACTGTTTCATTCTAATAAATTTATTAAATTAGTTTCACTAAATATTGGCACCGTTAGTTCATTATCTAAAAATAAAATAATTTTTCCATGTGATTATATTATTCTGTTAGCAAATTTATTTGCTCTGGGGAACAACACTTATAAGCTATTTAAATACGAGATTTTATTTGTTAGTATTACATATTTATAGAGATTGAAAGAAAAAATAATACACATTGAAACATTGAAATGTATTTTACAAAAACATATAAGTTAAATATCCATCTTCAGCATTTAAGCAAACCTTTTATTCTAGATCCATAAATAAAAAATATTTAATAGAATATATTAAATAAAAGAATTTATTAGAAATAATAATATGGATAGTATTTACCCTTCGTATGGCTTATCCTTATTATTGGTATTTCTTATAAACTTTTTTTATTAAATTTTATTATGAATAATTTTCTTGTAAATTTTATTGATTAAGCATAAATATCATTATCAACATCATTACAAATATTCTATCATTTATCATTTCATAAAGTTTATTAGCGTATACCAAAGAAATTAAGTAAGAATAATAAGTGTTCCTAATAAATATGAGTATTTCGAATTTTAATACTTTTTGAAGATAACAACGATTTGTGAGTCATTGGTTTAAATAAAGTGAATTAAATGTTACCGTTATTTATATTTAATCAGTTTCTTTTCTTCACATGAATTTCCGGTCTTATATTGGAATTTCAAAATGATATATCTCAATGACATAATCATTTCTTCTCTCTATTCACAGTGTATGTTTAAATAGCTTTTGCAGTAATTCTATTTTATTGAGAAAAAAATGTATTAAGAAATTGTACGAACAATTCATTTTAGTGCAATCATTTTAATGATTTCAAGCATTACTAGGGGCCTCTGGCCCCTACGAACTGCGTTCCTCAAACCTCGCTCCGCATCTAAAAATCAGTTTATTTCATTCCCTTAAAAAAATATAGAAGATCGAATTATATTTAAAAAATCAGTGGTTATCGCACTGTAAAATGGTATTCATTCTTTTCCGTTTTACGGAAGGGGTTTAAGGCTGTGTGTGCTGTTTTTAAGGTCTGTATTCGCGTTTGATTAAATAAGATGATTAAATCATTTCAGAATCAGCTAATATAAAATGAGCTTAGACATTAGCGTCTTAAGTTCCCACTGTTTTCTTACAATGTTAGTAAGTAAATGAAGTAATTTTCAGCAAACTTTTTTTTTCTTTTTGTAATACTCAAACTATTTTTAAATTTAGAAAGAAAACATTTTAATTGCACTGTCTTACTTTTTTTTCTTAATCTGATGTATTTTTTATTTATTTTAGATTTTTAACGCATGCTGAAGAATTTATTGTTTTACAATGTTCTTTCTCTTTTAAAATTCACTTGTAAATATTGTATTTACGCCGTAATTTTCAAAATTTTTGTGCCTTTCATGCGTAACATTCATTTAATTTTAATGTGAATGTTTTTTTATTAGTAATAGTTACTTGTCAATAATATTTTTTATTTAAAAGAACTTTTATTGTTTGCGTTGCTTCAATAGTTGGCAACATTTTTAAAAAAATTTCCTTTTCTAAAATATCTAAAAATTTCTCTCGAAATGCTGAAAATTTGAATTAAAAATGGAAAAAAAAATCCAAAATATGAATCAAGTAAAAATAAATAAATAAATACACTCTGCGCACTTAAAACTTCTAATGTATAAAATAATCCAAAAAAGAATAAAACTTTATGTATAATTTTTGCAATAAAACTTTTTTTAATTAAACGATTTTGACAAAATTTAACATTAAATCTCCCTAAAAATAATAATTCGATTTAAAAGATATCTGCACCAGCATTTTTATCAAACATTTCTCTATAATACCACTAAGTTTCATATTTTTGAATAGAACAACTTAATATTGATGGAAAAAAAGTTCCGGTCACAAAATATCCATTGTCAGAGGTGGTGACAGTGTTAATTACTTTTTATAGAACACCGAGATACTTTTTTGTGACATAAAATTAGACGGAATACGACTATGTTTGTTACATGGTTATTCCCCAACTTATTTATTTTTTATGGAGTACCATCCACAATGAATTGATTTTAATTTCACAAAGAAGTATTGGTGAGTATTATTTAAATATTTTTATGAACTTTCTGATCATAATTTGTTTCATTAATCCAGGATATTAGAATTAATGCAGTTTGGTGTTTGTTACATGGGTATTCACACAGCTGATTTATTGCTTGTAGATATTCTGTGGCAGCAACTGTAAACGTACACTGGGGCATTATAATGAAACAATACAGCAATGATCGTAAATATTTCCCACGAGTCATTAACATGTATTTAAAAATGAATTTTTTTTTTTTTTTTTTTTTTTTTTGTAATGGAATGCCAAAATTATAGAATAATTTATTTTTCGTAAATGAAATGTTGATATATTATCATGTCAATTCAAAACTTGGCAAACATGCCACGCAAAATTATTAATCGATAAATCATGTTCCCTATGAGACATATTTAAGTATATCAAATATATGCCTCAGGTGCAAACTGTTTTTGAACTTTAGAAATATTCTAGGTATGACATTAATACCCAGAAGATCAAATTTATCCAAAATACTTGAAATTCTGCAAAACATGCGTAATATTTTTCCGAACAATAACTGTGATCAGTGCAAATGTTGAAAAAGTCTTGAAACATAAAAAAAAGAAAAAAAAAATTTTGGGTTTGCCGACAAGCGGATGTAGATTTCGAAAATACGTGCTCATTTCATCAACAAAATATAAACTATGATTTGAGCTAAATTCAGTTTAATAACATGATTTGGCTGCTTTTGAAGAGATTTTAATTTATTTTTTCTGTAAGAATTTGTTTTATCTCAATCATCTTAAACAAAATTCGGCTCAAAATGCACACTTTGACAGTATTTTTTAAATACATTGTGATTTTAAGAAACAATCGACCAAAATGGAAAATTATATAGTTTATAAAATATATTTTTAAAGTAACAAACGTATGCTGTTAAACTTTGAAAAGTTTCTTGGGAAATTAACCTTTAACCTATTTCATTTCCGCTACGTTAGTCAACGATTAAATGAGTTATTTTCAATATTAATTTCTAAAATGAATGTTAGAAACTTTTAATTTTTGTTAAAATGTTTTTATTCGATTTCTAGTGAAAGTTATTAACCAAGAGTATTTAATTAAAATGCGATATATTTCCATCTTTTTCTTTAAATTATACTTAGAGTTATCTGAAGCTCGTGCTTATATTAAAATGCAACAACCGTTTTATCAAACACTATTTGTTTATTTAAAGCAGAGTTTGAAACAAAACTTTTGTCGATAACCAAATCTCAAATCATTAAACTTTCAAAAGTTCTTCAGGGTATTAACCTTTAACCCATTTAATTTCCGCTACGTTAATCAATGTTTAGATGAGTTATTTTCAATATTAATCTAGAAGATGAATATTAGAATCTTCTAAATTAAGTTGGCATGTTTTTAGTTGATTTCTAATTAAAGTTATAAACCAAGAGGATTTAATTGAAACACGATAAATTTCCATATCTTTCTTTAAATAATGTTTACGGTTGTTTGGAGCTCGTGCTTTTATTAAAATACAACAACCATGTTTTCAAACACTATTTCTTTATTTAAAGCAGATTTTGAAACAAAACTAGAGTCGATAACTAAATGTGTGGTATTAAACATAGAAAAGTTCCTCGGGGGAATTATCCTTTAACCCATTTCATTTTCGCTACGTTAATCAATGATTAAATGAGTTATTTTCAATATCAGTTTCCAAGATGAATGTTAGAAACTTTTAATTTATTTTTGCATATTTTTATTCCATTTCTAGTTAAAGATATAAATCAAGACGATTTAATTAAAAGCGATAAATTTCCTTTTTTTTTTTTTTTTTTTTTTTTTTTTTATAATAATGTTTAGAGTTATTTGGAGATCGGCTTTTTAAAAATATAACCAAGTGTTATCAAACAGTATTTGTGTAATTAAAGCATAGTTTAAAATAAAACTTTTGGGGATAACTAAATGTGTGCTATTTAACTTTGAAAAGTTCTTCAAGGAGTTAACCTTTAACCCTCTTCATTTCCGCTACGTTACTTAATTGTTATATGAGTTACTTTCAATATTAATCTCCAAGAATAATATTAGAAACCCCTAATTTTTGTGAACATGTTATTATTTGATTTCTAGTTAAAGTTACAAACCAAGAGGATTTAATTAAAATGTGATAAATTTCCATATTTTTCTTTAAATAATGTTTAGATTTATTTGGAGATTGTGCTTTTATTAAAATGCAACAGCCGTGTTATCAAACATTATTTGTCTATTTAAAGCAGAGTTTGAAATAAAACTTTTGTCGATAACTAAATGTGCTCTATTAAACTTTGAAAATTTCTCAGAGAATTAACCTTTAACCCATTTCAATTCCGCTACGTTAATTAAATATTAAATAAGTTACTTTCACTATTAATCTCCAAGTTTAATGTTGGAAACTTCTAATTTTCATATTCTATGCTTGCCATTTCAGGCATAATAATGAATGGAAAGATAAGCATGGAATATATAACAACCATGCGAAAATTGCAAAAAAAAAAAAAAAAAAAAAAAAAAAAAACAGTGGCAAATTAATAAATATATTTTAATAAGCAACTGCAAACTAATGAATATATTAATCTGATTGCTGTCTGTTTACGTTATAAATAAAATAACACAAGAAAATGCTTTTACAAATTGTGTTTCTACACTTCAAAAGTTGTTAGCACTTTCCAATTTCTCTCTTGTACACTTGCTATTTGAGAGATAAATAATTCGTGGAATGATAAGCATAGAATATAATATGATCTTGCGAAAAATTATAAATTATATATAATTACTCAACATATTATTCAATTTTTTATTCGACGTGTTTTAATTAAAGTGGTACAAAAAAGTTTTTATTTAATTTGTGTTCCAAATTTAAAAAGAAAATATTTGTAGGTAATTTTAAGCAAAATATTTTTAATAACGTAAACAATTTCTAAATTTATTGACCTCTAATCCACTTTTTTCCCGTTGCGTTAATCGATCATTAAATGAATTAGTCTCCAAAAGAAAGTTTATCAATTTTCCATTTTGCTCTTGCATGCTTGCTTCTGTAGGCTTAATAAAAAGATACGTAGGCAAAATACAATACGGCCATACGAAAACTGTTAAGTAAAACTACGGCAAAGTAATAAATATATTAATCTATTCTTCATTTCCATTCGTTGTAATTAAAAAAAACTTTCTTTTGTAATTGGTTTTTCCAAACATTAAAATAAGTTAGTTATATGTAACGTTTATTAAAATATATTTAGCCTTGAGAAATGTTTATATAATACTGAACCATTAAACCAATGCAACCCGTAAAGCATGGTGACGTCACTGCAACGCCGTTGTGAAGTCACATTGTGACTTTGTGACCATCGATTGTCGATGTGACGTCACGTGACGTCGATGTGAAGTCACAGTGACTAAAATGTGAAGTCGTTATGGCCGTTTTAGAGCTCTTTTGTGACGTTTCACAAAGTGGTCACAATGTGACAAATTTGTGAAAAATGTGTCATTTGTGACTAATTTGACATTAACATTGTGACGAAACTATGACAAAAGCGAGAAAAATGTTTTTTTTAAGTAAATAACATGTTTTAAAGGATATTTATAAATTTCTAAAGATTTTTAACAAAGTCACATCTCAGTCACAATGTGACGTCACAGAGTGGTGGCATTTTGGTCACAGATGTGATGTGACCAAAGTGACTCACATTGACGTCACTGTGACCATGCATGCTATTAGGGAATAAAATATAAAATGCCTACATTAATCGTCACGCTCTGATTTATTTTCAATTGAAAGTGTATTCTCTTCTGCCTTGTAAACCGTGGCATTAGGGCATGCAGGTGATTGTTTTTTGTTCTCTTTCTGTCTGTTTTTAATCAGTTTTTTGAAAGACACCATTTGAATAGAATGTGAATTCCAACAAATCAATTTATTAATTTGAGAGCATGTGTTTTCTTATAATGTACACTTCAAAAAGTGATTAATCGATTCATTCTTATGTTTTGTATACAATACTAATGATTACTACAGACTGTTTGGTAATAAAAATCAAGTGTTTACCTCCCATTGTTCGTTTATAGGAATAACTAGCAGGCTAAGCCCGCTGCGCTGGTCTATTTTTCAAAACAAAACATGAATCAAACAAAATAATGAATATGATTGTGTTTTTTAAAGCAACTTCACCTCGAATGCTCTTTCACATTTCTGAAAATCATACAAAACGCCATTGTATTTAAAGATAGAAAATCAACGATTATAAATGCACCAAAAATGCATTAAAAGTTAGCAAACAGCTGTTTCGAATCTACTGTCGAGATTCTTCATCAGTGCAAAACTCAGCGAGGTAGAAAAAACAAATCTGAGCCAAAAATAAAAACAACAACAATGGAATCAATGCCCGTTGACGCCAAAATACATTAAAATAATAATAAAATATTATGTTGTTGTATCAGCTTATGCATTCGATAAAATTCAGGCTTTTAAGAAAAAAATATTTCAGTTGACCATTTATTGTAGAGTTTGATAGATAAATAAGGCAATTATGAAAAGAGCAATTTAAATATTGTCTATTCATAATATTTATAAAATAGCGAGCATTATGATCGCAGAGATTGACCATTGAATTTAAACAATTTTCAAGTGATTCATTTTCATTTGATAGTTTTTGAACTCTAAACCTCTCAGCTCGAGAATATGGGTATCTGTGGAAACCTTAATACATCCTCTATCAATATTATATTATATTTCTCAACGTACATCTGCTCTTGACAAATCTATTACAGTGTTCCGTTTTTTGGAATGCAGCATAATAAATAAAGTTAAATAAAGTTTTCCTTAGAAAAATAAGGTGAATGTTTTTTGAATGTGTGAAATTCATTTTTTGATACAGATGTCATATACGCATCACGTTGGCGTGATTGAAGCAAAATGAACATTTTATGCCTCTTATGGTAATCCATCTCTGTTTTTAATTTATTAATGAACTATTTATTTACTTTAATTAGCATAGAAAAGTAAAATAGAAAATAGAAATGTATCTGTCATTTTAAAACGAAGTTTCCGTTAAAGTGGCGCCAGAAATGTATCACCCCAACGTGGTGCATATATGACATTTGTGTCTCTTTCTTACAACATGGGTGTGTGCCGTGTGTGCATTTGCACCTAAATTTAGTTATTTAGCTCTATTTTTGTAATATTAACTGGAGTTTGTACAATGTACGGTACTACTTGATTATTCTGTCGAGAAAAAAATTAATAGCAGATTATAGGAATAAATGTCAATAATGGATGATCGTAAGTATGATAACAGTTGATATTACACGTGATACATGTATTTTTTTACGTCATAAGTGCTTTTTAATTCGACTTTTAATATGTATTTATTATTTATGTTTATTGTTCTTTCGTTATTTAAAATAAATTTATGTAAATTTGAATAGTTTGGCGAAACTGGCCGACGTGTTAATCAAGTTGCACTCAATTTACATTTGAAAATATCATATTTCACAAAAAACTTCGGCACAAACCCGGATTTGCAATACCAATGCGGCAAAATCCTCGTTTTAGAATAGCGGAGAAATGTGCATTTTTAAAAATTATTTTCATTATTTTAAAACGAAAATAATAATAACTAAAAAAGTTACTGTAGCACAAAACAAAATATAGAAGTTCTAAAAAGAAATTAAAAGTAAATAAACAATTTATTAATACAGAAACAACTATTGCTGGGTTACCATATAAGGCAAAATAACACCGTTTTGGCGACAGTCACATACCTCAGTGTGTATATAATATCTGTGCCAAACATGTTTGGAAAAAACAATAATCGTTATTTATACAGCATGTTTAAATACTGTAGTATAGTGAAAAAAAATGTATACATGACAAATACGCACCACATTGGCGCGTTTTTTTTCTTTTCTTTTAAAGCCGATTCGGAGAAAATTTTGTTTTCAAATACCAGTTACATATATAGTTTACAATTATTTTCTGTTATTTTAAATAGAAAATAACAATAAAATTTTAAAAAGTTTAGTTAATAATTATAAAACAAAACTATTTATATCCTTTAAAAAATAAAATAAAATAAAATAAAAATTTATTAATAAATTAACAACAGCCAGGTTACCAAGTGAGGCATAAAATCGCCATTTTATTGCAGTCGCGCAAATGTGGCGTATATATGACAAATGTGCCTAGATTAAAATAGTTTATATAATTGGAAAAAGAGAAGAAAAATTGTAAATAGATAATTTATTAATAAATAGACAATAACATCTGGGTTGCCATATCAAGCAAAATAATGACACTTTGGCGTCAGTTAATTACCCAGATGTATATATGGTATTGGCGTAAGAGACAAATCGCACCAATGTAGCGCGTATGAGATATCTGTGCCAAAAAAATTTTTAAAAGTTGCAGTTAAATTATTTTACAATATCTACGTATGTGGAAAGACATTTACTCTAAAATTTAAATATTACTCATTTTTGTGGTATATATTTATTAAGTTAAATGTAAAAATTTTTCCTAAAAATGCTCTCACTCATTAAAAGAGAGAGAGAGAGAAAATAGTTCTTGAGAACATCGCTCCATCTTGTGCTTATTTTTTGGTTTAGAATAGCATTGATTGGCGACAAAAGTAGATTGAAATACTCAATTGAAGAAACAATATACAAATAACAATTGCAGCCTGTTTTTTTTTTTTTTTTTAAATTAATTCTGCGAGTTTCTTCTGTAAAACATATAATGGGAAAATTAGATTTAAAAATAGTTTTAGAAAAAGAAAGAAAAAAAAATACTTACGTTTTACCTAATGAAATTTTTGAGATGTTGTTTTCTTTTAATCTGGCTCGAAAGAAATAAATAGCCAAATATTGTGTCACTTCAAAACTTTCTTTCATATTGAGTTACTTTTTAAATATTATAAATATTCTTTTTTTTTTTTCGTTAAAGATAATTTTTTTTTCCTTTCATAACATTATTTTGCATTAAACGGATTTTTTTCTTTTTATCATAATTTATTTTAAATCAATGAATTAACAGGTTTTTATTTTGAAATGTTTATATTATTTTCCATTAGAGAAAGCATTTCATTTCTTTTTTGAAATATAATTATCGCCAAAATATTAGTTGTTGCAATCCTTCCGTCAAAAATAACCGAAAAATACGAAATTTAGTACGAAAAATCAGAGTTATCCCTGTATATTTGTATCATAAACCTCCGCAAAAATATTTCCTATCGAATGATATAATCTGCAAAAAGATCCATCGAGTAGTTTTTGAAAACACCCGTTTGGAAGTTTCAGAACTTCTGCTTTATAATATGTATGATAAAATAATTCCCCTACATGGCGATCTAAAAAGACAATTTTTTTGCGGAATATTTCATTAATTTTTCGGTACTTCAAATATTTTAAAATTAGTAAATTTCATTGAGGGGCATTACAACGATTTTTCTCATTATAATTAATTATTTAGCATTAATAGCTCATTTTGTGAGATACACCAAATAATTTCATTACGTAAGATATATCAGAAAAGTCGTTAGAAGAGCAATTTGCAGATATTATAATACTTACAACGGAACATCCGCATGTCACTTCTGTAGTTTAATTATCGTCCTATCCTTAGAAACAAATCTTGTCATGAGAATCAAGAAGTGTATAGGGACTATATTACAGAATCCAATGATTTACGAGGTAGAGACTTTGGTTTTGGAGATAGAGAAATAAAGAAAGTAAAAAACCATATGAAATTCCTTAAAAATTTATCGAAAACAGGGATTTCGACACATAATTAACCATGGTAGACTTTCTGTGTGTAAAATTATAAAGTTTTTAAAAAACCAGATTGAAAAGATGAATGCTATTAATGTTTTACAGTTAGTCCATATTTGTTTAGCAAGAGTTGAACTACACATGTGTTAGTCAAGGGAAGAGGGAGCATTTACACATTAAAGAGATGGAAAATTTGATTTCGGTGACAAACATTTAAACTGGACCCACGAACTAATTTTTGCACTAACCACTTTAGTTTCTGCTTCTTGTTGTTAATATTATAATATTTTCACTATGCTAATAAATAATTGTCATTAAACACAGTTAATTATATAATAATATTTATTCCTAAATGTATGATTTTTTAATAGATGTATATAGTTTGCGCGCATAAAAATGTAGATCTATATCTTTTATAACTTTAAATCTTTAATTATAAGTTTAAGAAAAATTCAAACATAAAATGGAGTAAAATTTAATAAAGAAAAAAAATAATTCTAAAGTTTCTTTTTCAAAATAGAAATATATGTACTACCTCTGACAATAAAGTTCGGTGAATAGTCCTGTAGCACTAATGTAGATGAAATATTAACGAAAGTTACTATACTATCCTTCAAAATAGTCATCTCCCATAGCTATGCACAGCTGAGATCTGCTATACACGTCGTGTGAAATTCGCAAGAAGTCTGCTTTTGGGATGAAGTTCAAAAGATTCGTGACGTTTCATTGGATGTCAGCCATATGGTCAAATCTCTTTCAAACAGAGTTTGAGTCGTGAAAATAGGAAGAAGTCTGGAGGACTGAGATCTGGCGAGTATGGTAGGTGTTCAATTTGCACCATTCCTCATGAATTTCTTTCGGTGTCTTGCAAAGATTAAAACCAAACTTAAAACTGATAATTTATTCGTTCATTTTCTTGTTCTTAAATAAGAACCAAGACACTGAACAAGCATTTAGTAAAGCACGTCTTACACAGAACATAAACGACGCTAAACTGAAACACGGTGGGGGAAGATGGTCTACACTTGCCTCTATGCAGGTGCAGCGTTTTGTTTTCTCAGTGTTGCCAGATCAGTCGTTCTGAATTCATTCACCGAACTTTATTGTCAGAGGTAGTATATATTTATAATTAATTATTAACATTCGGATACAATATATTCTATAATTTTTATAAGTATCTTAGCTTTTCGTTCAATTAAAAAATTGGTCTAGTAATGATTTATATAAAGTATTAAATTAGTTCTTTTTATACATTTGGAGTTATCATGCGCACAAGAATAAAATATTGGTTTTTATAGAAATTTACTTCGAAATCGAGGCCTCATGCTTAATCATTTTTCTTCAATTATGTTTTGATGAGTTTTTTATTTTTGTTTAGAAAAGTGCATTTCTAAAGCGTATTTTATGAAAGTTTTAAACTACATTAAAATATTTACAGAATCATTGAATATATTTTAGAAGAACTTTTTCATATAAAAATAATTAAATAAGTTTGAATTTGTAGGGATTTTGTGCTATAATTATAACACCATTCAAATATTTTACTTAAACTATTTTTTTTATTTTGTAGAATTGTGAAAATGTATAAATATTATATTTTTACATTGGAAATACAGAGATGTTTCCCAACAGTTATCCCTCTTCTCTGCCGTTCTTTCTACATTCAAAAAGCTGAAAAGATGTAAATAAAATAAAAAATAAAAACATTCCCCTGAAAATACTTTTGTTTTGTGCGATCCATAAAGTTTTTGGAACAAGATAAAGCAAAGTGTTTATAACTCCTTCTAATCTGTATTACTACTAAACGATAGATTAAATGAATTTTCTTACAATTTACTTCAATTTACCATTGTAATTTTTTAAATTTTTTGTAAAATCATGTTTAATGAAGGCTGCATTCATTAGCAGCATTCCGAACCCTATTACGTAAGTAACGTTTCATCGATTAAACTAATCAAATAAATTTTTTGTAAAATGCTGTTTTTAAATTTAAGAAACCATATTTACATTTAAAAGAATCCTTCTCAACAGCTGCCATTTCAACCTAATCATCGTTATTTAATATGTAAGAGGGGAAAAAAAGCTACGTAATGACTAGATTTATTATAAAATGAAAATGGTGTATGAATGGGCAAGTTTAAAATGAAAGAAAAATCTTTTATTTTATGATAGGACTGTATACATATAAGCCTTGCACATTTCTGCAGAAAATCTCTCCCGATTTTTAGTTCAAATAATATTTATATTCCAATTGCTTGGTATGCACCCAAAAGAGGCAAAAAGTGTTTAATGCTGGAATTGAACCAGGCATCATTGATTATACACACCAAGCTACATGGACGATCCTGTTAGATAAACATACAGAGTTTTTAATTTAATGTTTCACAAAAAAAATATAATAAATAAATAAATAAAAAGGATTTTTCACATTTTGGAAATAATAGATTGTTTTATGTCAATAATAATAATAATATTTTTTTTATCATTATAATTATATAAAAGTGTTAAAAATGAATTATGTGATTGTTTAAGACATGTTATTATTATGACATGTTATTACCGTTCAAGAATTTTGATTAGTAAAAATTCCAGAAAAAAAAAAAAGAAAAACGTTAAGCGGTAATACTAAAAAAATAATATCAATTCAAACTAATTCAATAAAAACAAATTGGAAATTGCACGTTAATCGTAGGAAATGAAGTTCGTTTGCACAATAATGAAATTTTAGGTAGATTTCATATGAAATATTACCTATTGCAATCGCTCCTATGATGGAATTTTGAAAATATTTTGCAGATCTACACCGATCATAATCTCTTGACCCCAAAACTACCATTAGTAAAAAAGTTTATGCACATATATATATGTGTGTGTGTATTATTCTCCCCCCCCCCTATATATCTATCTATATATATCATCTTTTATATGGACACGATAACTTCTTTAATTCTGCTCAGATCTCTTCCAAACAGACATATGAAATCAAGGGGCCTAAAATCTTGGTCAAGCTCGCTAATTGACAAAATATGGTACCAAGCGGCTAGAAATAGGGAGGGATTTTGTGAAAATCTAAAAAAAACATAACTTTTTTTGTTAAAATAGATATTGAATCAATTTAAAGTTAATATTACTTTTAAAAAATATGCCAAAAGTTTATGCATGACAGATTTTTTGATAAAATTAAAAATGTGCTGAAGTGGTGAAAAAAACGGTATTAAGGAGTTAAAAATTCATAACTATGTCAATTCTCAAGTCATCAAGTCAAAATATTCTTTTTATAAATGTCCTTAATATTATCTAAAACTTTTTCATTTACAAGTTTTTGGTAAGAAAGACTCCTATTGCAATAAATAAATAAATAAAAACGAAAACAGAAAGGAGGGAGGATGAAAAAAAACCCTCATAACTTCGTGATTCCTTAAGAAATCAAATCCAATTAAATTTATCACATATCTTATCAATATTATCTACAATTTTATGCTGACAAGTTTTCCATAGGACCAATTCTTGTAGCAAAAATAAATTAAACAATAATAGCAATTGTAAAAAAAAATCTCAAATCCAAACTGATTATATTCTGCCTCATTTTGCTCTGAAACGCAACCAATTGGCAGGTTGTCTTATTACTGAACTATATAATGTGGCGTAATGATTAGTTTTTTGATAAAAGCGGAATATATTTCAAAAAATTCTGTCAAAAGGGCATTTTGAACAGAATTTACCAAAGTGATCGTAATTGAAAATTTAGAAAGCATTCAAATAAAAAATTGCTTATTTTCTGACTCATTTGTAAATCAATTTTTGCCCACAAACGCTGTAAATTGACAGGTTCTCTTATTTAGGAACTATATAATGTGTCGTATTGTTCAGTTTTTTGATAAAGGCAGAGTATATTTAAAAAAAAATCTGTCAAAGTGGGCATTTGTGCCGAATATCGCTTAAGATGATTCTAATAGAGGCAGTACTTACAGAAAAATGAAATCAAAAGTTCTTCAAAAATGGCCAAATAAAGTTGTTAATCAGGGTTTATTTATAATCATATTTTATTTTTTGTTGTTGAAATGAGCACTTTGCTTCAAAGTCAACTCCGCCTATAGGTCAATCCGACAGGGATTTTAAAATCTATTCTGATATTGCTGTTGTAGTATACAGAACTTCCAATACAGTATTTACTGTAAAAAAAAAAAATCTGAAAAGTTACTAAATTTTTTCTAGTAAATTTATATTCCAAGAATTTTTCATGTAACAATAATAGCAAAATTTCATGTAACCTTTTTTTTTTTTTTTTTTTTTTTTTTACAGTGTAGTGGTCAAAATCTGTAGCAGATATAGTTCCTGCAAAAGACTATCTGCTTTCTACCTAACTGGAAATATCTTTTATTAAACCACAGCAACGTATATTAATTTCATAAAATGTGAAAAAGTTTAATAAAATTAAAATATTCCCCAAACAATGTTTACCCGTATAGTATGTTACGGACTAAATTTGTTCGGCCATGTAAATTGATAATAAATATTCTTTGAATCACAATTTTTTTAGAATGTACATTTTAGTATATACTTCATAGATTCATGTCAATTCTGTTACATTCGAAGGAATGTATCACTAAACTGTACTTGAAGTTTTTTTTTTTGCACTGACAGTAATATAATGGAATACTTTTGATTGTCCCTGTAATATAACTATACATCCGATTTTCATAAAATTTGAAAGGACTCGATAAATTTATGCAATTATGATATATTTTAAATGTCAAACGATTTGATTGGGTAGATTATGCTCTGTTATGTGCGGACAGATAGATGGGCGGAAAGGCTGAACGATACTAAAGGTGCTATGCATTTATATAATTACGGACGCACTAAAAATATTCAGATGATGATGTAATATTATGTAGTTTTTCGGATACAGTATAGAGGCCGGAATCTTTTGTGCACCCTTGTAATTATTACCTGCTTTTTTATTATACAGAAAACAACTTGTAGTAATGCAGAACAACGTATATCAATTTAATAAAATGTGAAATATTTTAGTAATCTTAAACACACACATGCTTAAGTATACACATGCACCCCCTAATCCATTACTTTGCATGATTCTGTAAATTAATAAAAAATATTCTTTGTACCCCAGATATTACAGAATGTATATTATAGCATACACGTCATATATACATATCAATTTGATTATATTTGAAAGATTGTAACACCTTGTGATATGCACTTGAAATTTTTTATTCTCATTGACCGCAATGTATTGGAGTGATTTTGATGGTCTCTGTAATTGACCTATGCATGAAATATTTATATAATTCGGAATGTCTCGACACATTTATGTAATAATTATATATTTTAAATTTCAAACGATTCACTTGGGTAGTTTTTGCGTTCTTATATGCAAACAGACGAACGGACAGACTGAACGGCGAATATTGGTGCCACGTATTTATAAAATTACGAACGCACCTAAAAATATTCATATTTTGGTATAATAGTAAATAGTATTTAAGATACAGTATAATAGCCGAAATCTTTCGTGTGTCCCACTAAATACTATCTACTTCCTATTATACAGTAAATAATTTGTGGTAATCAACAGCAACGTATATTAATTTTATAAAAGGTTAAATAATTTAATACAATTAAAACGCGCTCTAAATAATGTTCTTCCTACAATATTATGTAATGGAATACTTTTATGTGGCCCTGTAAATCAATAATTAATATTGTTTGCACCACAGATTGTACAAAAATTATATTATAGTATGTGTTTCATATATACATATCAATTTGATAATGTTCCAAAGATTGTAACACCATTAAAATTCATTTGAAACTTTTCTCCCATTAACCGTAATGTGTTGGAAAACTTTTGATTGTACCTGTAATTGAAGTATGCATGCGATTTTCATAAAATTTATAATTACTCGACAACGTTATATATAATTATACACTTTAAATATCAAACAATTCGGCTGTGTAGTTTTTGCGCTATTATATACGGACAGAAGCACAGACAGACATACGGATTGAACGACAACTATAAGTGCTGCGTATTTACACAATTACAACGCACCAAATAAGAGAGTTTACAAGGAGTGTTTCCCTTTCATACTTTTCTGCTATATTGTATAGTTAATTCTGCCACAGATGGGAATACGTAAAATTTGGTGTTTTTAAGTGTGTTATATGTTTTCTAAAATATTTCTTACACCATTCTTTAATATATTAAAGGGCATTACAGTATAATTAATTTGTTCGAAAATGTTTACCTATGATTGAAACATATATTTTTTTCTTGTTTACTCTTTGTTTAAGCGTTATTGAATTTCTAATGAATCCTTTCGTTAAATAAAAAGGGCAAAAATTGTGTTATTTATGTGCTAGTTACATTAAATGTTTTTAGTAATCTATACTTTGCGCATGATTAGTCCTTTTGTATTTGTAGTAAAGATATAACAATTGGGAATAAGATTTCTTTTTCGCTTTTCTGCCCTTCTGTTTCTTATTACAGGAGGTTATTACCCAGGGAATAGGAAGTTGTAGTTTCTGCAATTTACAGTAATGATCTCTTGTTAGAGATCATCACTACGCATTTATAGCCAATTTCGAAAGATGCGAGTTATTGTCACTTGGGACTGAAGACAAATCAGATTCAGAAAACATAAACGTGGAGATATCATAAAGCTTAAATTACAATCTGCCACAGGGAACTATTGTTAATTCATATTTGCATCAATTTTTCAAAACAAAAATCTTTTACATATGCTTTGAGTACATTCGCAAGAGAAATAGATTACGAAATATATTTTTATAAAAATAGTTGTGCGAATAGAATGTGAAAGTAGTTGCCCATGGTAACCTTATAATTAAAAATTTATTACACTTCCACGTCTTTTCGAAATTTAACGCTTTGAGTGCCAGATTACGAATTCAAGAAGTTTCTAAAAAATATATGTGAATTTCTGAAACTACATTAGAATTATTACAATTTATTTTTGGAAGAATCATCATCAATCAGAGAGGAGATTCATCACGGAATATTCCATAGTTCTATATTTGGTGCTTGAGTAATTGCTGCTGTGTCAGAAAATGTTGCAATATAACGTAATAAATAGGAAGTTTTATCCTTCGAGAATTTTGATTAGTGAAAACAAAGGAAAAGAAAAAAGTCGAAAATTGCACATCAGACGTAGCAAAGAAGTTTTTAAAATATACAGTGCTTCGGATAAAATACAATATCTGAAAAGTTTTGTGCGTCCCTGTATATACTAAATGCTTTTATATGGAAATTAACATGTAATAAACCTCAGCAACGTATACCGATTTCATAAAATATGTATTAGTTTAATATAAATAAAACGCATCCCATATAATGCTTCCCAATACCATTATGTAAGAGTAAACTTTTTTGAGGCCCTGTATATCATTAAAAAAATCTTTGAACCACATATTATACAGAATGTATATTTTAGTATACATTTCAGAGAAGCATATCGATTGTATTTTGTGCGAAAGACTGTAGCATCATTAAAATCAACTTGAAACTATTTTTCCCATTGAGCGTAATGTAACGGAATACTTTTGGTTGTCCTTGTAATTGAACTATTCATCCGAGTTTCATAAAATTTGAAATGACTGGACAAAATTATGTAATACTTATATATTTTAAATTTCAAAAGATTCAGTAGGGTACTTTTTGTGTTGTTATATGTGGACAGACGGACGGACTGGCAGATGGACGGATGCGACGACTATAGATGCTATATATATTGACATAATTTCGAGGGCGCCTAAGCTACGTTTTTACATAATTACGAGCGTGCCAAAACAAAAGAATAATTTTGAAGTAGCAATTTTTTTTAGCAACATGAATTCAAATTAATTGAATGCGAATAAAATTATTTTCAGGGAACGTTTTCTTTCCAGGCTTTATTTATTTTGTATTGCAAATAAACCAGTAAGTTAAATATTTAAAATAAGAGATTACTCAAATTCAAATTTCTGATTGTTTTTAAGTAATAATAAGATATTTAATTCGGATATAATATTTTATTTAAATCTCGAAAAATGGAAATGAGAAGTGTATTATTGAACAATGTACATATTTAGATATTTTTTCCAGATAAAATAAATCATGATGTTCGTTAGCTGCTGTATTTCATTGATTTTAAAAAATATTTTAAATAGAAAAAGTGATATTGTCATATCACAGCATCTTGAACTCTCTGTGTTTCTTTAATTCAGTGACAAGAATTTTTGTATATTAAATATAGTCAAATTAAATATACTATTGTAATGCACGTTACCCGTTCCAAAAATACTCTCTCGCGTCACGTGACCTTGAGTTTTGTTAAGTAAGAAATGCAGTTAATTCTGTTCGAAGGTCGAAATCGGTTATGTGTAAGTGAGTTACTTCTGCCAGAATATGTAAAAACACTATTTTGTAAATCTTTTATGTCTGTCAACTGTTCTAAGTGTTATGTGCCGTAAATAAAAACATTTAAAGAAGATCGTCGCCCCGAGAAATTTATATTTCAATATATGAGCCTTTATTTTATTTATTTATTTATTTTGTAAATACTTTGAGCTAGCCTGACACTATATTTATGTTATTGTTAATAACAAATTACGAAAAAAATATTTGAATTAAAATTATTTTTAAAGTAAAAACCAAATAAAAAAAACTGTTTTTTTAAATATTATGAAGATCTGCTCAAAGCAAGCTACGCTCACTAATACCTGTTAAAAAATTATTTGAATTAAAAAAATATTTGAATTAAAATTATTTTTAAAAACAAATTAAAATTACAGTTTTTTAGCTCACAGGCTAGCATAGCCTGAGAGCTTATGTGCCCGTCCGTTCTGTATGTTCGTTCGTGGATAACTCGATAACTCATGATAAAAATATCCGATCCACTTGAAATTTTGTATGTAGGTATATCCTGACAAGGCGCTTCCCTGATTAGTTTTTGGAGTTCATTCGATATGTATAAGAGGGGGAACGGGGGCTCATACCCCTCCCCTTAGTTGATATAAATGGGATTTCCATGCAGAATTAAGTTTTCGTTCAAAATTTAGATTAGGATCATTCTGATGGGGCGATTCCGTGACTGTTATTAGGTGTTCATTGAATAAGTATAAATAGGGGGAACAGGTGTTCTAATGCCCCCCTCCCTTAATTTATATAAATGGGTTTTTCAAGCAGAATTTTCAGATTTCGTTCAAATCTCTGAATAGTTTTGATGTTTAATGGTTAAGTATAAGAGACGGGAATAACTCCTTTTAAATTATATAAATGCTAAATGGGTTTTTATTAAGAATTATCTCATTGGCTCTGAATTTTGGATATAGATTTTTTATATGATAAAGCATGTCTTTGATAGTATAGGAGGTTCAATGAATAAGTATAAAAAAAGAGGAAAGGGGAGAGCTGTTTCCCTTCTTAATTTTTTTCGAACGGAATTAACCCTTGAAAATATAAGGCTTTAATGTACAATTAGTATTTGTACCTGTGAGCTCAATGCCATCAGTTTAACTGGGCAGTATTCTTTTTTATAGTTTGTATTTTTCAAACAAATATATGATTTGATACAGCAACCCATTGACTATCTATATAAAAAAATAATTTAACAAATATGTATTCATAAACTGTAATGGCGTGATTTCTTGACCAATGCTATTTGGCGTTATTTATTTAATATTAAGAGGATCTGCTCAATGCAAGCTAAGCTCACTAACACCTGGTCAGAAACAGCAGCCTGTAAAAACGTGGTAATGCTTTAATGCCTGTTTTAAAAATATTATTCGGCAAAGGAAAATTGCAGAGTATTATCAGAAATTTCAACAATTTTCTTTAATCGGAATGCTATACATTTCTGTTAGGATGGTGCATTTTAGCATGTCCTCAACCACTACACCCGTGACAGCTAAAGTCTGTTTTCGGCAATGATAAGTAAGATAAATTGAATATTTAAAAACATGCTTGTATAAAATGGTTAGGTTCAAAATTTCACTTTTGGGATTTTTATGACAAGTGTGCATGTGACCATTTAAATCGGACATTTCTAAACAAGTGGATTGGGCGTAGTAGACCCATTGCTTGGCTTCCCAGATCACCTGATTTAGCTCCCATGGATTTTTTTTTCTTTGGAATGTCATTAAGAGCCTTGTGAAAGATGCATTCATAAATTTTGTAATGCACATGAAGACACAAATATCCATCGCGGCGGCTACGATCCGTGAAACTCTCGGTATTTTTGAACATGTCTGCCAATCCACACTGAGAAAAAAATAGAGTTCCAGCATCTAGAATCTAAATTGTGGCTCTTAAAAAATAGTTCCATGTCATCCTTATAAATTCTAGTTCCCTATGCCAGAGAGTTCTGGAGTTCCCTATTAAAATTCAAGAGCGTTTTCTTATATTCTAGTTGTCAAATCTATTTAAAAATCTCTGCAAATAGATGCGAACACAAGAGGTTTAATTTAGTAACAAGAATACAAGTATATGAAACTATTCCCAAAATCAAGCGATAATTTCTCGTTACTGAAAAGATTCAATATCGTTTCGTCATCTAGAAAATACTAGACTAGAAATGTCAGGTCATTGCGTCTATTCAACATAGTTGTTCAATCTATTCGCATAGTTCGGTCATCTGTAGTTCTAGTTTGAGTATTCAGAAAGTGACTGACTATTCATTCTAGGTGAAGGAGGTATATTTTTTTTCTCAGTGCATGCCATGTCTGTGTTGTGCTTGCATACTTGCCAATGGCCACAATTCCAAACACCTCATGTGATGCCTTTATAACATACATTTTATTTACAATTATTTTTTTGTGTAATAAAGTGTTTTATACTGCATTATGTCCTGTGGCATTACTATCATTTTTTTAATCCCACTAGAGTTACTTATCCGCTTATACTCTCCAATGATATCATGAATCAACCTCCCCTCCAAGTTTGTACACCGCATTCCGTGACTTCCAGTAGCTAAATAAAATAAAATCCCAGAAAAAAATTATTTAATATCACTTTTTCTTAAGTGAAGAAAGATCTATAAAATGATGGTACATTTCTGTTAACTAGAACGTTCAAAAAAGTTACAGAAAACTGAGAAAGATAAATTGAAATTATATTTTTTTAAATATTAATAAATATTTTAGTTCAATAATTAAAGCATATATATATATATATATATATATATATATATATATATATATATATATATATATATATATATATATATATATATATATATATATATAAATAAAGACATTAAAATTAAATTAATTTTAATACAGTAAAAGAAAATTTTCTAATTCAGTTAAGAATTTTTTTTTTTTTTTATATCAATTTCTGGAATGACGACTTAAATTACATTGTACGTAGTCTGAACACACACACCAAAATATAATGTGTATATCAATTCTTAAAAGATGATGTTTACGTTTGTTTTCAATAAACTAAATGCTGTGTAATAATGTTAAATAACATTTATCGTTTTCTTTGCTAATACCCAGAAATATTTTAATGAAACCGAAAAGAAAATATTTTATAAGTTAAAATAATCTTTAAATTTAAAATATAGCTTTTACGCTGAATTAAACATAAATTGTTGATAACTCCAAGATCTGAAATCAATTAACAAAGTTTGTAAAGTGTTGTTCACAAAAATTCCTTTACAGCTGTTACTGGAGTTACATGTGAAGTTGAGACTGTAATAGTTAATTAATTAACAAAAAAATTTATATCATAAACTATTCGTAAGTATATTCTTTTAGTTTTTGAAATGTTACTTATAATATTAATATAATTAATTATAATACTTATAATACTTTATATTAGAAACAATTCGCTTTCACAAAGTAATCCTGTGAACCATCCACTTCCAGACTTTATGCACGGAATTTCGTAAAACTTTAGATTTTATTATACCTTGATATAAACTACATCTGATTAGTTTTCTGTGTATATCGATCAACAGATGACGCTGTTACTCTGGATTATTCACAATTTCCATAATAACTATATCTCAAGATTTACTGCATGGATTTTCAAAAAACTTTATATTTAATTAGTACTTGATATAGCATGGCGCCGATTACGTTTTGGTGCAAATCGCGCAAAAGATGGAGCTACCATGATGCATTATTCGAGATTATTGCAATAGCTCTATATCAAGTGCTAACGCATAACTAAAACATAAAACTTTCAAAACTTTCAGATTCAATTAGTCCATGATATAGATTAGCGCTTTTTAACGACCGTAAATCGACCTAGAGATGGTGCTGCTATGCTGTATTCTCTCGAAGTTGCAATAACGTATATCAAGAACTAGTGCATGGATTTTCATCAAACTTCAGATTCAGTTAGTACCTGATAAATGGATCTCATTAGTGTTTGGTGTTCATCACTCAACTTGTGGCGTTGTTGAAGAGATTTTCTTTGAAATTTTTCGTATAGCTCTATCTCGAAATCTAATGCGCTGATTTTCATCAAAATTCAGATTCAGTTCTAAGTTGACATGAGTTGTTGCTGACTATAGTTTTGTTCAAACCACCTAATAGGTGGCGCTTCTATGCTGCATTTTTCAGGTAGTATTAACATGCATAAAACAGAAGAAAGTTTTGGAATTGCACGTCTGATTAGTTTTCATTGGTTTCCTTTGGTATTTTTTAAATGTTGTTACTCTTTCGGAAGACAATGTTTAGTGCTGTTATTAGCAATAAAAAATAATATCATAAAGTGATTTTACATGAAAGATTGTTAAATGCATGGCTTTGTTTGGAGCTTCCGTGCGAGGTTGGTTAAGGGGACAGTGGACCTTTATTTGAGCAATATTGTCGCAAAAAATTTCTATTTCTGTGGTATAGCAGTACCAAAACAGTTTTTATTATTGTGTATTGCTTAAAAATGCCAAAATGTTTAAATATAGATTGCTATTTTTATTAAATCGCATTTTAGTAAACTTAACAAGAATCTGTATAAATTATTATAGAAAAATTAATATAACTGCTAATGTAATGTCTGTTAAATTCGAAACTTTCAATTTTATTTATTGACTCTTCCATCATTCGTATAATTGTGAAATATTTAATTGATCTAGAACAAAAATTGAGTAATTCCATTTATATTTCTCATCAAATTTTAAATTTAAAATTAGATGTATTGGAAAGTTTGCAGTATATTTTAAAATTTCTTCTTGAAACATTTCAACTATTTATTGTTGGTGATAATACGGAAGCTGAATAAATGAATAAATTGAGTAGATGCATTTGCATGAAGGTCCTTATGGCGATTGAATCTTTTCATTTTGGGAAATAATGAAAATAATTTGCCGAGCTCATACCTTTTCATTTAACTGATGAGGTAAAATATTAGATTTCCACAAAATCATGCCAGTCAAGCATTTTAAAAATTATCATAATATTTTCACCGTTGTGAATACATAAGAGTCAAAATTTGTAAATTTGGTTTGTTTTCTGTTATTTAGCAAAATCGTCCGAAAAAAGGTCTATTTCTGTGTATAAATCATCAAAACAGTTTTTACCATTGTTTATTACACAAAAATGCAAATTTTTAAATATAGTTTGTTTTTTTTAAATCACATTTTAGTAGACTTAACAAGAATCTGTATAAATTATTATAGAAAAATAATTATAACTGCTAATTTATAATGACTGTTTGAATTCGAAGCTTTCAATTTTATTAATTAGCTCTTTAATCATCGGTATAACCGTGAAATATTGATTGATCTAGAACAAACATTCAATTAATTCCATTTATATTTCTTTTCAAATCTTAAATTTAAAATTAGATGTATTGGAAAGTTTGCAGTGTATTTCAAAATTTCTTCTCGAAATATTTCAACTATTTAGTGTTGGTGATAATACGAAGCTGTATAAATGAATAAATTGAGTAGATGCATTTTCATGAAGTTCCTTCTGGTGATTGAATCTTTTCATTTTGGGAAATAAGAAAAATAATTTGCCGAGTGCATATCTTTTGGTTTAACTAATGTGGTAAAGTATTAGATTTCTACAAAGTCAGGCCAGCCAAGCATTTTAAAGATTATCATAATATTTTCACCATTGTGAATACATAAAAGAGTCAAAATTTGTATATTTGGTTCGTTTTCTGTGATTAAGCCACATTTAAGTAGACTTAACCAGAATCTGCATAAATTTTTATAGAAAAATTAACCTAAATGCTAATGTATAATGGCTGTTTAAAATAGAAACTTTCAGTTTTATTAATTAACTCTTCCGCCATACGTACAACCGTGAAATAATTTATTGATCTAGAACAAAAATGTTATTCTTTTTTAATCTTAGATTTAAAATTAGATGTATTGGAGAGTTTGCATTATATTTCAAAGTTCTTCACTAAACATTTCATCTATTTTGTGTTGGTGAAAAAGCGAATGATGAATGAATGAATAAATTAACTTAATGCATTTGCATGAAGTTCCTTCTGGCGATTGAACCTTTATTTTAACTTTGAAAGTAATGAAATAAATTTGCCGAGCACATATCTTTTCATCGAACTAGTGTAGTGATATATTAAATTTCTACAAATTCATATCAGTCAAGCATTTTAAAGATTACCATAACTTACCATTGTTTATATACAAAAATGTCAAAATTTCTAAATTTGGTTAGTTTTATTTTATTAAATCAAATTTCAGCAGACTTAACAAGAGTCTGCATTAATTATTGTAGAAGAATTAATCCAACTGCTGATGTATAGTGACTTTCTTTAAAATCGAAACTGTTAATTGAATTAAGTAACATTTCCGCCATCAATATAACCATGAAACATTTAATGCATCTAGAAAACACATTCAATTTACATTTCTTTTTAAATCTTAAATTTAAAAATTAGATCTTTTGAAAAGCTTACATAATATTTCAAAATTCTTCACGAAACATTTCAATTATTTAGCTTTGGTGATAATACGGAAGCTGAATAAATGATTAAATTGAATAAATGAATTTGCATGAAATTCAACATTTTAATGATTATCATAACATTTTTACCGTTGTTTGTACAATAAAAAGTGAAAACTTGTAAATTTAGTTTGTTTCCTTTGATTAAATCACATTTTAATAGCTTAACACGAATCTTCATAAATTATTTTGGAAAAACTAATCTAACTGCTGAAGTATAGTGACTTTCTTTAAAATCGAAACAATCGTTTTTATCAACTCTTCCACCCTAAGTCTAACTGTGAAATATTTGATTCATTTAGAAAACAAATTCAATTAATTACTTTTATTTTTCGTTTAAAATTTCAAATTTCAAATTAGATCTATTGGAAAGTTTGCAGTATATTTCAAAATTCTTCACGAAAGATTTCAAGTATTTAGCTTTGGCGATAATATGGAAGCTGAATTAATAAATAAATTGACTTATTGCGTTTGCATGAAATTCCTTCCATTGACTGAATCTTTTCACTTTGGAAAATAAGGAAAATAATTTGCCGATCGCATATCATTTCGTTTAACTAATGAAGTCATGCATAAGATTTGTGCAAATTCATGTCAGTCAAGCATTTTAAAGAATTTTATATCATTTTTACCAGTTTTTATTCACAAAAATCCGAAATTTAGTTTGTTTTCTTAAATTAAATCAATTTTAGCATACTTAACAAGAATTCGCATAAATTATTTAAAAAAAATTAATCCAGAATCCAGCTACTGATATATAATGACTTAAAAACGTAACTGTCAATTTCATTAAGTAACTCTTCGGCCATCCATTAAACAGTGAAGCATTTAATGCATTTAGAAAACACATTCAATTAATTCAATATACTTTCTTTTTAAATGTTAAATTTAAAATTAGGTCTATTGGAAAGTTTGCAGTGTATATGAAATTCCGTCACTGAACATTTCAAGTATTTAGCGTTGGTGATAATACAAAAGCTGAATAAATGAATCAACTGAGTAATTGCATTTGCATGAAGTTCCTTCTGGCTATTGAATCTTTTCACTTTGGACAATAATGACAATAATTTTCCGAGAGCATATCTTTTTTTGAACTAATGTAGTAAATTATTAGATTTCTATAAAGTCATGTCAGTCAAGCATTTTAAAGATCATGATTTTTTATTATTGTTTATACACAAAAATGTACATTTTTTTTTTTGTAGCATTTTAGTGGATTTTACAACAATCTGCATAATATATCATTGATTTGTTTGTATGTATGTTGGCCAATTATCTACGCTGTGGGATATAAGCCCTAAGGGGTGGGGTGCCCTCCGTGGGGGTCTTTCTAAGGGAACCCAACCCGTATTTACGCAAGGTTCGAAGAAAACCACGGAAAACTCCGAACGGTTAGGCCGACGGTCGCGATTGGGTTCGAACCCAGCACCTACCGTCTACCAGTTTGAGGTCAGAACTTCTCGGCCACTGGTGGGTTTAATATATCATTGAATATTTAATCAAACTTCTGATGTATAGTTACTTTCTTTTAAAATCGAAACTGTCAATTTTATTGATTAACTCTTCCGTGATACGTATAACTATGAACTATTTAATTGATATCGAAAATAAGTTAAATTAATTCAATATATATTTCTTATCAAATCTTAATTTTAAAATTAGATCTATTGGAATGTTTGTAGCGTATTTCGAAATTCTTCTCGAAACATTTCAAGTATTTAACGTTGGTGAATAATACATGAAAAATATTGAAAATAATTTGCAGAGCGCATATCTTTTCGTTTTACAAATATAATTTCTAATAACTTACGTATTATATTTTAACAAAGTTATGTCAGTCAAGCATTTTAAAGATTATCATGACATTATTACCATTGTTTGTACACAAAAATGTTGAAATTTGTAAATTTAGATTTTTTCTTTGATTAAAAAATTTTTAAGTAGTCTTAATAATAATCTGCATACATTATTATAGAAGAACCAATCCAGCTGCTGATATATAGTGAATTTCTTTAAAATTGAAACTGTCGTTTTTATTAATTGACTCTTTCATGAATCGTGAAAAATTTATTTTTTAGAAAACGCATTCAATTAATTACATTTATATTTGTTATCTTAAATTTAAAATTAGATCTATTGAAAATTTTGCAGTGTACTTCAAAATTCATCATGAAACATTTCAAGAACATAGTGTTGGTGACAATACGGAAAATGAATAATGAATAAATTGGGTAAATGCATTTGTATGAAACTCTTTCTGATGAATGAATATTTTCACGTTGGAAAAAAAATTAAAATAACTTGCCGAACGCATATAGTTTTGTCGAACTAATAAAGTTAGGTATTGTATAAGAAATTCTAAAGATTATCATAAAATGTTTATCATTATTTACACAAAAAATTTTGAAATTTGTAAATTTAGTATGCTTTCTTTGATTAATCTATTTTGTTAAGTCTATTTTAATAGACTCAACAAAAATCTGCATAAATTATTATAGAGAAATTAATCCAGCTGTTGACGTATAATGACTTTCATTAAAATCTAAAATATCAATTTCATTAAATAACACTTCTGCATTCCGTATATCGGTGAAACATTTAATAATTTTAGGAAACACATTCAATTAATTCCATTTATATTTCTTTTCAAATCTTAAATTTAAAATTAGATGTATTGGAAAGTTTGCAGTGTATTTCAAAATTTCTTCTCGAAACATTTCAACTGTTTAGTGTTAGTGATAATACGGATAATGAATAAATGAATAAATTTGTTAAATGCATTTGCATGGAGATTGAATCTCTTCACTCTGGAAAATAATCAAAATAATTCGTCGAACTAATGTAGCAAAGTTCTATATTTCTACAGAGTCATGTCCGTCATGAATTTTAAAAATTATCATAACTTTTTTAGCATTGTTTAAAAACAAAAATGTCGAATTTGTAAATTTAGATTTCTTTCTTTGGTTAAGACGGTACTACACTTAACAAGAATCTAAATAAAATATTACAGAAAAATTAATCCAACTGCTGATGTATATTGTCTTTCTTTAAAATCGAAACTATCAATATTATTAACTCTTCCGCCGTCCGTATAACCATGAAACATTTGAATGATCTAGAAAATACATTCAATTATTCTTCTTTATATATTTTTTTTAAATCTTAAATTTTAAATTGGATATATTGGAGAATTTAGAGTATATTTCAAAATTCTTCGCAAAAATATTCAAGTATTTCGTGTCGTTGATAGCACGGATGTTGAATAAATGAATAAATTGAATAAATGCATTTGCATGAAACTCCTTTTCGAGATTGAATATTTTCTCATTGAAAAAATGAAAATAATTTACCGAGAGCAAATCGTTTCGTCAAATTAATGTATTAAATCCTTAGATTTCTACAGAGCCATGTGTTTTGAGCATTTTAAAGATTACCATAACATTTTTACCTGTACGCAAAAGTGTCGAAATTTGAAAATTTTGTAGGCTTACTTTGATTAAACATTATTTAAATAGTTTAACAAGAATCTGCATTAATTATTATTCAATAATTAATCCAACTCCTAATGTATAATGACATTCTTTAAAATCGAAAATTTCAATTTTAAGTAATTCTTCTACCATCCGTATAATCACGAAACAATAATTTCATCTAGAAAACATATTCAATTAATTCAATTAATACTTTCTTTTCAAATCTTAAATTTAAACTTAGACCTATTGGAAAGTTTGCAGAAAGTTCAAAATTCTTCAGGAAGCATTTCAAGTATTTTGCGGCAGCTGAATAAATGAATAAATTAAGATTGAATTTTTTCACTTTGGAAAATAATGAAAATAATTTGTCGAGCGCATATATTTCCATCGGACTAATGTAGTAAACTGTTATATTTCTGAAAAGTCACGTCATTCAAGCATTTTAAAGACTGTAAGATATGTATTTTATTTGGTAATATAATTTATTTAGTTTTAAGGAAATAGGTGAAATATTTTCTGAAATTATGTGAAGTATTTTTGTATTAACAACGAGATTTTACACATGATACTTGTGATATACGAGATTTTACCCATTACATGAGATAACACGCAAAAATAAGTGCATATTGGGAATGAATAGAAAGTATTAATGTAAAATTGCGATAAAACATTTAAAAAGTACAAACTGGCCGTAATTAAATTGACAGTACTCAAAGTCTTCTCAAGCGCGATCTTTTTTAGAGTATTTCGCCAAATTAAGAGGATTAAAAATATAAAAATTTTGTGTCAAAAGCAGACATTATTAAACGTTGTTAATTATCTCTCTATACTATAAAAATAAGAAACTAATATTGTTTCTATCGCATATGATTTTATTGGCAGCACATTCTTGTTTATATACTACAAAAAAGGCATGTAAATTAGCAACTAATGTGAGAAATTTATGTGTAATACCTTCACGTAGACAGTGTTTCATTGGTAATAATTATGATAACTTAAAGACTTGTGATTTGTTCTATTTATTAAAGACAGATATTACAATATCAAACAACGACATTATATCTTAAACGTGAGAATTCTCTTTCTATGTGATGTAACCATAAAACAATATATGAAATGTTTTTAGAACAGAATTTTGATTAGGCTGTATTTTCATAATTACAAATATTTTGAAATGTGTTTTATTAGATATCCATTAAGCTACAATGTAAAAATCAAAACAAAAAGAAAAATCATTATACAGGCTACCATTCTTATGGTTTACGACAGTATAACACGACAGTTTTTCGATGTACCCCCCCCCCCCCCCGATTTCAAATAACATTCCTTTATCTTTCCAATCCCATGAAATCAATATATTTCAGATTAAAATAGCAGATAAAGCCTTTGTGCACAAATGTTTAAGGATAGAGAGCCAACGAATATAAATGCACAAATAAAGTATGAGAAGGTAGCAAATAGCTATTTCGAATCTACTAACGAGATTCTTCATCAGTGCAAAACTCAGCGAGCTAAAAGTAGCAAAACTGAGCGAAGAGACAGAGAGACGCAGGCTTATATACCCGCTATGGGAACAATCCCGCCTAAAGGAAAGCAACCAATGAGAAGAGAGCAGCCAAAACCAACAGAGTGGACAAGTAGCGACATCTATCGGAGAACCAGCAAAACAAAAACTAAAAAGCGAGTGAAAAAAAATAAATAAATTAAATTAACGATTTCCAAATACTTGGAAAATAAGGAGTACTAGATAAGTCATTGACTAAGGAGTGAGAATTTTTTATGATGTGGTAAGCTTCCCAAAAATCAAGATCAAGAATAGAAGGACATTTATGGATGATGGTGGCTGAAGAAAAGTTAAACTTATGTTGAGAAGACCAACAATGTTGAGCAATAGAGGAACGTTTAAGCTCCTGATTTTTGACATACCTTTTATGTTCCATTAAACGAAATCTGAGAGCACGTTTAGTCTGACCAATATAAGAAAGACCACATTGGCAAGAAATCAGTCAGCAAGTTGCTAAAATTTTAAAAAGGTTCGATTTCAATGTTATTTTTTCTCCTGCTAATAAAATTGCTTTTTCAAATCTTAAGCACCCCATTGATCACTTAGATAACTGGGGTATTTACCAAATTTCTTGCCAATGTGGTCTTTCTTATATTGGTCAGACTAAACGTGCTCTCAGATTTCGTTTAATGGAACATAAAAGGTATGTCAAAAATCAGGAGCTTAAACGTTCCTCTATTGCTCAACATTGTTGGTCTTCTCTTTTCTTCAGCCACCATCATCCATAAATGTCCTTCTATTCTTGATCTTGATTTTTGGGAAGCTTACCACATCATAAAAAATTCTCACTCCTTAGTCAATGACTTATCTAGTACTCCTTATTTTCCAAGTATTTGGAAATCGTTAATTTAATTTAAATTTTTTTTTTCACTCGCTTTTTAGTTTTAGTTTTGCTGGTTCTCCGATAGATGTCGCTACTTGTCCACTCTGTTGATTTTGGCTGCTTTCTTCTCATTGGTTGCTTTCCTTTAGGCGGGATTGTTCCCATAGCGGGTATATAAGCCTGCGTCTCTCTGTCTCTTCGCTCAGTTTTGCTACTTTTAGCTCGCTGAGTTTTGCACTGATGAAGAATCTCGTTAGTAGATTCGAAATAGCTATTTGCTACCTTCTCATACTTTATTTGTGCATTTATATTCGTTGGCTCTCTATCCTTAAATATATTTCAGAGTCTAATTTAATGAAAATTTTATTTCTCTGATCAATTTTCGTAAATATTTTTCAATACTTTTTTACGGAGGATTAATGTGTTATTATCAGAGTGTGAGTTTTTTAAAGGCTATAAATAAAACATTTTCGCCTGAAATATCATTGTTGACAAGAATAACAAACTACTAAAAATTTTAATGCGAATTTTAAAATTGCTTTTTATATTCCTTTTACCATTAATCTCGTTTGATGAACACGAAAATCTTCACCTGAGATGGTATAGTATTCAAAACAATTGGATGATATATCAGAGAAATAAAATTTATGAATGTACTGTAAAAAATAAACGGAAATATTTATAAAAATTGAGGATTGCACAATAAGCTTTAAAAAAAAATCTTTAAAACTTGGAAATGTTTTAGTTTGTTAGTTTTATGCATGCGAATAAACCTTTTTTTCTGAAACTTTAATTCTTTCCATTGTATTTTAGTGAACCCTTTTAATATAAGAATATGTGAATAAAAAATTGTCTTATTTTGCATTATTCTATAATAATTTAAAAGTACAGTGCAGACAAATAAATATCTTGTCACTAATTGAAAAATGTTAAGATTGTGACAGATGGCCCTTTCCGATAAATTCCTTAGTAATGTTTCTTTTATATTTGGAAGTTCTTAGGGTTAGTAACAAAAGTACGTCCCGTTTCAAAAAAATATCAGACATGAGGAAGTTTTTTTCGATCTTTTTAAAAGTTTTGGTGTACTGTCATATAGTGAATCGGCCTTATCTTTTTAGGACTTAGATAGTTTGTCCTTATGCTTGTAAATGTAAGACTTTACGACTTACAGGAGCATTTTGTTCCAATAAAATAAAAGTTGAAGTTGTTAAGCTTTTTCTGTCTATTATGTGCGCGAGAAAAGGTCTATTTTCTAGAGAAAATAATTTAAAAAATCTCTCTTTTCAAACTACTACCAGAAATAAAAAGAATAAAGGGACAAGTCAAATTCATGTTAAGCTGCATGGAATACTATTCTGCGTAACCAATGTGTTATAGAAATTTTCTCTAGCCTTCTCTATTTAAAACTCGAAAAATGAAAATAAATCATTCGAACATTGTTTGCATATTGTTGCTTAAGTGTCAAGATTTATTTTGTGATTTTACTTTATATTGTATTTGATAATTTGTAATGTGAAATGTATATATTTTTTAGAGAAAACCGTGTATAAATGGTAACATTTTAAGTTCATAAATATCAGATGTATTTTACTGATCGTAATAGTTAAAATTTACAAAAAACATGTAAACAGTATTGTATTGAACATCACTTTCTATTTCATGAACGAAAATTAAAAATATCTCCTTTACAGACTGTTAAAATAACCCTAAATTACTACCATTCCCATTCTTAAAAGCTTAAAACTTGAACCAAACACCATTAGCGTTGATTCAATTTTTAAATTGCATAAATCTGCTTAATGGTTTCCTTCATGTTTTATCAATATTTGTAAAAATGAAGGCAGCTAGAGTTAATTACGTTCCGCTAATTTAATATTTGAAGCTTCTTCGAATTTGTCTGTACTCTCTTTTCTTAATTAAATAACGCTTGGAAGCAAATTATAACTTTTGTAAAAATGCTTTTCTAAGTTTGACATTTTTAATGAATGATAAGCAATTTAAAATATTAATATAGCTTAGTACCAAGAATATTTATGACCTGTAAAGTATCTCATAACTGTAAGAATTCAGTAATCGTTGGAAATAAATCGAGATTGCATCAAGTTTTTTTTTTTTAGTTTATTTTAACCCATTTAGCGAAAGATATCATTTACAGTGCCAGCAAAATCAATCTTGAAGCTTAAACCTGAATGTCAATGTTAGAATGCTTTATTTCATACTTCTATGTTTCAAAAAGAAATGGCGGAGGAGAGTTTATGTCACGCATTAGTTACGTAATGTAGCGGCACTTGTCCCTTAACATACGTTATAGTTATGTCTTTTTTTAATTCTCGTAGTGGTGTAGTGGTTTAATAAGAGGAATTTTTAAAAACTCTTTTCTCTATCTACAAAAAAAAAAAAAAAAAAAAAAAAAAAAAAAAAAAAAAATATTTGGTGTATTTAATTGAAGTTCAAATGATACACTCATTAAACAACCTTGTGATTTGACTTTATTGGAAGAAAATGTTCCTGTAAGTAATAAAACACCGTAATAACTGGCGATAAAAATTGATAAATAAGCTATAATATTTTGTAAAATCACATAAAATGAAAAAATTAAACAGAAAGCGTTTCGAGCTACAACAATAACAGTTCGTCATCAGCTAAAGCAAAACACGTGTCCGTAAGGCACAGGCAACATTCTTTCACAGATTCATAATTTGTCTGTGCCTTACGGACGCGTGATTTGCTTTAGCTGATGACGAGCTGTTATTGTTGTAGATCGAAACGCGTCTTGTTTTTTTATGGTGATTTAACAAAATATTTTAGCTTATTTGTTCCTGTAAGTCACAAAGTGTTATATTTACAAGCATGATGGCAAAGTATCTATGTCCTAAAAATCAAGGCCGATTTTCAATATTGCAGTACACCAAAACGAAACATTTAATTAAAAATACCAAGAAGGACTTTAGCCAGGATTGATAATTTTTAAAATGTGACATACTTTTAATATCAACTATTAAAATTTCAGAAATAATAATACAAAAAACATTACGAAAGAATGTATATATATATATATATATATATATGAGCTGACACAAACCTCACCTTTTTTAATAAGTGTGACCTTCTTTTTTTGCGGCCACTTTACACTTATTTTAATACCGCGATATCAGTTGATTCTTCAAATTATTTATTTTAACTACTTTAGGTTATTAGTGTTTGAGATCAGATAATATGTGAGTTTTCTTACTGAAATGTGAATTTTTAAATACAAAAATCATGTATACTGTTGAAATTTTCTGAAAAAAAAATTGTGATTCTCTGTAAATTTACAAAAGTTCTGGAATAATTTCATTTTCTTGAGTTTCTCTGTCATCAATTTATAGACATTTGCCTCATCGTATGTCTAATTCACTCACCCATAAAAAAGTTTTGTCGGACAAACAAACAATTTTTTGATCGAACAAATCTTTTCTTTTAAATATGAGTCAATGGAAATTTGGTTTGAATAAACAAAAAAATTTGTTGATTTGACAATTTTTTCAATTTTCCGTCCACAATTATCATCCGAAATGCATAATAACGTAATAATAATGTCACTAATCCGTCTCAGTTTGAAAAGTTTTTAATATCCAAAAATTATGTTATTCCTTTATAGTTATACAAGTCAATGAAACAAAATTACGTGAGAGAGTTATAGCTATTGCACACCAATTTAAATTTTGTAAAAACCACAAAATTTTGCTGAATTTACAAATTGAAAATACAAGACTTTAATAAGACTCAAGCAAAATCGATGAAATTTTGTTAAATTTTTGTAAGATTGTTAACAATGTTTTTTTGTCTGAACAACAAAAAACGTTTTTTTTTTACTTTAACTAAAAAATTCTATTAAAACAACCAAAGTATACTCAACAAAACATGTTTTATAATTTTAATAAATTCCTTTTACCGGGTGCTGTAGAGATTTTCATGTCTTTATTTAAAAATATTTTTATCTTTGTTACAGCTTATAATTGAAAATACACAATTTTAAAATTCCTTTTTAAAATTTTATTAGTCATATTAAAAAAAATCAGTTTAAAAAATGTTTTATTTATTTATTTATTTTTTTTAAACTTGAATAATTTATGAAGTGAAAAAATGATCTCTTCCGAGTGGGGACTTTTATCAAAAAAGATAAGTATCAATACAGTCTAACATGCTGAATCATAAAAGATTTATACACTGAACAAAACAACTTTACAACTTATATAATTCAACTGGTATGGTGTTTTCATGCTTTTAAGAGGTCAAGGGTTTAAGGCCCCACACTGGGCACAGAAAAAAGACCCGGATGATAATGTAAAGTCTATTGGAGCGTTCTTTTCAAATATCTCGCTCAAATTTTAATATTTTTACATGATTTTTTTGCATAGGCTAGCTTTGGACGATCTACAACCGGGCTAGTTTTTACTTTTTCAATTTTGCTCATATATTTTTATATTACCATAGTTTCAATTTCAGAATCGGTTTAAACCGGTTTTAAAAGTTAAAGTATTTTTTTTAATCTGGAATGAAATCTGAAAAAGTAAAAACTAGGCCGGTTGGTTGTGGATCGTCCTCAGCTATCTTGTGTAAAAAAATCATGTAAAAATATTAAAATTTGGGCGAAATAAGGTGGTCTGGTGTAATAACGCCAAGTGCTAATATTATGCATAATTATGAAATAATCTGGTAAATGACACCCATGCGCTCTGCGCAGAATTCTTTTCAGTCATATAAATCGCAAAAAACAGCTTCAAGTTAATTTGTTTCATTTTTAGGTCTTATTGTTTTTATAAGCAACTAAGACTATTTTCTATCCTGAAATATTTTGTTAATTAGATAAATTTGTAGTACATTTCATGTACTTTCAAAATGTTGTTGAAGATTTTGGATATTTTCTCGAGATAATTTGTAATTTAAAATGTACAGCGCAATAACTATAACGGTGTAATAACGCCAATCCTTGGCATTAATACCCCGGTTGATTCCCTACAGTGGCCGAGCTACATCCTAAATACTTTTTCAAATAAACACAGTTAAACTGTGCAATGTTTCTAATAATTCTATTTAGGCGATCCTTTTTAAGCAAAAAGAAGCTCACGGTCTGATATTCTTTTGCCTCACCCTCCCCCCCCCACACACACACCACATCTTTATTTTTCTTACACTTTCACAAAATATTGAACATTTTCACTAGCTTAGAATGCAATTTGTCAATTTCTAAGTTTGTAGAGTTTGTATTTTTAGAATTGGGCAATCTACATGCAATTATTCCATCTTATTTCATAGTTTTGTTTGCATGGCGTTATTACCCATATAGGTGGGTAATAACGCCAAAAGCATTGGTCAAGAAATCACGCCATTACATTTTATGAATACATATCTGTTAGATTATTTTTTCATATAGATAGTCAATAAATTGCTGTATCAAATCATATATTTGTTTAAAAAATACAATCTAAAACTGAGCCGTGAAAATTGGTAGAACCTTAAAGTGTTGTTATTACCCCCAGGGTACCTTATTTTAAAAGAACGCCCCCATAGACTTTACATTATCATCCGGGAATTTTTCTGTGCCTAGTGTTGCGCCTTAAGTCACAAAATAGCTAGGAACAGATTGTTTAAAAATTAAGTTATAAAGTATTTCAAATTTACTCGAAAAATTAAAATTCTTTGAGATCATGGAAGATTAAGTGATATACTAATTTTTTAAAACTAAATTATTATCATTAAAAATAAATGAGTCTTGGGAATGAGTCTTGTGTATTTTTACAGAGTTTGTGATAGATTTTCCGTATAACGTCTTTTTTATTTAATAGAATCTCGGTCTTTCGAATCCCTTTAATTTTATGTAAGACTTACATAAAAAAAGAATATTTGACTAAATTGTGATACAGTACATTGTTTAAAGAATTTGAGATGAATCTAAATTAATTTATTATTTAACCAACAGCAAACAATTAAGACAGCATTATTTTTACCGCTATCTCATTATCCATAAGTTAACAAACATCGGAATGAACGCACTTAAAAACCAAGGTAAATGAAGCTTCAAAACTATTGTCGATTGATGGAATTGGTAATCTTGAGACTGTTTTCGAAACTAAGGGTTATAAAAAAAATTATAGAGTTTCTAAAACGAAAAAAAGCTAAAAAATGTATAATTAATTTATTATTAAAAGTAGTATAATGAAAAGTAATACTAGAAGTTAGTAAACTCGTATTTTAAATTCAACATAAAAAAAATAAATAAATAAATAAAAAACGGAATTTTAATAATTTAAAAACAACGACAGAAACTCAAAATGAGAAACTAATAAGAAAATATATTTCTGACAATTAAATTTTCTTATCAATTGATAAAATTCTATAAAGAAAACAAAGACAACGTTTCGGGCTTATTCTTTCGGTAGAAATATTCTAGTATAACGCATGATATGAAAATAAAAGATTTTAGAAAACACTGCATGAAGTGAAAATTATTATTATTTTATTATTTTGTAAAATATTATAAAACAATTTTTTAGTTCAATTTAAAGTCCTATGGCGAATTTCTCAATATGGTGCCTCAATTGGCTCATAAAGCATTTCCGAATAAATAACCAAAGTAATGTTCTCTACTTAAAAAACAATATTACGAAATATACAGGGTGTCCAGCGAATAAGATCCTAATTTCAACATTAAATTTCTCAAAAATAAACATCGATAGAATTTTGCGGTAAATGGTTTGTTTATTAGATAAGCTGTAACATATTTTACAGAAGTTTTGAACGGTGAATATTTTGAAAAGATTGTGTTCTTGTTGCATAAAGCGCTTGACTTGACATTTTCTTGTTTTAGATTGCTTACAGAGAAAGAGTTTTTTTTCATACAGTGCAATATTTCAACGATTTTTGAAATTAAATTTTAAAATTTCAGAAAGTCCAAAATTTTACAAACTGTAATACATAATGCAAATATTCATAATAATATAAATTTTGTCGTTTTGTTATTTTGCCGAAATTTTCGAAAGTTTCATTTTAAATGTAAAATGTCTGAACTTCGCTGTCTAAACTTTGCATTGCGCCAAGAGTGCTTCGAAAGTTTCTGAAAAAGTTCGAAATACATCTTGATATGTGCAACTTTTTTTTAGATAAAAATTTAATTAATATATCGACTGATTTTTTTTCCATATCCGTTCTCAATAATATTTCGATGATTTCTCGACACTCCGTATAATGAAATCTCACAAAATAAATTTTGTGTTTAAAAGAAAATGCGATTTTCTTATTAACTATGTCACACATGGAAAATTTTGCGTATTTCCTGTAACATTAAATTAAAAAAATATATTCATTTACATAATTTTAGTGACAGTAAGATCCAAAAAAAATCTGTGGGAGGTGGTCGTGTTGTATTTTTGTACTCATTTTAAATATATGTCTAAATATTGTTCTTAATCTTATGGTAAATATATTTGTGTTAGAAATTACAAGTTCTTTTGAATTCTAGACCACACAATAAGCAAATAAATAAATAAAAGACATTAAATTTAATTAGACATCTAAATCTTTCTTCAAAATATTTCTGAATAGCTAATAACGGATAAATATATGGGTCAATATCGCTTATAACTTTGGCAAATTTAAATTTTTTATATTCCGAAGTTTTATAAGAAAATGGCTGTGAAAAACGGATAGACGATCGATCTTATCATGGTTTCAAGTTTTACTTTTTAAATACGGGAACTAACAAACACAATAAAACTATAATATCTAGTTTTATTCAATTTATTTATGACTGAAAATTAATAATAACGGTAATTTTCAACACAGTGTCAAGTCCGTTACCGAATGTCAAGTCTGCTACTGCACGGTGTTTTAATGATTACCATTTTTCCCCATTCTAGTTTTATTTTCTATTCAACTAAGAAACAAATTTGCAATTTCCTTAAAATTTAATTATTTACAAGAATATATACTGTAATTATTAGAAAATATTTTCTATAATTTATATGTGATCAAATTCTTGTGGCTCAAACTGTCTCTCATTTTAATTTAATTTAAGTATTATTGATAAATATCATGTTTTGAAATTTAGGGACATAAGTCATTTTAAAGTTAACTTTAGGATATTTTAAACTTTTAGGACATTTTAAAGTTAATTTTAGGATATTTAATGAATTTAAAGCTGAGTATTTTCAGTAATTTTGTATGATAACGTATTTGACAATTTGCCTTACGAGCTAACTTTAAATAGCATTTACATATTATATTATAGGACAAATTGCACAACCATTTTTTTTCATGTACCTTAAAGATTTGCTTTCACACCTTCTCTATTTTTAAAAGAAGTTTAAAAGTTTTAAAAATAAAAATAAAATTCTGAAATGAAAGCGAATGGTGAAAATGGCCCATAAAGTTTATTTTTTTACTGCGTAATTAAATCTTATTTGCTAAAGTATAGCTGACACAAAGAACACTATAACTAATTACTAATCAAGTCAATTTCATTTTTCTCTAACATTAGTATTCGTAATGATTTCCATCTTTTTCCACCAGTATTTGTAAAACAGAAAGAAGAGAAAGCTAATAACGTTTCGCTAATTTAATCTTTCAAGCTTCATAAAGTTTATCCCACACTTTTCGATCTTAATTAAATACCGCCTGAAAGCAGATAATTACTCTAGGAAAAGTTAATAATTTTTATATTTTAAGTTGTGATGGGATTAAGAATTATTCTAACGCATAATAGCATGTATGTTTATAGTGATAAAATTAATTTTATAGAAAACCTAGATTTTAACTTTTATCGATTACAATTTCGATATCTATTAGCTCAGTTTAAAAATTTCGTTTAAGTCTAGTATTTTGGATGATATTTGACTGCTGACTTGTTCATTAGTTAATAATTGTTATACATTACATTGTGATGGAATTAAGAATCAATCGAACGCATAATACCGTGTATGTTTAAAGTGATAAATGTAATTTTATAGAAAACGTAGCTTTTAACTTTTATCGATTTCAATTTTGATAGATATTATTCCAGTTTAAAAATGTCTTTTAAATATAGTATTTTAATGATACTTGACTGATGACTTGTTCTTTAGATTACATTTAAATTTATGCATTTTAGATTTTAACATAAAGCAATATTTTTTAAGATTTTAACTCATACACTAACATTGCTTTAGACAGATATTAAATTATTCCATTAAGTTCTTCAAATAAACTTTTCTTTTTATTTATTTATTTTTTCTATTTTTTTTAAATAACATTTAGATCTTCATGTCAACAGTCCAGGATAAAATAACTCGCTGTAAATTTTTGTTATATTACTTGTTAATGTTTATAAAATTTTAGTACAATTTATTTATTTAGGGTGTTCTTTTTAGTATCATCGTTACGTTTATTAGAAGGGAGTTATAGTTGTTCTTAAATTAATTACTTTGTCTGTTAAGGATATAATTTATCTATTCGTGCAATTATTTCATTATATTATATTTTTTGCATTTAAAATAATGCCAATGTTTCATTTTTCATTATTAAACAAAACACTGGCATACATATGCAAATAATCAAACATGGTGCTGTAAAACAATTTTATTATGTTCATTATAAAGACAGGTTAAAATAAAAGAATTGTTCAATTATGTGTCTGAGTGAATTGCATAAATTCCAACATTTATGCAATTTAAAAAAATAAAGTTTTAAATTTACGCCAAACAAATGCTAGCAGTAATGTTGCCATCAGCTCTAGCAGTAAAAATTGCAATAAAATTAGATGTAATAAATAAATTTACATCTAATTTTACTGCACTTTTTATGGAAAAAACTGCTGGCAGCAACGTGTAAGAAAAAAAAAATCTGAAAATTTGCAAATTTTTATGATAATTGACTTCAATTGAATTTTAGAATTAGATTCTTCATTAAGGAGTTTTCCAAGTGGTAAGCCTTGACCATTTTGCGATTAAATAATTATTAAAAGATAAACTATCCAATAGTCTTTTTGTCAGTGATTTGTAATAAACATGTTTTTAAAAGGCATTTAAATGTGTTTAACTCACAAACATGTTTTTTGAAAAAAAAAAAAAAACACAAGCAACAATATCTAATTTTTATCCTTATATAACTTATTGATGACTGAAATTTCATAATAACATTAATTTCATTACTTCGAAATTAATTCTAATTCACTAAAGTACAACTTTTGGATATAACACAAAGAAAACTGTAACTAATTACTAATCACGTCGCGTCGGTTGCATTTTTCACACACAGTAATATTCGTAATGACTGCCATCTTATTCACCAGTATTTCTAAAAAAAAGCACAGAAAGCTAATAACGTTTCGCTAATTTAATTTTTCAAGCTTCATAAAGTTTATCCGCCCTTTTCGATCTTAATTAAATACTGCCTGAAAGCAAATAATTACTCTTGGAAAAGTTAGTAACTTTTATGCTTTACATTATGCGGGATTAAGAATTATTTTAACGCATAGTACCGAGTATATTTATAATGATAAATGTATTTTTTATAGAAAGATTAGCTTTTGACATTTTTCTTTTTCAATTTTGCTATTCATTATTCCAATTTAAAAATTTTGCGTTAAAAGTTTGCTAAGTATAGTATTTTAGATATAAATTGACTGATGACTTGTTATTCAGATTACATTTATATTTATGAATATTAGTTTTTAACATCGAACAATAGTTTTTACCGTTTTATCTTATACAATAACATTCTTTTAAACAGATATTAAATTATTCAATTAAGTTGTTCAATTATTTTTTCTTTATTTTCAGAATAAAATTTACATCCTCATATCAGAAAAATCCCGCCTATGTACGTTTAATTTATTATACTATTTGTTAATGTTTATAAAGTTTTAGCATAATTTATTTAAAATGTTGCTATTAAAATCATAGTTAACTTTATTAGAAGTAATTTAGCATTTATTTTAAATTAATCACTTCATCTGATAAGGATATAATTTTTAATGTTCATAGAATCATTTCATCCTATGACATTCTTTGCATTTAAAATAACGCAAAAGCTTCATTTTTCATTACTGAACAATAAAGTTGAATACAAATGCAATACAGTCAGACATGGTGCAAAAGAATAATCTTATTATGCTTATTATGAAAGCAGACTAAAATTAAAAGGATTGTTCAATTATGTGTCTGAGTGTGGTTTATGGATTTAACATTTGTGCGCGAAAAGCGAAATTTTAAAATGGAGGGCTAAAATCACAGTCCGCTTAAATCCAAACACCTCATTGGTCATTGAGTCGCGTCCTTTTCAGAGAACAATCTCTTAGCGATAGGGAAAATGTCGCCTTACTCCTTTTTTCGTAAACAAAATCATAGCTGCAATTTTGATGTAAATCTTATCTGTTTTCATTTATAATGTTTTTTTCACTCTCATTTTATATAATGTCATCAAAATATCTTAATTAAGTTAATTTCGATGGTTTATCGTAAATAAGAACAGACGGTAACAATTGCTTCAAAATTACTTTACCCCTCACTCTTTTTCTAATGGAGAAACACGTTCGTGATTTTCACCCATACCACACGACCAATGAGATCACTGGATCACACCTGACTGTGATTTTGGCCCTCCATTTTAAAATTTCGCGCGCGAAAAAGGATATTAAGTATTATGTTTCACTGAAGTATGTTTGAAAGTCTCTGAATTTCACTGCTCGGTTATATTACGCAGTCATATGTTAATTTGCGCAGGATCCTGTATAAATAAAAAGGTACGTGTTATAAGTGATGGATTTTAAATTTTTCCATCCCTTTGAGTATTTTCAAGGTGTCGGCCTAAAGGATTTTTTTATGAAAATATGCAAATCTTCGTTCATTAACTATGACAATCGACTTGAATTGAATTTCAGATTTAAACTCCTTTAATTTAGGAGTTTTCCAAGTGGAAGAAGATACCACCTTGTGATAAAATAATTAAAAAAAAATAAACTATCCAACAACCTTTTTTATACGATTTTTAATAAATATATTTGTATGTACATTTGCATGTAAAATGCGAATCTGCCATTTGAAATTATCTATTACTTAATAGTTTAAAAATTTTTTATAATTTAATTTTTGCATGCATTGTTTAATATGTAATGATGTTTAAATTATAATTTACATTTTTTATAAATTATGAGGAACTGTGCGATTATGCATCTAAACGCTTTTATTTGTACACATTCTTCTATAAACGCAGCTAGCAAAACATTTACCAGAGGAAGTTGAGGTGATATGAGAAGGCTGTAAAAATTGATGTTTGACGTTGATGCTCCTTGTTTTCTACCGTTGTGTTCTTCGTAGATATTGTAAAAGGTGCATTTAACTTTCTATCAATGGCATCACAGAGTTTAAAGTTTTCATAATGATATTATGATGCAATGCATCATAATCGTCAACTATGTATACCACATAGTGTTTATGTTCTTGATTTGAAAATTAAAACTATTTTTTTCGCTATTTTTCTGTTTTTTCTAAATTTATAGTCTTCCGAGATATTAATTTCTTTTCGCATTTCTTCTTTCATCACAGTAAATTTAACATTAATAGCAGAATGGCAGCTGCTAAGCCTCATGTTTATGCAATCAACAGGATAACTTTCGTTATGAGTATGGAAAGCTTACTCCAAAACCTTAAAACAAGGCATCTGGAGTCTACTTTGACTAGTCTTTTGGTGATCAACGGGCCCCTCATATTATATGCATAACATATGCAAAGTAGGTTAACCACTGCAGTGAGCGGTCTATTTACGCTTTCAATGCCGTTTTCGTTATTCTATTCAAAGTTTGGATATTTTGGCGTTTTAAACATTATTTTAAAATGTATATGATACTGCCTCAAGTAGAATTTTAATAATTAGTTAAGCTTAGGAACAATTATCTCAATGTCCCTTTAGAATTGAAACTTGGTTCTCATAAGTAGGAGTTACCTGACACTTATATGAAATCCAAATCGGAAGGTACAATGATTCCAGTTCCAACACAGATATCCATAAATATATTTTTTATTAAAAAATTCAATGATGTGTACTAGTATGATTTATACTTTCAATGAAAGAAATTTTTCTTGCTAACTCACCAATGATATTCATACACAGACAAATATATTTATTTTATTAAAGTTGAAGTTACAGTGTTATATTTACAATTTTAAAAAAGCAAATAAAATAAATATTTTCTCTCTTTAAAATGTACAGATTGTCGAAAATAGTTTTAAAATACTTTTGTCGAATATCTATATCTAAAATAAGAATTTCACTAACGATTAGCATTTACGTCCATGATTTTACAATTGAAAGTTTCACAAATAATCTAATTTGGAGAAAGAAGTATTTTTTCATATTAATATCTTATTTATAAATGTTGTAAAATATATACATTTTCTAAATTTCAATTTTGTATTTAAAATGGAAGACAAGGATAATACCAGACTTAAGGGATTTGGCTTAAATTGTAGCGTAAGATAAGATTGTATTAGTCTTTTAAATCTTTATTACATTATAATTTCTTTTAAAATCCACTACCTGTTTTGTAAAAATCCAACTTTCATAATTATTGAAGAAAACGTTGCTGGATACAAACTTAATGTACGAGAGTATTTAAAATTTTATGAACGGAAGTGAAGTATACTTAATAGTTAAATATAAATTAATCCTATTCGTATATCTAGTTCTAGAAATAATGCATCAGAAATTTTAAATTATAGGACTGTTTATACTTACCAAAATCATTATATGTTTATGCATTATTCTCATTAGTTAATGGATCTAGCTGTTGGAAAAGATAGTAATGTTAATGGATAGTGTTATAATATTGCTTTATGTACGGAATATATTTTCTTATTTTTATAATAAAGGAGAAGACACGTATTATAGTTTAGTATACGAAATATTTGTCCTGTCTATACCTTAATTTTATGTTTTTATATAGAAATAATTTCCATGCTGCTCAGGATCATCAATAAATATATGCGCACAGGAGCTTCAAAACTCGCCGTTTTAAAAAATAGATAAATAAGTAAATAAATAAAAATCTGTTTTAAAAGAGGATTTACCTATAGAAATAATTTCTATACTAAATAAAGAATAACTGAACTCTGCATTATTATCCCTGAAAGATCTGCTATTTCAGTGCCTATCCCTGTTTTCTTGAAACTGGGCTCCTAGATTCACTACTCAAGATTATAATTGGATATATAAGGACAAAAATTTGAAAACTAACGCACCTTATTCAAAATAAAAATAAATCAATTTGACAAGAGATTTTATGTATAGAAATGATTTTCATACTACACAGAAACATTAATGAATGTAGGAGCCTCCCCACTAAAAATAATCTAAAGATTATCTGAAGAAATCTCCACTTTCTACAAAACTTCTACTGAAATTTGAAGAAAATTTGAAGACTTAGCTTTATCTTAAAAATATCTGCATAATGGGCCAAATAACTTCGAATTTCCCACAGATTTTGGGCCAAAAAGCTATAGATTTTCTACAGATTATTTTTAATGGGGAGGACAGGAAATACAAAATTCGCCTCATATAACATAAACATAAATCAATTTTCCAAGCGATTCTATACATAGATATAGTTTTATGTTATACAGGAAGATTAATGAGTATATGAGGACAGAAGTTTTAAACTCCCCTCTTTCAAAATAAAATAAAATTACGCAGCTTATATCCATGTAAATATTTTCAATACTAAAAAAACCTAACAAAACTCTGCGTTTTTACAGTCTCGGAAGGTTCTGAATCTACAATGTCCATTTCCGTTTTCTTGAATCTGTACTCTGACATGGTATACAACATATTCCTCCGTCAGATGGACAGCGCGGGTTCCTGAGAGTTTAGTTCACAAGAAAATCTGGCCCTCATTTTATTGATCACGTAGAGATGTAAGCTTAAGTAAACATATTTCCCACCAAATAATCGAACTCTCCACCTACAGTGCAGGATTTAGAGACTTTGTTCATTGCGACACTGGACTTCAATTTCCATAATACTCAAGATTATTAATAAAGTGTGGAGGGTGGGGAGGTTTGACTATAGGAGAGGTTTCACAAACCTTTCAATTTTCATTTTTAAAAGAAGTTTAGATTTTTACCAGCAGTTGTCAATCAAAGCTTCAAAAATGTTGAAACAATAGTCTTTATTTCATGAATATAATAGAAATATGTGGGAAAATCACCTGTGAAGAGTTTTCAGATTAAAAAATGTACTTTTTAGAAATATCTTGTAACGTTTTTTCAATATGTCACTTGAAATATATGATAGAAATTTCTGTTTGTAGGTTTTAAGTATTACAAAAATATTAGCTTTCAATCTAGGCATAAAGATTGCAAGTTGAATTAGGCTAAATTTAACTAAGTGTTATACTTTAAAAAATAGTTATGTGTGGAATTTTGACCCAATCAATGTGAAGGAGGGTTGATCAGACTGTTAAAGATTGCTTAATTAGTTGTTTTTGGAAATATTTTTTTTTTTTTACTATACAGAGCACATAAAAAGCGTTAACGGTTAAATTTCAAATTATGCTGTGAAATTATTGTAAAAAAGGGCAACAGAAAGGTAAAGGATTAAAATTGATTAACAGAAGATGTGAAACTTTGTTATAGAGACAAAAAACATTTTAATGGAATACAAATTGGGATGATTTAGGATAATTTTTACATCTCACGTACTCCCATTCTTAAACTAGTTCTTTTTCAATCAAGTTCCCAAGTCTTCAATCGGTAGATTTTGTACATTTAGCAGCATTAAAAGTATTATGAAACTAGTAGCAATTGAAACATTGTTAATGATGAAAGCCTTACTATTTGGCTAGTTTACAACACTTTGCGTCAAATGGATAAAGTCCTGTGACTCAGAAACAATTTTATTGTGATTTTCATATTGTTTCTAACGCGATTTTCAGAACTGGCCAAAGCACGCTTTAGTTACAGCCTCACGCAGATGTATTAATTTATTTTATTTATTTATTTACTTATTTTTTGCCAGTACAGAAGGATCTTATATCAATTAATTTTTAGCTGACGAAAACCATAATCGTCGCAGATTGCATTAATGTATATAGATTTTTGTTATAAACGATCAAACGTTTCTGTAGATGTTAGTAAGTTCTCGTTTTTCCGATTAAAGTGCGTTTTGTGACCATCAACAAACATGACTGCCGGCAGCTTAAACCATTCTTCAAGATAAATTCAAAAGAGAAGATATTTATTATCGTTTGCATTTTTGCAATCATCCAAAAATCTCTTATATTATCAATGTCCGATATCTCGAAGTGCTTCTGGTAACTGTAAATATATTTTGTGATAATTCTTTCAAACGTTTAGACTATAACAGTTTCCGCTGAGTTTCCCGAAATCGAAAACGCAAACTTGACAATTACACTGTTAAAAATTTCGTGCTACTTTGAACCAAGATTTGGTGCTCGCAGCTATTACCAGATGCCACCATAGGATGGTTCAATCGAAGCTCCAAATCTCGGAACGAGTTTACACCATATTATTTGAAAAAATGGTATTATGGTTCAACCGAAGTTCCAAATCTTGGAACAAGATTTCACCATTTTATGGTGGCAGCTACTAAGCACCAAATTTCGGTTCAAAGTGGCACAAAATTTTTAACAATGTATGAAAACGTGGAATTAACTTGGCAGATGTCATAGACAATCTAGGTATACATTTCTTTCAAAATTCTTGATGTATCATATCAAGGACTGAATGGTTCTTATCTTCAGTGTTGAAGTCTATTTTGATCAAGTAAAGCTCTGAAAATTTACTTTATTAAGCCAATCAGTGATGATTTGTAGCCATTTATGAATGTTCATTTAGCTGATGTTTTCACTAGCTTTTTTAATGGATACGTATGAACAACATCTCAGCACATCGGAGCAAAAAGTTAAGTTGCAATTGTATTCCTCATTATAATTCTGAATATCATTTCCCTATTACATGTATTACATTGTATAGGGTAAGTTATATTGCTATAATCACTAATTTTTAAAAAATACGTCATCGTACCTTTCTCTATCATATATTAAATAAAATGATCATGAAGATTACTGATTAAGGAATCTGGTAGGGACAGTAAATTTTTCCATATTTAATGCGCCATGCTGTTATTACCACTAACATTCGCTATCCCATGAAGTAATAAAAAAAGCTGGAGGTAAGACAATTTTTTAAGAACTGTACCCATCATACACTAACAATTACAGTTCTTCTTCGATTTTTTAAGCATAAAAAAGGCTCATTAAAACGTGTGCAACATTAGTTATGTAAAATTAAAAACAGAAAGAATAAAACCTTACTTTTAGTAAAACTAAAGAATTTCAACCTTACTTTATATAAAACTTGATCTTACTATAACACTTTTTCTAGTAATGCTCTGGCATTGACTTTAACGGTGTTCTGGTGGGGGAGAAAACGTAATTTTTGCAAGCTTTTAAATTATTTATCCAACACATGACACACTTGTTTCGCTAATAGTGGGCACAACCGTTTACATAAGCAATACGTACAGTGTGATACGTAGTACCGATGGTCCTATAATGTTTGTTTGCTTTACTTGAATAAATACCTTAAATTTTTCATTTGACTTTTCTTTCCAGAGCAATTTCTTGTCATGAATAAAAGAGATTGAAATTTCCATAAGAAAAATGTTGCAGAGTTGGACATGTTAACGATGGTGATCTCTGATTTTAGGATATCCTATGAAAAGCAAATAACATAAAAGGAAGCTTTTAATCACACAAATTTTTCCGAAATAAAGAAAAGCAGGTTTTTTTTTACTTAAGGGACGACTGAGCAAAATATCTGAATGCAAACAAAAGGAGCATATTGACTTATCTATCGTCGACATAACAAACTCGATGTCCGTGTGTGAATATTAATGTAATTAACGTGTGATTATAAGTAATGTGAAATGATGATAAAATTTGATACGTTGTCAGCTGTCAATATAAGGAAATGCATAAACCTTTCTAAATATGAAAATTTTAGTTTACATACAGAAATTTGATTAAACTCAGGGAAATTTCTTTTCTTTGAGCTAAAGAAGTAACCAGATATGACAATTGCTTAGAAAATAACACCGCAAGTATAGAGAATACGGCGTAATATGAGCATTGATAAATTAAAACGCGATTATAAATTCTTACTAAATCATAATTTAGGAAAATCTTGTACAGATTGCAGAAATGATATCACTTTTGTGTAAATGTCTCAAAATCTCCGCATGCCGATAAAAAATAACAACGATAAAACTTAAAAAATTCTATTCTTTTTTAATTTTCTTTAAAAAAAATATTCCGTGGCTTTTCCATTCTACAATCTCTGACTTGGGAAAATAGCAAATTTAAATTAAACATTATAATTAAATATATTAATTTTTACTAATAAATTACATCAAAAAGTATTTTAATTTTGTCAGGGAAACACAGTAAAAAAAAAAAATCTATAATTTAACTAAAATCTAAAAAGTAACAATATTTATTTTGTAATTACTGATTAATATTTAATAAACCTTGTTGTTGAAGAATATTAATTAAATGCGGTTTTAATTATTTTAAGTGTTATTAGGGATTTATAATGAATACAGTAACTGTAAATGCTTCTTTCAAAAGCACTGATGAAGGTCATTAACATAAATTGCTTTATCACTCTTTGTTCTATACATAACATTCAATACTATTTAAATGATATCCTCTGAACAATGCTTTTGTCGATATCGACTTTTGTGATACAATTCAGTTGCAATATTAGAAACTGTATTCAATGATATTTAGTTATCATTATATAGTTGACAACATAAATAGAAGTTAATTGTTATGTTTAAACTTTGCAATGGCAAATCCATGCATTTTAGTTTCGAGATATTAGAGGAAATGAATGTTTTAGCGTACTCATTAAGTATTCCAAAATTTACCTACTACTTATTAATAATAATATTCAACATTTTTTGTATATTACTTTTCGTAAATTTCAAAAATTTTCTAAGAAAAAATTTTCATATTATTATTTTTCGAAATTTTAAGGTTGGGATAAAGTTGGGTAAGGTTCGAAATTTGCTAGGTTTTCAGAAAACCGAGATTTAATAGGAAAAACAAATATTAAAAATACCCAAACTATGCTTTTTTGGAGTATTTCTTTTATATTCACCAGAAACAATGAATTTAATTATAATTGTTAGCATTATGGGATATTTTCTGAAAAATTTTCACCCTAGAAATAAAAAACAAGTTGAAGACTGTTAATAAAAATTTATTTGGACATGACAAGGAGTTAACAAAAAAAAATGTACACTTATACGAATTGAATAGTTACAACTGAGAGGAATATTAACCAGGCCGGGAATAGAACTCAGATCCTTGACTTACAATAACAGTATATCAACGTACTCGTCGTTATATGGAGTTCCTCTACTTGCCGTCTATTCTGTCGAGCTGCTGTCTAAATGACAGACCAGATGTTATGACCAATAATGTTATCTGAGTGAGAAATACCAGCCGGGTATCGACCAGTTAGCTTATCAGGTAAAGCATTGGCCTTGTAAGGCAAGAATCTGGGTTCGATTTCCGGTCTGGGCTATTTTTCGCTCAGCTTGAAATATTCAATTTCGTATGATAAATTTACCAATCAGTTTGATTGTGTTAAAGTAATAGTATAAATTTTACATTTATTACATTCAATGACGAACTTCAAATAAAGTTTTTAAAAAAGATCTTCATTTCATTTGACTTACATTACTATACACTGCCAGTAGTTGCTAAACTTCCAATAGTTTATAAGATTGTTCAAATAATATTCCCTTTAAGGCAGAATAAAGTTTTATACGCATCTGTTGTCAAATCTCTATCAGCTGTCTGCTGTAAGAGAAATAATTTTATTGATATATTTAATTAGAAAGGGTAAACATTTAGTTTTTGATTATTGGAGGCAATTACGATAAGTTAATGCAATACATTATCAAATGTTTATTTCAGCTATCTACATATATAAAATAGATAGAGAAATCATTTTAATGATCGACATAATTAGAAAGGGTAAACATTTAGTTTTTGATTAGTTGGAGGCAATTACGATAAATTAATGCAATACATTACCACCTTGTTTATTTCAGCTATCTATATACCGGGTGTCCAGTAAATGACTGACTTATTTTAAAATTAAATAATAAAAAAAACGGTTTGAGATAAAGATGCGCGGTTTGCGGTATTGTTATTAGAATATCAATAAATTTTCAATACGCACTTCCTTCAAATAGTTCTAATTTCGGCCAAAATATGGCGCTGGCGGCATCAGACTGCAGAAATATCGCCTGTTTTCTTGTTCTCAATCTGATGATCTTTCCGGCTCATTTTCCCGAGTCGAATCTGTGTCGAAATGTTGAATCGACTCTCCACTCAACTACAGAAATAGGATTTGTTGATTGAAACGAGATTTAAAATAACATTTAAGATTGAACTAGGCCTATTGTAACAACCTTTGTCTATTGTAACCTCCTCAGACAAATATCACGGGAAACTATAAAAACTAGTTTAAAATTACTGTAAAACATCTCCAACGGTTTATCAATTTATAAATAAATATTTATGACAAGAAAACATTTATTAAAGAAGCGTTCTAGAAAAATTTAAATTAATTTAAAAGACGTTCTTTAGTGTTTCAAAATTATCTTCGGAATATGTTATTTTAACCGCTTAACTGATACTCTTTTTTACGTAGAATGAAATGAAAATATGGGATAAACGCCGCTTTTTTAAAGCTAAAATAATCGTAATATTTAATTTAAATATTTTTTCTATTAAATAGTATGAAATTGCATTTAAAATTTTTAGTAGTGTCAGAAAGCTTTAAGTGATGGAAGAAGCAAACTATAATTGCCGGTATGTTGTACGGGCAAACCAGTTAAAATTTTAAAACAATGGTATGCAAATAGCGTTGCCAAGTCTCCTGTCTAAGAAAACTTATAAATTAGCACATTAAAATTTTCTAAATCTTACTATAAAGGAATCCGTCTACAATAAATCCTGTTTTAGACATAAAAATTTATTGATCACAAAGTAGAAAGAAACACACAAAACTACCTGCTAAGGCAAAAACCTGCCTAAAACAAAATATTATTATTTTTTAATGCATCCCTACTTTATATTCATATTTTGTCATTTAACGTATCCAAAAATTTTATTACGAAAGCCGTGAGAGATTTTAAGATGTCTTTTGTACACACCTCGCCTCCCCCCACCCACCCACGGCAGGAAACGTATCTACGCTAAAATGTACGGCTATTCAAAAAGAAAAAGGAAGACGTATCTTTTTTTTATAGCCTGTAAGTCATCCCTCTTCAAAACTTTATTACAAAAAGCATCATAGAACCTGAAATATATTTTTGCCCCCCCCATATAGGAGGGAAATATGTAATCTCGTTCTTTTCCCCCGGTATGAGGAAAAGAACTAAAAAAAACATTCTGAAAATATCTCCTGTATCTGATTTGAAATAAGAAATATTATTAAAAATATGATTTTTTTATCTTTTTTAAAAATTGTATAAAAAGATACCAATGTTCAATTTATTTTTCCAATATTTATATTTATAAAATTGAACTAAAATAAGTAGACATTCAGTTTTATCTAAAATATCTATGGCCTCACCAGTGGGCGATAGTCTCTGACGTCTCAACTGGCGTTTAAATCAGCATTGTAATAACCTCTTCTATTTACAGTTTAGATGACGCAAATAACTCAAAATTTAAACTTGATATTGTGCTAAGAGCATCAATTTGATGTTTATTGCTTTTTTACTGTTATTCGGTATTGCATTACACAAATATAGCTTCAAAATTTGCAATCTAGGCTTTTAAAACCGATTCGTATTTCAACCATCGAATCCAACAGGAGAAAAATGAAGAATCGGGAGTAAATGAAAGAAAGGATCGGGACAGTGGATACTGCATTGGCTTCTGAAATATTTTCAACAGCTTTTGTTTCACGCAATATTTAAAAAAAACTAAAAGAAAAAGAAACGAAACTTTATTTCAGTAAAAAGTTTCCGTAAAAATGTTTTGCCATAAAATTGCCTATAGATATTTTAGTTTGGTTTGGTTTATTTAATGTCGGCCGATAAAGTACACGTGGGATATAGGTCAGAATGATGAGGGATGGTCAGGGTATGCCCTGCGTGAGTTTCTCTGTAAGGGCACCTAACCCGTATTTACACAAGAAAATCCAAGGTTCGAAGAAAACCACGGAAAATTCCGAACGGTTATGCCGACAGACGCGATAGGTTTCGAACCCAGCACTGCCGTCTACCAGTTGAAACGTCAGAATCTATCACCCACTGGTGGGACCATAGATATTTTAGATAAAACTGAATGTCTACTTATTTTAGTTCAATTTTATAAATATTAATATTGAAAAATAAATTGAACATTGGTTTTTTTATACATAATTAAAAAAATATAATAAATCATATTTACATAAATATATTTCTATATATACGTAAAAAGAGTATCAGTTAAGCGGTTAAAATGACATATTCCGAAGGGAATTTTGAAACACTAAAGAACATCCTTTAAATTACTTTAAATTTTTCTAGAATTGTTACAAATATTTCTAGGATTCTTTAACAAACGTTTGCTGGTCATAAATATTTATTCATAGATTGACACACCTTTGGAGATGTTTTACAGTAATTTTAAACTAGTTTTTGTAGTTCCCCGTGATATTTGTCTGAGGAGGCTACAATAGACATAGATTGTTACAATAGACCCCGTTCAATCTTAAATGTTATTTTAAATCTCGTTCCAAATTAACAAACCCTATTTCTGCAGTTGAGTGGAGAGTCGATTCAACATTTCGACTCGGGAAAATGAGCCGGACAGATCATCAGCTTGAAAACAAGAAAACAGGCGGTATTTCTGTAGTCTGATGCCGCCAGCGCCATCTTTTGGCCGAAATTAGAACTATTTGAAGGAAGTGCGTATTCAATTTTTATTGATATTCTAATAACAATACCGCAAACCGCGCATTTTTATCTCAAACCGTTTTTTTGTTATTTAATTTTAAAATGGGTCAGTCATTTATTGGACACCCGGTATATAAAATAGATAGAGAAATCATTTTAATGATATACTTAATTAGAAATGGTAAACATTTAGTTTTTGATTAGTTGGAGGCAATTACGATAAATTAATGTAATACATTACCACCTTGTTTATTTCAGCTATCTATATATATATATAATAGATAGAGAAATAATTTTAATGATATATTTAATTAGAAAGGGTAAACGTTTATTTTTTGATTAGTTGGAGGCAATTACGATAAGTTAATACAATACATTACCATCTTGTTTATTTCAGCTATCTATATATCTGTGTCTTCCGGTAATAACCAGATAAGGCACATTTTTAATACTTTGAGTAATTAACGTTTAAAGTTTTCAAATGTCTTTTTATCATTACTTTTATAAAATAGATTAGAACTTAATAATTTTCACAACATTCAGTTAGAATAGAAGAACCTCTTTTTTGCCAAAATAGTTACGTAAAAATGGTTTTTATTAATTGAGAACCAATTAAAAAATTTTCAATTTTTCAATGAAAATTTATAGTCGCCCTATGCCGGGAAGTATTCGATTTTCATTTTTCAGTACTATGCAGATGAAAGTACTCTTTTAAAGTTACATTTTTTCAAATTATCTCATTTTTTTTCAAAAATGTGCCTTATTTGGTTATTACCGGAAGCCACAGATATATAAAATAAGATATGTCTGTCTGCCTGCCTGACCGCGGATAACGTCGAAATTATAACACACATTTATAGCTTACTACCAATCCGCAGCAACAAAGCTGCCAGCCAATAAGAGCAGGCGGTAAATATGGGATTTAACGACTGCATTTCATGGCTGAATGCAAGCAACAAATTGCAAACACATTTGTTCTCTCTTAAAAAGTCAGCCAGAAAATAACTCAAGTTGAAACGAAATTCGCTCATCTCACGTTTTGAAAGTCAGCTTCTCATAAAGAGTTGAAACAACTCAAGTGAATGAGTTGTTTTTAAACATTTTAAATCAAGATGAGTTATTTAAATAAGCAATCTAAATGAAGATGAGTAAAGCATTTAAAAAACAACTCATTCACGATTAAATAAATTACAGCTCTTTACTGAGAAGTCAAATCCACTCTTTCGTTTTTAGAGAGTTAATTTTTCCTGTTTTGATGATTTTGATTTTCCTGATTGATTTACAATCGCTCATAAAAATACATCCATGACACCGTCCAAACTAAGGCAGTAGATTAGGTAATTACTCTTTTTATGTTTTCCTAAACAGATGTTTCCATCAGATGTGCAGAGCACGTGGTGCTCGGGCTCAGATAATTTTAAATGGAGTAGTTCTGATTGAAGAAAGGAATAAAAAAAATCAATTATTGTATTATTTTGTTGTCCAAAACAGCTAAAATCAACGACTATATTCGTACCAAAACATTGTTTTCAAACAGAAATTTTTAGCTGTGTTCACTCAGATAAAACTTAAAATATTCTAAAATTTAAATTGTTCTTCTTATAAAATGTATTTTTTGCGTTTCAATATGAATGAAAATTTAAAATATTCGCAATTTGTTTGAAAATATTTATGGTCCCGAGCAATGACTAACGGATCAGATATTTCTATAATGCTTATTCTTAATCACAGCATAAGAAGTACACTGTTAAAAATAAAAGTGACAAACCGGTTGCTTTTGGCTCCCAGGTGTGAAAAGGAGTTACCATTTGACACCCGTGGGCTTGAATATGTGTTTGGAGTGCCGTTTGATCTTCTACTGGGTGATTGACGCTAATTAGGGTGCCGCACAATACATTCCGTTGGAAGATTTTCACCCTTTAGTCAATTGCAAATGTTCTGTGATGTATTTCCTTCCTTTTAACTCGCCGTCATTTGTGGATCATAACAGTAATTTCTTCCTACGCTATCCCAATTTCGTTTAGAACTTCGGATAGAAAACTTTTGGCGAGCTTTTTATATAAAGCAACTTTTGAATATCAGGACATTTGAACATTTCAGGAAGACTTCGAATGTGAGCTCAATGGTAGAGTGGTTAGAGCGCTGAGCTTGTAATAAGACGTTGTGGGTTCGATTCCATCGAGGCCCAAATGTAGGTTTGTATATTTTTCAATGTTTTATTATTGGGCACTCTGGATTAAGGGTGTCATTTTTTCATCCTAATTAAAGGTGCCATTCTGGCTCCTTTAGGGGTGTCACCAGTGAGACAAGCCTTTCACCCCTAAAAGGTGAAATGTATCACCATTAGTTTTAACAGTGTATACTTTAAATAGTAATTTTTATTTTGGGACATTTACTAAGGATTGAAGGAATCATGTCAGTTTACTTCTAAATTTAAAAAAAATGAAATAGGATTAAAGTCGTACAAAATGTCTTTATTAAAAACTATTGACAGTGTCACAGTATTTACATTTATTTTTCTTCTCTTACAGTGTCGTCTTTTTTAATATCAAAGTAGGAATTTTTTATTCGCACGTGCGATAGTGGTATCATGTATAATCATTTGGAAATCAAGTGTAGCTCAGTAAGATCTTTCACAGAATTACTAATAATGTATTTAGTATTAAAACCTTACTAAGCAGTGTTCGTTTATTTGTATTAAAATTTTGATACTTTTTTGTATACTAGGGTGTGCAAAAAGTTCTAGGAAATTTGTGTAATAAGCTTTGTTATTCACATATGTATAACAAAAGCAACAAGGACTATTCCTTAATGTCCATCATAGTCTAAAACTTTTTGTCAGATTCTGGATTCCCTGGAAGTACCGTCGCGTCTCCTTGAAATCGAAAAACTCTTGACATGCTTCTTCAACTTCATTAAAGGATTCGAATCGACAACCCTTGAAAAAGTGTTGCATTGTATGATACTATTCTATAGGCATTTATGAACCAGAATTCCCGAATTTTGATAGATATATATATAGGATGGACGAGTCCTTATTCGAAATAAAAACTAATCTCTGACGGACACACACATTTATTATAACGAACGGGCAAAGCAAACAAATACAAAATAAAACATCAAATCGCTCTTCGTGGTTATTCACAACATTCTTTATCAAACATCAATTCGTCGTAAATATTTTATAGTTTTTTAAAAGAATCGCCATTTTTAAATCGTCGAAATCTCCGTCTTAGTTTTAATCCAACAAATTCACCGCCGTCGTTGAAAACTTTCTATTTACTTTTTTTTCTTTTTCTCCTCGTCACACAGATTCGCTATTTCCCGTTTCTAATTTAATCTCGAAGCAGAGTTCCGGTAAATGAGTGGCGTAGGGAAAATACAGTCCAATTCAGGTGCAACAGAAAGTGTACACCCCACATATATACCATTAGTTGTTTACTCGTATGTTTGTCATTGTGTTTGCCCTACGATCAGTCTTATCTGCATCATCCGAAACTTCTTCCAAAAGCATTACAAAATGCATACCGTGATTTATTTGCTGAAGTGCAAAATTTTTAGACAATGAATAAATATAGATAAAAGAATAAAGATAGATTCTACATGATCTGCATGAATGATAGTATCAACATGAATAAATGACTAAACGTAACACGTTGAAAATGAAAAATTAAAAAAAATGATGTACTTGAAAAATAAAAGACATATCTTAACTACAAGTTTCATAAATCCAAATCCACTGAACGCGAATTAATATAACACATAAACGTAACAGTAGAATCTTCACATAAAATCGGTTAATTTTATTAGAAGAATCTTAGGCTTATAGGAAAAAAAATCAAATTTCGATTTTTTTATTATCATAGTTCCATCCATAAACAAAAATGATTTTTTGATGCAAGAATTGTAAAAATGAAGCGTATTACGTACAAAATGGATAAAAGCAGTTGTTACTAGTACTTTAAGGTCCAGCCATACGATAGTGAGGGTTAGACATTTATTTAAATTTAATTTTTTGCTTCTGCGTCGCATGTAGTAGTCGTAGGTAATAAAAATCCGAATCGATTGATCGTTTCGGTTTGAAAAAAGAATCATCAGTCAATTATATTTTTTTACTATTAGACATCAGCTATATTACACTTTTTTACACTTAATCGCCATAGCTTATTTTGTTTACAAGTACAAGTGATGAATCTCTTCGGACCTTAAATGGTTATAACGTACAAATATAGTTGGCGACGAAATTATCAGTTATACGCCTAAAGTGTGTATTGCGAAGAACATGAAGCTTTATTTTCTTGCATTTTAATGGTAGATTGTTAGGGTTTTTTAAATATACATAGGCTGGATACGTGGATTTAAAAAGGAAAACAAATTTTCGTTCGTAAAATGTAACATTATTGTAATAAATCTCAACACAAGTATTCCAAGACAATCTTCTCAATATTTCATTGAACCTCCGTTAACGGATTATATTCCTCTGGACCTAATATTCATACATTTTTTAATGACTCATTATCATGCCGGACAATAATCAAGGCTTATATGAATATGAATTGGTTTGTTGTTTTCTCTTTTGAAACATTTCACAGGGAATGGAAATCATTATAAACAATTGAAAATGTTTAAATGCTCAAGTGGTACGATAATATCCTTGACGCACGTTATGCATTAAGAGTCTCTTACCGGTGTACGACACCAGACACATATCACCTGTTAGTGTTGCCAACACAAATAATTTAAATCAAGAATGACAAGAAGAAAAATTGCAGTGTAATTAATAATTTGCTCACACAGTGTACTTAATTTATTGATTTACGTATTTTTGCTTTTTTAAATATCATAAATAATATATTGAATTGAACTGAAATACTAATACGATGCTATAACATAATTATAATACGTGTTTCTTTTCCTTACGCTTATTATTATTTTATCAGGGAAAGATGGTACATACAAACTCATAGATTTTCACTAAGCAGAAATGTTTTACTTATTTGAAATGTATTTTTTAATACTTTGTATGGCATATAGGGTCTCTATAACTTAAAAGCTTTGTTTCAAAATCATTACAATATAATCTAATTTCACTTTGTTCAAACGATATCCTTTGTGTATTAAATTAGTCAATGAATTTTGTATGAGAACTTTATAATGAAATTTATAAAGTTATCATATAAAATAATATCAATAATGTTTCAATAATGTTCCAATATTGTTTCAAAACAATATTGAGTAATTATTGAGTACGATTTCATTTTTGATAATACGAAATGCAGTTAGGTGTTACATTTAGATATAATTTACATTTTGGAGTACTTATTTAAATATGATAGCAATGTGTTATTTTAGATATTTTAATAAATTTTGAATTTGTTATTGAGAAGACAGAAAAACATTACAAAAAAAATCAAACTTCTATTTTTTATTATTTTTTTTTTGTTATAAGGGGTTGTTTTAAAAAAAATCAAAACTTTAGATACATAGGAATACCGCGGAATATTAAATAACAAACACTGACGAACGGACAGTCTAATATGCCACCTTATAGTCATTCTACTGTACACTGTAAAAAAAAATTCAAGAGGTTACTAAAATTTTCTTAGTAAATTTGTATTCCACAGAATTTTTTAGTAACCATTGCAAACTTTTTTTTTTCAAGTGAAACAAGCATTTCTTTTGTAAACTGAACAAAAGAATTTTTTGTATAACTAACTTGAAAATTTTTAGTATGAGCCACCAAGCAAATTTTAGTAATAGCTCCAAAATTATTTTTAATAACCATTACGTGCGCCCGAATGGCAGTAGCTTCCTTCGAGCTGCATCCAGACTTCTGAAGTGGAAGATTTTCGGCAAAACCGCAATAGATGGCAGCACCAAACATTCCTACCTGCTCCGAAAGGATTTTCATGATCCCTTTATTAACGAGACACTACATACATTCGGGGAGTATTTGGCGGTGGCAAGTTTCGAACCCGGGACCTTTTAGCCTGGAGTCCATTACTCCACTACTCAACTTAGTTTTATTAAGAGCTATTAAAAATATAAAACTATTAACTCTATTCGTTGCTAACTTTTTTCTAGTAACTCTTACAGATTTTTTTGTAACCGACTAAGATTACTAAAAATTTTTTAGTAATTACAAGGATCACTAAAGCTTTTTAGTAGATCGACCCTTTTTTTTACAGTGTAGATAGGCATAATTTTGAAAATCCTATCTTTTTAAGTAAAAGCTATACTTAATTGTTTCGAATCTGGTGTGCTATTAATTTTAAATGTATTTTAAATCAGTATTATTTTGCTTTAATAAGTACTTTTGTTGCTGTTTACATGTAGTAATATTAGTATGCGTCTATACATTTACTATATGACTTAATTAACATTTAGGCATTTATTAATTAAACAAAAACATAATTTGCAGAACAAATTAAAAAAACAAAATTTATTTCCTGCACTATTTAAGCCCGAGAAGGAACAGATATTAATATATTTGATTTATTTATTTCATAATTTAGTATTAAATTTTTGTATCAAATAATTTAAATTATGCGAACCTTAAAAAAATAAAAATGAAATTCAAACAATATGGTACTTAAAAACCCTAAATCTTAGATTACGTTCAAACGAAATCGAAATAAATCTTAGACTTTTTCTGAACATTTGCTTTTTAGATGTGGTAATTCTTTTTATCTATACCTACCGTAAACATTATACAAAATCTGCAAAACAAATATTTGCAAGTAAAAGTTTGGAAAAAAGTCTAAGATTTATTTCGATTTCGTTTGAACGTAATCTAAGATTTAGGGTTTTTAAGTACCATATTGTTTGAATTTCATTTTTATTTTTTTAAGGTTCGCATAATTTAAATTATTTGATACAAAAATTTAATACTAAATTATGAAATAAATAAATCAAATATATTAATATCTGTTCCTTCTCGGGCTTAAATAGTGCAGGAAATAAATTTTGTTTTTTTAATTTGTTCTGCAAATTATGTTTTTGTTTAATATCTCAAGTTTTTTAATAACTACTGCATTCAGATGAGCTCATTTCAAAATTAACTGAGGGTACCATCATCAGGACTTCATTTATGCGGTATCGTATCACAATTACTCATGTAGTTTACCGAGAGCCATAGCTAGAAGTGAACTATGAGGGGGGGGGGCGCTCAAGAGAACGTCTGAGGGTCTCATATTTCTCTTTCTCTTCCTCTGACGCAAAAATATATTAGTGCATATTCACATTGTAAATTCCATGTTTCTTATTAAATTGTTGTAATAGTTCCATTTTATGCTAAAAAAGAATATGGTGATGAAAAATTTGTGTGTGTAACTAGTTCAAGATTAAACATAATGTTGGCTTCATATGTGCAAGCAGGATGAGCGAGTGTTGAAGCACTTTAGTTACAATTAGCAATTCTGCAAAACTGTGAAAGGGCCTCAAAATTAAATAAGATTTTTGAACAAAATTTTATTTGATGAAATACAAACTATTACGTTCTCCCCTACGTAGGAATTTCTGATTTTTTTTTCCAGATCTATACCGATCATGATACCTAGACTCCAAAACCACCCTCAATTAAAAACTCTATTTATCTACCTCCGCGGTATCTACGTAGATTTACATTTCTCCATTGGGTTTTGCACTGATTTTCATTGATCCATTTCCAAATCGCCTGCCTCATTTCCAAATCGTTAACTTTTTTTTACATCTAGAACTGAATTTTGTACATGCTTCCTGTCTTGATACCAAATATTTCAAAATCTCTGTTTCATTTCCAATATGACGTCATAAATGTGCGCTTTTTAATTCTTGAAATTAATTTCACTTTTTACGGTACTACTAAGTTATCCCGTCGACCCAAAAATTATCGCCAAATTCTAAGATTAAATGCCAATAATGGATGACCATGAATGTCACGTTCATTGACATTAAATATGATAAAGGTGTTTAAAACGTCATGGCGTGATTTTATTTCGACCTTTTTTTGTATTTTTATTAGTATTCTAATAATTATTTGTTTTTTTCGTTATTTAAAATAAAAATTATGTCAATAAGTATAATTTGGCTATTAGTTTGGCGATTGGTATAATTTGGCGAAATTGGTCAACGGGATAACAGAGTAGTACCCTTTTAACGATGGAATCACGCAAAAATCAGATGTCACTTTTTAGGTGCATTCGTAATTATATAATACGTAGCACCTATAGTGGTCGTTCAGTCCGTCCGTCTGTCCGTCCGCATATAACAACGCAAAAACTACCCAACCGAATCGTTTGAAATTTAAAATACATAATTATTACATAATTTTGTCGAGTCATTTCAAATTTTATGAAACTCGGATGCATAGATCAATTACAGGGGCAATCAAAAGTATTCCATTACATTACGGTCAATGGGGAAAAAAGTTTCAAATGCATTTTAAACGTTTGAAATTTAAAATACGCAATTATTACATAATTCTGTCGAGTTATTTCAAATTTTTTGATAATCGCGTGCATAGATCAATTACAGGGGCAATCAAAAGTATTCCATTACATTACGGTCAATGGGGAAAAAGTTTCAAATGCATTTTAATCGTTTGAAATTTAAAATACGCAATTATTACATAATTCTGTCGAGTTATTTCAAATTTTTTGATAATCGTGTGCATAGATCAATTACAGGGGCAATCAAAAGTATTCAATTACATTATGGTCAATGGGGAAAAAGTTTCAAATATATTCTATACGTTTGAAATTTAAAATACATAGTTATTACATAATTTTGTCGAGTTATGTCAAATTTTATGAAATTCGGATGCATAGATCAATTACAGGGGCAATCAAAAGTATTCAATTACATTATGGTCAATGGGGAAAAGTTTCAAATATATTCTATACGTTTGAAATTTAAAATACATAATTATTACATAATTTTGTCGAGTTATTTCAAATTTTATGAAACTCGGATGCATAGATCAATTACAGGGGAAATCAAAAGTATTCCATTACATTACGGTCAATGGGGAAAAAAGTTTCAAATGCATTTTAATCGTTTGAAATTTAAAATACGCAATTATTACATAATTCTATCGCGTTATTTCAAATTTTTTGATAATCGTGTGCATAGATCAATTACAGGGGCAATCAAAAGTATTCAATTACATTATGGTCAATGGGGAAAAAGTTTCAAATATATTCTATACGTTTGAAATTTAAAATACATAATTATTACATAATTTTGTCGAGTTATGTCAAATTTTATGAAATTCGGATGCATAGATCAATTACAGGGGCAATCAAAAGTATTCAATTACATTATGGTCAATGGGGAAAAGTTTCAAATATATTCTATACGTTTGAAATTTAAAATACATAATTATTACATAATTTTGTCGAGTTATTTCAAATTTTATGAAACTCGGATGCATAGATCAATTACAGGGGAAATCAAAAGTATTCCATTACATTACGGTCAATGGGGAAAAAAGTTTCAAATGCATTTTAATCGTTTGAAATTTAAAATACGCAATTATTACATAATTCTATCGCGTTATTTCAAATTTTTTGATAATCGTGTGCATAGATCAATTACAGGGGCAATCAAAATTATTCCGTTACATTACGGTCAATGGGAAAAAATATTTCAAATGCATTTTAATCATGTTACACTCATGCGAACTTAATACAATTTATATGCAACTATAAAGTACATATTATAATATACATCTTACATAATTTGTGGTGCAAAGAACATTTGTTATTGATTTACAAGGGCAAACAAAAGTATTCCATTACATAATGGTGTAGGGAGAACATTGTTTGATAAGCGTTTTAATTGTAATTCACTATTTACAATTTTATAAAATTGATATATGAAAGTAATATTTTTAAAACTTCATTATCGTACGAACGCACCTAATTTGCTACGCTTCACGTGCAATTTCCAACTTGTTTTCTTTGGCGAATTCTTTTCTTATGAATCATGAAGTCATATTCGGCAGAAAAATCTCTTCTGCATGAAACTGATATTTATACTTAACAATCAGCATTGATACATTGCGTCAGAAGTATAGTTCTAGACATTCACTCTAGACAATATAATATTCCTCCAACAATACCTCAAGGCATAGTATCAATAAAATGTATTTATTTTTTTATTTTTTGTATTACGTCATATTTATTTATTTTCTGTATTTCTTCACTTAGAAGCTTCTTGATAAATTAATCAATGTTTGAATTGAAATTCTGCCCAAAATTGAAATTCAACTTCTAAAGAACTTCAAACCGCTATCGAAGCTCTGGGCAGGGTTCAGCGTAGAAAAGTTAGGGATAGATGTCATATATGCAACACATTGGCGCAATTAGAACAAAATGGATATTATATGCCTCACATGCTAACCTGGCTAGCGTTGTTTATTTACTAATAAATTGTTTATTTTCTATTACTCTTAAAAAATATATATGTAGATTGTTTTGCTCTATAGTTATTAATAAACTTTTTTTATTTATCACTATTTCCCTTTTTAAATATTAGAAAATAATTAAAAAATGTATATGTGATATGTATTTGAAAACAAAATTTTCGCCAAATTGGCGGCAGAAAAAAATTGCGCCAACATGGTAAGTATTAGACATCTGTGCATAAAGGTGACGCATTATGAATATTCCAAATGTGCTTAAATTTTTTTAACTCATAGAGATAGTGAATCAAAAGAGTTTTATAAAAATATTAACTTAAAGTATGAAAAAACAGCTATTTTTCAACAGAAACTCTTTGCGATATTTTAAAAATTAAATCGTGTAGTGTTTTATTATAATAAAATCATCGGAATAATGAATTTAATACAAATTAATTCGGTACTTGGTTATCCCGTCAATCAATTTCGCCAAATTATATAAGTCGCCAAACTAATAACCAAATTATACATATTCGCCTTTTTTATAACAAAAGTACAAATAAATGGATAAAACACTAGTAAAAAGTGAAAATAAAATCATTTGATGGCATCTCTAAATACGTATAGGTATTTAATGTCATTGAATGTGACATTCACGATCATACATTACTGGCATTTAATCTTATAGTTTGGCGATAGTTTTTTGGTCGACGGGATAACCAAGTAGTACCGTTGATTTAAAATTGATTTTATCCAATGATTAATTGTTTGTAAAATTACAAACTTAGGCACGATTTAAAAAAATCACCAAATCGGAAATTAAAAAAATATATTTGTAAACATTATTGTTTATACTTGTTTACACTGCATTTGAATATTTAGGTTGATAGAATTGGCGAAGTTATTGCAGTGCCGAAAAGTCTTACACCAAGTAGTTGACAATTCTGTGGTTTAACTTTAAAAAAATTGCTATGTTTGAAGATCAAATTCTGCAGATTTACTAGTTTCATTACATACCAAGGATGAAATACTATTTTTCTCAAATACTTTTTTTTTTTTTTTTAAGTTTTTATTCACCTAAATTTATTTTGATTTTCTTCGAACATATAAGGCGAAGAAATTTTTAAAAATGTGGTATAAGTACGAAATTCCGGCGCAAATGTCATATACGCATTGGGTTTGGTGCAATTTTTTTCTGATACCAATGTGTCAAAAAACTCGCTTTCAAATACCAGTTACATATATGTATTTAAGTTATTTTCTATTATTTTGCAGAGACAATAGGTAGAAAAAAGTTTAATTTACTTATTTTCTATATTTCTTCAGTTAGAAGCTTTTTGATCAATATGTTTGAAAATGTCCTTTTATTTTAAAAATCATGCTTCATTTTGCTTTCTGGTGACGATTCTTGTATTTGTACGAAATGTTTGCAAATCTCCGTTTCATTTCTAATATGACGTCGTAAATATACCATTTTTAATTCTTACACGAAAAAAATCAATTTTATTTTTTATTTATCACGTAAAGATGATTGCTACAGAAAATATGTCCATTGACCTCTGTATTTTTTTTTTTTTTTTTTGAGGGAATTATTTTTTAAACAATTAGATCCTTTGAAGAAAATTTGTGGAAGCGCGTACAAAAGGTGGGAAAATGTCTAGTAAATAACTCGTTCAATGTTAAATTCCGTATTAAAATAACATTACGGAGTCGCACTGGAAATAAATATAGCATAGCACTACCGTGCTATGCTATAATACATTTAATAATGATAAGTATTTGCTTATTTCTCTTTGCTCCGTTTGCGATTATTTTATTTTATATATATATTTCACTCTTTAATTTCAAATAAAGATTACTTTCCTGAAATAATCACCTGTAATAAAGAGCAAAAAGTGTTAGAAAGTTGTAATATCAGTTAATTTTTTTTGTAAAATAATATTTCCTAAATATCTTCAAAAATTCTTCCTTAGCCTACTGTTATATTAATATGAATTTAATAGTAAGCAAACAACACTAATCGTTATCTTTCAGACAATGGGATATTCGTTAAAATGTAATTCATCTATTTAAATAGATACTGTTAATGTTATCAACGTAGAAGAATTTTTTTTTTTTCGTTTTTAAATTAAAAAAAAATCGGACTCGAAACTGTTATGAGTATCCCAATGCTAACTTTAGATTGAATAGATATGAAGCATAGTTTGATTTGAAAAAAAATTTTGCTTTTTTTAAATATCACAAATAATATATAGTGTATCACAAATATATAGTATATCACAAATAATATATAGTGTATAAAATATCAATAATATACTGTAGCCTTTTACAAAAATATGTTGCTTGTTCGAATCAAAAATCAATAAAATAATTGTGAACGAATATTTACTAGATTATGAAAAAAATATTTTTATTTAATTATCTTTACTGTATTAGAAAAAGATAGTACATAACTCAGAAACCAATCATGTGTAAGAGTATGATATGTAGTAAGGCGTTATGCAGTTATATTTCATTTATTTAAAGTATGAATTTTTTTAACTTTTTGTAAGTAATATTAAAAGCTTTGTTTCAAAATCATTACAATGTGATTTTACATTGTTCATCCAATTAGACGCATACCATTCAAATGCGATCTTTTGAACATTCCAATAGTCAATATTATGTACTTCAATAAAGGAATTAAACTGAAATTTATATTAGAAACAATACTGGAAGATTATTGGTTACGATCTCATATTTGATTATAGGAATTGCAGTTAGCTCTTAGATATATAAAATGTACATTTCGGAGTAGTTATTTAATTATAATTTTGGATATTTTAATAAATTTCGAAATTTTTCTTGCGTAGATCGAAAAAATATAAAATATAAAAACTTTCAAAAGCTTTTTTTATCCTGCGTTTTTTTTTTTTTGAATGTTTGTTTAGAAAACTGTCAAAATTTTAGACACATAGGAATGCAGTAGATTTTAAAATATCAAACTGATGAACTGACATTCAGATATGTCAGTGTATAGTCCGTTTACTATTGGTTGGGACTATTTATTAATCCTAGCTTACAAAAAATCTATTATTAAATGTAACTTAATTCTAACTTTAGATTGAAGCATATTGACATGAAAAGCTTGTTTCTTTTTAAATATCACAAATAGTATTTTATAGCATAGTAAAACATCAACAATATACTGTAACTTTTTATAAAGGAAGAAAAAATCAATATAATGTATACGGATGTAAAACCAACAATTAGAAATGCACAAAGAAAGCATGAAAATGTAATAAACCGATGCCTCGAATTTATTATCGAAATTCTTCATCAGAATGCTAGAAAAAGTAAAGCTAAGCCTCAGCTTTGCTTTTTCAATAAGGCGTTATGTTGTAATGTTTCATTTATTTAAAGTATGATTTTTCTATGTATTGTAAAGAATGTATTGGCTGTAATTATCATATTAAAAGTTTTGTTTGAAATTAATTATAATGTGATTTTACCTTGTTCATCGAATTGCAAACATACTATTCAAATGAGTTAATTTGAACACTAGAGTAGTCACTATGTACTTCAGTAACGGAATTATAGAGAAATTTATATTTGAAGCAGCGTTGAACAATTATTAGGTATGAATTCAGGTATGAAATTAGGTATGAATCGTATTCAATAATACGAATTGTAATTAGTTGTTCCATTTAAATAAACGGTATCAAAATCATTTTATTTTTTGTAATTAAAAGATATTTAAAAAAATACACTTCGGAGTGTTTGTTTAATTATGATATCAAAGGCTTACATTATATATTTTAATAAATTTTTAAATTTTTGTTGAGAAGATAGAATATAATACCATATTAAATTTTCTGAAACCTCCCTGAAACCTCCATTTTGCTAAGCGTCTGATTAAGAACATTTAGAAAACTTTAGACATACTATAGTTGCGGTACATGTTTCAACAAAGACCGACATGCTGTCACTCTGATATGTTGTTGTAGAGACGTTTTATTGCTTGTAGACTACACTGCAAAAAAAAGGGTCGATCTACTAAAAAACTTTAGTGATCCTTGTAATTACTAAAAATTTTTTAGTAATCTTAGTCGGTTACAAAAAAATCTGTAAGAATTACTAGAAAAAAGTGAGCAACGAATAAGAGTTAATAGTTTTATATTTTTAATAGCTCTTACTAAAACTCAGTTGGTGTGGCCTTGATAGCATAGTGGTTATACTAACGGACTCCGGGCTAAAAGGTCCCGGGTTCGAAACTTGCCACCGCCAAATACGCCCCGAATGTATGTAGTGTCTCGTTAATAAAGGGACTATGAAAATCCTGCCGGAGCAGGTAGGAATGTTTGGTGCTGCCATCTATTGCGGTTTTGCCGAAAATTTTCCGCTTCAGAAGTCTGGATGCAGCTCGAAGGAAGCTCCTTTGGGCGCACGTAATGGTTATTAAAAATAATTTTGTAGCTATTACTAAAATTTGCTTGGTGGCTCATACTAAAAATTTTTAAGTTAGTTATACAAAAAATTATTTTGTTCAGTTTACAAAAGAAATGCTTGTTTCACTTCCAAAAAAAATTTGTAATGGTTACTAAAAAGTTCTGTGGAATACAAATTTACTAAGAAATTTTTAGTAACCTCTTGAATTTTTTTTTTTTGCAGTGTATACCTTTAAAATCCATATGAAATTTTCTCAAATTTCCATTGCTTTATCGTATTTTGCTTTGTGTTTCTTTAAAAAGATCAGAAAACATCAGATAGATTATACAAGCGTTAGATTTTTAAATGTCAATCTTACATGCTGGCACTGCGATATGATAGTGTATAATATTTTACTGTAACTAAACACTGTTTTTAAAATAAGAATTAAAACTTCTCAAACTTTTTTCTTTTATCTTGTTTTGCTATAAGTATTTTTGTAAAAAAATGAGAAATGGGAAAAATATCTATATTTTTAAATCAGTTAGACTACCGTATCGAGATGCCATATCGGTCAAAACTAAGAATGTCTGGTAGTTACAATGAAAGTCTTTACTTTACAAGACTATGTTATATGCACAATGTGATATTAATGACGATATCAAAAACATTTTTAAATGGTTATTATAATATGTCGCATAAGAGAAAAAAAATAGTTAACTGTCTGATAAAAAAATATCTAACAACATTTTGCAGTAACCTTGACATCATGTAATTCGTTATTTTTCGACAAAGAATATAAGATAAGATTATGCTCTAATTAGCTAGACAATTAAATGATTTAACGGATTTGCTTTACGTGACATCTTTCTTGTTATTTGTTTATGCTAGATAACACAAGAATTTTTATTGATATTGCTACGTAATCCATCTATTGGATAATCAATAGTAATATAAAATATTACATTCTTATTTAACTTTAAAATGTTTTCTGTCCTCTTTTAATATTTTAAATATAATTTGGAATTAATACAAATTTAAAAATACTCTTGACTGAGATGATAATTGCTAATATATAATAATTATTACATTCAGTAATTCTATACATTAATCATCATCATGTTCATTTTGTATTTAACGCATGTGTGAAATATTTTGAACAAGTGTGTTTGTTATTTAAAAAATATAAATTAAAATAGATAGGAATGAAAAATGCATTAAAATTTTTATGAATATTATACTGTGTAAGAATTGTATGTAAACTGTTATAATAGATCATAGTGAAGTCAGCGCGTATGAACTAAAGCAATCGCATTTTTCAAAATTGTTGTTGGAAAAAAATGGAGTGAAATTAATTAAGGAATATGTCTTATGCACGTTGACTAATTACAAAAGAATTGTTTTTAAAATAGAATTCAAAACAAATATATAATGGAAAATTCGTTGATTGGATGTCTCATATAAACAGGCCGCTTATCTGGCCTTGTGTTTGAATTCATGTTTGGAAAACCAAAGTGTGATCTAAGTCAGTTGGCTTAAGGTGCTACTTTTTTTTATCGTATCAATCTAAAATTTATTTGGATGTGAGAGTCCTAAAACTTTCTTCAACTTTAATATTTCAGAAAAAAATTGTAAATGTTAATATCTTAATGTTATTAGTTCTACACTATGACAACTTTGATTTTCATTTTTAATTTCAGTATATCAGTGTAAATGCAGTAATTACTGTAAAAACAATTGAATTTCAATCATGATGTTTAAGAAAATGTACATTTGTCGATATTATTTTGTGTGACAGTTATTTGTAAATAACCAACTTAGTAGGATTCAAATTATCTATGCCTGCATAAGCCGCCAGTGTAGAACAGTACAACAAAAAATCAAAAACGTACGCCTAAAATCGTTAGTACAGCACTTGATTATGGAACAATATTTTCACATTCAAGTGAGACCTATTTTCGATAGCCAAAATCAAATATATGAAATTTGGATAAATTCTACGAATAAATTATATATTTCCAGTGATACAAATGCCTGAAAATCCTCAATTACAACAGAAATACTGCACTATACACCACTATTCACTATACAATAGAAATATTTCCAAATTCAAGGAAGACATAGTTGAAATTGGTAAAAACATATATATATAAAATTTGGTTTGAATAATTTATAACTTCATAGATTTTTCGACAATACAGTGGTGATATACAAACACGTGGGCGCACTCCAGGTCTGATATTTTGCATACATGTTTTTTTTAATTCTCTGTTTTTTGTCGAGTAAATCTGTCAAATTTTTTTTATTATAATGTTTTCATCTTTTATCGGTAGAAGAAAGTAGTAATTAAGAACTCTGACTGCTGATAACTAAGGGTCAATGTCTCGATAAATTTTTTTTGAGGAATTTGCATATTTGAAAAGAGTGTAAGGTGCAGTTTGTTCTTCAATAGTCGAAATAGCATGAAAAAAGACTTTTTTATGTATTACATATGGATATATATGCACAGTACAATGTAAGCTAAAACTTAATTCAAATAAATGAATTTTTATTGCTTTCCGGAAATAGTTAATTTAGTTTAATGTTTCAAGCGATTTTCATATGTAGTTTTATAAATTATTTATTGTATTTATTTTTTTAAGAGAAACCTCTGTTATTTGTCCCCATATGTTTAAAAATTTATGGTTTATTACGATGGTGTTTCTAATTTAATTTTAAAATAATAGATGGCACCCCCCAAAAATATCCTAAATTCAACTTTATAAAAAATAAAATTCAGTCCTATCTTGTGGTGTGTGTGAACTTTTGTGTTCTTATATATAAGTTCAATATTATTGTTTAACAAGTATTGTGCTAACTCATTTATTTTAAATATATTTTTAACTAATCTGTTATATAACAAGAAATAAAAAGTCCTGCATCAAACATAGATTATGAAGCAATTTCCAACACATTCAGGATAATGTAAAAAATAAATAAATAAATAAATAAAAAACTGCACCGCATATAAATTAAAATATTATGTTTATTTCACCACATGGAAATGTCTAACGCATTTTTAAACTTAATTTCAGCTGTTACCATCTACAATCCAAAAATAACCCGATTTTTATAGCAGTCCTGTATATGATAGAGACATTTGTATCTGTTAATAACATGCATTCCAAAATTTAGTTCATTTAAAAGGTAAATAGTCCACTTTCAACGGTGGCCAGTGGCTAATTTCTAAACCGTTAGTCATAGACATATAGGTCCAATTGCAAAAATGCTTTTAAAAAGGTAAAGAATTGTTTTTCAAGCGATTTAGGTCAAAAAGACTTTTTATTAAAAAATTACGAAAATTAACTTTTTATACGGTCCCCCGGTCCTATTAGTGATATTTAGTTAAAATTTTCTATCCCCCTATCAAGGAATATAAAAAAGGTCTCATTCTTCTAACATTAAAATTGACCGAGTTATGAAACTTTAAAATTCATGACTTAAACCCCTTTTCTGTAGCTGAAAACGAATGAGTTGGACTAAGTTTTCAGGGAACGTATACTAAGTGCTTAAATTATTATAAAGGGCGTCCATTTCCAACGCTGTCCAATAGGTAATTCCTAAACCATTCGCCACAGACATACAGTTCCAATTACAGAAATGTTTTAAATGAGATAAAGAAATATTTCTAAAGCAATTTAACTGAAGGTGATACCACCGTATAAGATTTACGGTAGTGTTAATTTTTATTAATTAACTTCTAGATTAGTTAAAATAATTGAAGACTTGAGTCTTAAAATGGTCTTTATTGAGAAAATCCAATTTTGGAAAATCGCGATTTTATTTTAAAAAGGTGTGCTATTTTGATAAACATTTATTTTGCTTAAAATTTTCGTACGTATGTTTCCCTAGTTCAAAAATTCTATTAAAATTTTAACTCACTTCCGAATATCCGATCGAGGTTCAATTTGCATACTTATTTATATCCAATGACAATGTAATATTAATACAATTTTAGGTGCGTATTTATTTATTTTATAGGATTACACCAAATTTTTTTAGGTTAAGTAATCTAAGAGAATTTTAAATGTATGTCATTTTGTAATGAATTGTGACTGTTGCTTTTCATAAATTAAATTAACAAACTTTCTGTTATTTTTTTACTTATATTTTTAGTACAAATTTTGCTTTAATATGTAATCAACAACATAAATTTAAAAATAATGTAGTAAAAATTATTTTACTCTCCATGTTTAGTGTTAAATTTTATGTCTTGCGTTTATTTTTTTTTTTCAGTAAATTTGTGACTGACCCCTAATTTGCAGCAAAAAAGATGCTTCAACTTTAAACAGCTATTACTAGAAACGTTTTAATCGCAGAGGAATGATACTTTTTTGTATTACTAGTTAGGGAACTGGTAAAAAATTACTAAATATCACTTATAGGACCGGGAGACCGTATAAAAATTTAATTTTCGTAATGTCTTAACAAAACTTTTTTTTTTATCTAAATCGCTTGAAAAACAATTCTTTAACTTTTTAAAAGCATCTTTGCAATTTGAACTATATGTCTATGACTAACGATTTAGAAATTAGCCATTGACCACCGTTGAGAGTGGACACCCTGTATATTTCAATGAAAATTCCCCTACAGAAATTTTCTCTAATAAGGAGACTGGCATGCGTATACTTTTGCAGTGTATATGAGGCATAGAATTTATATATAAAGAATAATTTGAAAAAAAACTAAGTAAATTTAAAAACACATACCAAATTTTAAAACGTGCTCTCCAGCAATTATTACGCACACAATGCTGTAACCGATGCGTGTCCATGTAATTTAATAAAAAAAAATGCTATGAATGCTCTATTTCAACGTGATCGTAGTGAAATTCTGTGACATCATATCAGTTTCAATGCATTTGAAATAGCGTAACGTCATTAAAATACTCTACAAACGTTTTTTCCCCCATATGCCAGAATGTAATGCCGAATTCTTTTGAGTGTCCATGTAAATGAACCGTTAGTTGTATATACTTCATATGCAATACGAAACATGATTTCTCGTAAAGCATGGTGACGTCACTGCAACGTCGTTGTGAAGTCACATTGTGACTTTGCGACCATCGATTTTCGACGTGACGTCACGTGATGTCGATGTGAAGTCACTGTGACTAAAATGTGAAGTCGTTATGGCCGTTTTAGAGTTCTTTTTTGACGTTTCACAAAGTAGTCATAATGTAACAAATTTGTGACAAATGTGTCATTCGTGACTAATTTGACATTAATATTGTGACGAAACTGTGACAAAAGCGACGACATTTAAATTGCCAGAAACATGTTTTTTAAAGTAAATAACATGTTTTGATGGATATTTATAAATTTCTAAAGATTTTTAAGAAAGTCACATCTCAGTCATAATGTGACGTCACTGCGTGGTGGCATTTTGGTCACAGATGTGATGTGACCAAAGTGACTCACAGTGACGTCACTGTGACTATGCATGCTATTAGGGTTTGGGACTCTGAATAAACTTTATCATTTGCATTAAAATCCAAGTATATTTACAGGAGATAAAGCGTTGACAGATGGACAGACGAACTGTCAAACCGAATGCATAACATTTCAAATTGGTTGGAAAGGGCTAAAAATGGAGAATTTAAAAACGGTTATAATATCCCACAATATGTTTTTACATATGTTAAGCAAAATATATTAGATAAAATAAGACTCTAATCACCTGAGGTCTTATAAGCATAAATGAATTATCTTGAAGTGGCATCTCATTTAACGACTTATGTATAAGTGAAGAAATTATTTTTCTTGAATCTTTAAATGTAAGCCTTCTGTTTTCATTAAAAATTAAAATATATTTACTTCGGTGAAAACTTTTCTGTAATATTTTTAAATTATTAAAGTAATAGCACTTTTACAATAGCATACTTTAAAAAAATGAAAGGGATAAGAAGAAGTGTTTAAAAAAGAATGTGATTAAGTAAAGAATATAATAATCAATAATAAAATACATAAAATATTGTATGTATAACATATACAATTTATAATTAGAGTGCTCTTGTATATAAAAAAAGTCTTTTTAATCATTCTATGTATTAAAAAAAATTTTATTAAAAAATGTCTGTGAACATTTGTGCTCTTATGTGTAAATTTAATGCTGTTATTTATCAAGTATTGTGTTAACTTGTTATTTAAAATAATTATTTAATTAATTGGTTATACAAAAATTGTGGATTTATAAACAATTATTTTTTCCCGTTTTGAAATTATAATATTTTAAGAGTTTATAAACATTTTCTGATAAACAAACTATGTATTGTAGCCTGTAATTTAGACATAGCATCCCGTAATATGTTTTCTTTATCCCAAGCAAAATATATAAGATAAAGCAAGGCTCTAATTACCCGAGGTCTTAAAAGCTTAAATGATTTTGCTTGAAGTGGCATCTCTGTTAAAGAATTACGTATAAGAAAAGAAAATCATTTTCTTGAATCTTGAAGCATAAGCATTCTGTTGTCAGTAATGATTAAAATACATTTTGGTGAATACTTTCTTGTCATATTTTTAAATTTTGAAAATAATTACACTTTTACAGTAGGAACCTTTTGAAAAAGAGTGTGATGAAACTGCCTATTAAGTAAAAATATGATAATCAATAATGCAATGTATGAAATATTGTGACTTTAAAATATACAATATATAATTCGAATGCTTTTGTAAAAAAACGTTTAATTTCTCAGTACATTAAATTGATTTTATATTAAAAAAACAATAATAATTTTATATGAAAATTAAGAAGTCATACTGTTTCAAATGTATATTTATTAATAATTTAATAATTTTCAGATGAATAATTTAGTATGATTTAGCAATTTTCAGTATTATACCTTTAAAACAAAATGCAGGGTTTTCGGCTAAAGAAATGATAATTTTAAGAGTTTATAAGCATTTTTTTCTGAAGAAAAAACGACGTATTATAGCCAGTTATTTTAGACCTAGCATCCCCTATGTTTTCTTATTTTAGAGAATAAATATAAGATAAAGCAAGGTCTTAAAAGCTTAAATTATTTTGCTTGAAGTGAAGTGTCTTTTAAAAAATTACGTATAAGAAAAGAAATTATTTTTCTTGAATCTTTAAACGTAAGCCTTCTGTTGTCATTAAAGATTAAAATATATTTCGGTAAAACTTTTCTTGTCATATTTTTAAATTATTAAAATAATAACACTTTTTACAATAGGAACCCATTTAAAAAAGAGTCAATAAAACTGGCTATTATGAAAAAATATAAAAATCAATAATAAATTTCATAAGATATTGTATATTTCAAATATACAGTATATAATTTGAATGTTTATATATACATATTGTTGCGTATATAGGGTTCTTTTGATCTTATGGTTAGACGACTTCAAACTCTTCTCTCTTAGAAAAGTAGAAAAAAATTTATTTACAGATCTTCAGAACAACAGAGTCTTCGAAACTCACAAATATTACTAGATATTCAAAAATAACTGTTCAAATCTATCGTACAAGTACAAATATAGCTCCCAGAGACTCTTTATACAATGTCTCAACGTTAAATCACATTCAAAACAATGTAGAGAAAACTCAAGCAAACTTGCTTTCAATAGCAGCTCACTCAATGACTGACTGATGAATAATCACCACAACAGCTCGTATTGCTCTCCTTATATAGGCTCGTAGCATGTGCTGGAAATTTCCACAGGCCTCTCGAATATTCCAGAAACCATGGAATAACATTCAATGTATCAGCATATCTAAAGGGGGGGGGGTTACCATAGAGAGGAAAGGGTTACCATCGCCAACAGTCGCCAACTTGGCGATTTATCGCCAAATTTGGCGACCAAAATTAGTCGTCAAAAGGGACGCTAACTTGGCGATATCTTTAATATTTCGCCAATCTGCCGTAGACATTCACTGAAAATAATAGACAAGTTTGCTTGATAACAGGGACAATGTAACAAAAACTAATATTAGTAAAGGAATGGAGCTTAATAAGATTATTTACATTATTTTATAGTACAAATACCAACTATTTACAAAATTCCTAACAATATATATAACAATTCATTTAATCTTTCTGTATCTTAAATTGATTTTTTTATTAAAAGAAAAAATATAATTTTATATGAAAATCAAAATATTATACTGTTTCACATTTATATTTATTTATGATTTAATATTTTTCAGAAGCTTTAATATTTGATGAAATATTTAGAGTGATTTAATCAGGAGGATTTAATATCTTCCACTAATGTTCCTTTAAAATAAAATGCAGGATAGTTAAACCGCAATAATGTTGTAAGTTTTTTATAAATAAGTCTATGAGTTTTTAATCCCCTGACCGCCAAGCCAAATTGCAAAATTGTTATTTTTGTTCACAAAAATTTATTAAAAAATAATAAAAGAAGTTTTTCAATCATTCTATATTTATTTTTATTATGTATATGTACACAATCCTCCAGAATATTAATTATAATTATTTTTTTTAAATATGGGTTTTATTAGCTGAATTACATTAATAAATAAAGCTTCTGTTCCAGGCAAAACAACAACTTAGTGAACAGATATATGAGTTGTCGGTGATTAGAAGATTGACAGATTCAGTAATAAATAATTTTTAAATAGTAAATAAAGTATCATACAAATATGTTTCAGCAGTAATTTAGTTGAGCTTAGGGACTTAAATTGCATAATGTGAACGTAATATTTCTCAGCACGATGAAGAAAAGTTGAAGTTGGGTCGTTTTCTTCTTCCAACAACAATATAAATACGGAAAAGTGATGGTTGATAAACGGAGATTTAGAATGATAATTTGTTTGTCACTGGAAAGCAAAATATTTTTTCATACTACGACACGTATTTAAAAAAATCGTAATGTGTTTAGCTTTTTTTTCTTTCTTTAAATTTAATTTTGGAAAAGTCCGTTCATTTAACGTATTATTGCGTACTTTATAAAGGAATATTTAATTTTTTATGATATTTATCATAAGATTTAATTAATTTATTTATTATTTATCTTTCTAAATCCATACTGAGACATATTTAATTACATTGTTCAAAAATAAATCCGTGAAATCACGGAAAAACTGCTGTCAGCAAATTTCCTAGACTTTTTCCGTTCCGTTAGTAGATTTTCCGTTTTGGGAAATAAAAGAAGAAAAACTCCGTTTGAAGAATGAAATATATAATTAGAAGGCATAAAAAATAAAAATTGAACTAAACAGTTATTTGAACACAATATGAGGTTCTGAGTATAATATGCTCGGCAGTTGTCAACTCAGGTAGTTTAAAGTGTACAGCACTGTCCCCGTAAGCCAACGATCTGGGTTCAATTCCCGGCTTGGGTACTTTTTTCGATCAGTTAGAAATATTCAATTTGCAACATTTATTGACTCCTCCAATTTTAAATACTATCCTACTTTTCATTTATATATTTACATAACTGAATTAAAATAAATCTATTTTTAGAAAGATATTTATGTTACTGGTATAATTTTTCTCCTTTATTTTTTATCTGATGATGAGAAATACTTATTAATTGCTCTCGAAACTATAGTCATGTCTTATTAATCTTGAACATAAAGAATATTAATATATATTATCGCCTTTATTTGTTTTATTATAACTTTATTAAATAAAATTTAATTAGTTATTTTACGTTTTTATGTATTTGTATTATTTAGTTGCGTTGTGATGCATGTTAAGAAACTTAGTAAATCTTCTACTACCATAAAAATCCATACTAATACATATACGTCGTTTTAAAACATTGTCTGTTTTTTTTTTATAACGGACAAAAATTTTTATAAAAGTTATTTATTCTGCTTTACTTTATTCATTTAAGCATGATTGTTTTTCAAATAATTGGGAAAGTAACAGCTGGTACTTCGTTAGTTTTTCTTTTTTGATAAAACAAGTATGTGATGACATAAACATGAAGAAAACTTCTAAAATGCTGTCATGTATTCTAACGTTTACTATTCATTGTCATATTTTATTTATTCTTGTGAATTTATGGTTGCATTAAATTAAATCAAACATAAAAGATACTAATTTAGTACAATCTATATTAATAATATTATATACTTTCGATACTGATTCTGCCTTTAAAATTGGTGAACTTTTGCAACGATTGAAAAGTTTCGGTTGTGTATCCGATTAATGGAAACTTATTCCACTGAAATAAATATATTTTTTAAATACCCAATGTGATTTATGCGAAAGGATAATAGCCGAAATTTTATGGGTGCAGGCCTGATTTTAAAACACACAAAAAGAGGAAAATGGTTTTTATATTTATTTAAGATCATTTAAAAATTGTATAGGCGTAGACTTGATGGTTAAATATGTTATTCCAAAAACATACTGATTTGTAAAATATGTTCTAAATTAGTAAATAACATTAATAAATTACACTAATAACTTCATTAACATAACAGTTGTTTGTCCACATATTTTGTGCTACTGAAAAATGTGGTTTATTTTGCGTAATTACATTTTATTAATATCGTGTAAATTTTGTCCAGATAAAAAATATTTGTTGCTATCTCTCTTTATATTCTTTATTAAAAACGAATATTGCTAAAGATAAAGAAATAATTATTTAACAATTCATCTCTTAAAACTTCACTGCACCATGTGACATATCTGGCACAGATATAAAAACACTATAGTTCTCATTATGTGCAATAAATTTGGCCAATTTGATCTCTGTAACTGATTATGATCAGTACAAACAATGAAATAACACTTATTTTGTCCGTGTAAAATGGTTGCATTAGACAAAAAAATTCGGAAACAAAAAATATTTTTGTCAAGATATTAAAACAAAACATACTCCGTTTTTTTTATTTTTACTGAATACCTAAAAATTTTAATATAAAAATAGTTTCATGGAGTTAAACAGATAAAACTAATCATATTAAGCCTATTTAATTGTAAAATGCAGCAATACAATATTCAAAAACCATAAAATAAAAAGTTGTAGATGAAATTTGGAATTTAACTTTTTTACTATTTTTAACAATATTAGAATATTTTTTTTAATATATATCTATATACAGACAGAGGAAGAGAAAGTAAAATACAAAACAGAATCTTGCAGTTAAGGTTTAAGTTATATTATTTGAATGATACGATTACTTGAGATTTATTGCGAATTTTTATTACTGCAATGAAATGCTACAAATTTTGCTTATGGGTCTATATTTATGACAGTGGATGAGTCTTAACTACTGTCTTTTTGATTCGTGATCACAGTAATGAAGATATACTTCATCCACTGTGACAAATGTAGCCTCATACACTCTAAACTAGCATTTTACTCTCACCTCTATCTTTAATTACTCCTTCAAAAATAGACCTTTAAAACTTCAGCCCTCCCTCCAAAATTATGTAAATAATTATGTTAATAACGGTTCTGAAATTAAGCATATAGGTATCTAAGACATTAGGCTTAGATGTTCCACATCAATCCTCCATTGCATTAAAAACATTTTACATACACGTTACATTCGTTTACATATTTATTGAACCAGCCACATATTCTTAATTTAAAATTGCGTACATTTGAATAAAATACATTTAAAAAATATAACATTTGGTCGAATTCTGGAAAAAATTTCTATTTGACAAATAAAATAAAAAAAAATAAAAAAAAAATAAATAAAAAAAATAAATAAATAACCTAGATATATTTATATCTAGGTATTGATATATGTTGATAAAAAGTTTGTGATGTTATGTGAAATATTTTAAAACGAATAACTGATTACATTGCGTTTATAAAATTAATGTTTTTATTTAATCTGTATTTGGAACACCACGTTTTTTTTTTTTTTTTTTTTTTTTTTTTTTATCGTAATAATCATACCGCACAATCGCTTCGGCCATCGACCTTCTTATGCTTTCAGATATACTATATATTTAATTTTCATGTAAATGTTTGATGATTTTTATAATTTGTTATTTAAATTCTATTCTAAAATACTGCTACTTTATTAATATTTTTAAGTGAAACGCAATCCGTCCTTATAACTATCAGACGGGTTATTAGAAACTTGGGAAACCTTTCTTTCCAATACTGTGATTGAGCACAGAGTTTCTGTCTTCGAGAGAACATCTGGCTCTTCTAAGGTTAAAGTTTTCTCTTTTTTGGGAACATACTGAAAATAAAATTTGAATGGCCAAGATTATTTTGGAGAAATCTGAATTGCAAACCATCTTGCAGAGTTTGCCATTAATAACAACCTAATGATTATTTATCTGCTTTATTTGTTCATTCATTTTTAACTATTGGAATTTTGTCAAATTCTATTTACAGCTGTTAATGCCATAATAAGCAATTCTTGTGTTGAAAACTAGGATGTCAATCGTAACAGTCTATTCACTACAGTCCGTATATGGTTGTTTTTTCATATGTTTATCAATAATGATAGTCTTTTAATCAAATTTAAATAGAATTGTCATCATTTTGAAAAATACCATTGTATTGCAAAGAAGTCTTGAAAAACTAATTTAATCAGAAAACAAATCCGTATGCTATCCTTAATACATTTCGCAACATGTCGCATTTAGTAAAATGCTACTTGAATGCAAATGATATATATTGCGACGATATATTGTATATTATTTTTTTAATGCCGCTAACTTTATCGCCTACAAACTACTGCATAGTCATTCTGAATAACTCTGCAATTGTGTTTAAACATATAACAAAACTGTATTTAACTAATGCATTTTTTTTTCACTGTGTAACCAATTTTTGTACTGAAATTTTATCTTCCCTATACTAACAAATTTTAACCGTTAAACACATACACGAATAATAAATTCTGAAATTTCAACAAATTATTCACCTTATTGAAACAATTTTAATTCGATAAAACCTCGATATTAATTTTCAGAGAAGTCGAGAAACATAATTAATAATCTTTGAATAAAGACAAAAGTCATTTAGAAATCTGCGTCTAAAGTTAATAAAGAATGTTTCAACATACAAAAAGTTATTCTGATAAAATAAATCGATGCAGCTTAAAATGTTTTCTATTCACACATTAAAGGCATTTAAATAATGCCTTCTCTTTAAATTAATTTCTGAACAAACTTGAATTTATTAAAATTTCACGTGTAATAAATTAACCATTTTTTCTTTGCAAAATTAACTATATTAAACATTTTAAATTACAAGATACTAAATTGTGATACTGATTTATTAGAAATGGTGAATACAGAGCTACTGAAATAATGCTCAGGGGTTTCTGTATGTTTATATCTATAATCCAGTCATTAGTGTAAAGGAATTTAAAAAATCTTAACACTTAAGCAACAATCATAATATTCCAAAATTTTATTTTATTTTTTCCTGTTCTAAGTGGGAAAAGCAGGTGAGAGTACCTACCACGCGTTGGTAGGTAGGAGTGATACCCTTACAAATTAACATGTTTTATCGTCCTCGCTTTGCATTTTTAGTTTTGGCAGTGGTTTAAAGGAGTTTTTATATTATTTTCTCTACGAAAAAAAATTCTTCTAGTGCACATAATCGAAGTAAAAAACTTACAACTGTTTAAAAGAACCTCATACTTTGTCTTTATTATAAAAAAAACACTCCTGTAAGTCATAAACACATAGATTTACTAGCCTCATGGCAAAAAATAGATGTCTAAAAAAGGCAAAACCGAATTACCGCATGGCAACACACCAAAACGAAAAATCAGTTCAAAAAGACCGGCAAAGACTTCAGACAGGTGCGATAACTTTTTAAAACGTGGAGTACTGTTAATAACGCCTGTAAAAATAAAGAATAAGTATTGGTAATGAATGTATTAGTAAGGACCATATATCACAAACTTCACACTTTTCAATGAGTGTCAAGATTTTTTTCTGCAAGCACTGTAACCATCCCCCCACCTTTGGTTTACCGCCAAATTTAGTACAATTTTGGCTGCGATGAAATCATGATAAACAAGAAAAAAATAATGCGCTAAGCATAGATTGTGAAACACTTTCCAACACTTTCTGAACTCTTTAACAAAACTTCGTTATTTAGGAAAATAATGTTATTATCTGTAGCCCAATTTGTATTTTAATACATTTGTACAGCCCCGTATTTGATCTGTCGGCTGATATATATACTATATAATGTGAAATTTAGTTTAGAAGGAAAACACCTAATAGGTTGTAATTTCTCTTTCAGCAATTATACTAATAGATGGAAACATACTTGAATATTTCTTTTACATTTTGTAGTTTAGTTAGTACCATTTTTATAAGCCAGTATTTAGAAAAAATATATTTCAAACAAAAACACTCTTTTTCCTGAATCATTTACTAAGAAATTATGATTCATAGGCGTCCATGTATCCAATTCATTGAGTCGCCGTGTGTATCATTTTATTTATATTCTATAACCTTTTTTAGTAAACTAAATGAAGTTCAGTGTAAAAATTTTTAACTTAATTAAAAACAACTATTAAGCAATTTAGAGTCATATTCAGTAACATTTGCGAACTCTTTTGTGTATTCCTGCATATCAGCTATAGGTTTTATACACATCATATAATATTCAGAGATTTAGTGAAACTTACAACTGCATATCATAATTAAAATGCATTCCATCCATCTATCATCCATCATCGGATACATATACAGTAGTTCGGATAGGACATGCTAAAAATACTTCCATTTCCTTTATTCATTAAAAATACTTCCATTTGTTACCTTTAATAAACATTTTCATTTGCGAAAAAAAAATAATTATTATTATTTCTGTTCAATCTTAATATATATATATTGGAATTTTTGTACTTTTTTACATTTAATATTTCCTACTTTTTTTAATTAAAAGAAGCAACAATATTTATTAATAATAATAATTAATAAATGTATAGATATTCAAGTGACCTTTTTTTTATTATTATAGCATTGAAGGTAAAATTATCGTCTAATTACCTGAGTTTTAAAAGATTATAAGTTTTTTGTGACATCCCTTTCCGAGTTATGTGTGTAAATGATAAGGTCTTATTACTGTTTTCTTTGAACTAAAATCTTCTGCTGTCATAACAGATTAACTTTTTCCAGTTATTAACTATTACTTCTTTCTTTTTTAATACATTTAATTAATTCATTAATGTCTTATATTGCTTTAAAAAATGTCTGGGATTTGTTTGTTGTTCTAGATAATTTTTTTGCAAATTTATTAGCACATATTGTAACTATGATTCCTATATTTAGAAAAAATAAATAAATGATCTGAGTTGTAAAAACATTATAAATATAAATGATATAGAACGGAATTTTTGAAAGTTTTTATTGAAAAATTACGGATAAGTTGATCGATGCAGAATAGTGAATAAAATAAAATTCAGCGTTTAAATATACAGATATTTCAACAATCAAAATTATAATTCTGAATAATAAATATACTGTACTGCTGCAAAACAATGCCTCAAACATTTTTAATCCGAAAAATGTTGTTGTACAAGGAAGGCAATTATTTTATTTTTATTTTTTTTTTCAAAAATGGATTTCATGTACAATTCTTTTTAGATAACTTCGTAAAAAATAAGAAATTTAAAATATCTTTTTGCGGCAAAGTTGATATTAAATTAATTAATAATCGATGAATATTAGTTAATTGTCATAAAGATAGAAAATAATTGTGAATAAATAGATTAATTAATGAATGTATGTACTTTATTTGAATTTAACATCAATGTCGGAATACTAGAGGAAAAGTACATTAAACATAGGAAAATGCATATTTACCACAAATATAGCTACAAAAATTAACACATTTGCTGCCGCTGCCGCTCACGCGAAAGCGCGTGATATGGCTCTAACGTTAAGGGGCTATTCACGCGCGAGCGCGTGATGCAGTGTGATGTCCAAGAGCCAGTCACGCGCTGGCGCGGGAAAATCTCTCACTGATTCTTTGTTATAAAATGTAAATCGGTTTCTCGGAAAAACCCACTTCTACATTGCGGCATTAACTATCATCACATCTTCATGTAAGCGGCAGCGAACGTGTTAATAAATCCGTACAAATATAAATAACATATTAACGCACAATCATACATTATATGTATGCCTGAGTGTAATCTATTACCTTTTAATTTTTTTGTTGCACTGGAAGTAATTTTACTTGCATCAGCGATAAAAAATTACCTGTCTTCTGCTATAAAATTTTACAAACATTTTAATTAAAAAAAAATTTCAAAAAATACAAAAGAATGATATCAAAAAAGCTTTCTTTTCTGTTCCACACATTTGCCAGTCGTAGCGATAGGCTACTTGACATATTTTAGAAATCAACATATTTATATAGATTTTTTTGGATTTCGTAAATTTAATTTGTATAAAAGTTGAATGATGATCCATTACAATTTATTACAATGGAATGATAAAGACGGTCATAAATTTTGTCTAGTTTTATGTAGTTTTTGTTTAGTTTTTGTAAAACACCTTACTCAACACCTAATACACAAACTACTACCTGAAGAATGAAAATTCTAAATATAAATATTTTTTTAAACAACATTAATTTGGTTTGTGGAAAACACAATTTTAACATTAATTAAATTGCAGCATTTACTGAAAAGGTTATAGAAGAAATGGTTGCATTTAATAATTGTTTTATAAAAAATGTACTTTTCTTTCATGCCATGAATTTTATTGCATATAGCTTTTTAAAAAGAAGACAGTACTGAATATGTCTTGGGACTTGGAGATGTTACTGAATAAACCATTCAATGGCTGTCATTCGGTTCGTAAAAGACGCTTTAAAAATAATCAAAAGTGTCGATCGAATCAATTGAAAAAAGCTTCCGATTAAAACATAATATTCTGAAATTAAATGAATAGAAGTCTAATGTAAGAATTTTACAAGGGGATTGTGCAAAAATATCATTTTCTCGTTTCTAATCTTTTGCCTAATAACAACATAAATATGATATAAAGCATAACTAAATATACAGTAATATTATTTCTACAATTGTTGTACATTTATGTAGTATGATTGTAATTTTTTACATTTTAAATCAAGGTTAATGTCTTTTATATATTTATAAAGAATTGTTAATTACAAATTTACTGCGCAATACATTTGTATTAAGCTTTATTTAACATAGCATTGCCTTCCATTTAATATCGTAAAATTCAATAAATCATTGCGCGTTTTGTAAAAATCATTCTCCACTATTTGATATTCTCACGAATCCATTCTAAAGTTTGTTCTCTCATAACCCAAAAAAAAAAGCAATATAAAATGAAAGGAATAAAATGAAGTATTTCTGGGGAATTTATTTTCTATTTTCTTATACGATGCTTTTTGAATACAGCCTTTAGGATAAAAAGTTATTCTTTGAAGAATACATTTTATGTTTTCACATATATGCCAAAGAAAGAAACAATAAGTTTTAAAGCCACCTATATATACATTTTTTGACGAAAACTTTTTCATTTACTTCTTACAAAACTTTGGTAGATAATCTTTAGAAGGAAACATTTTAAGCGTCACGAAAATAATTTTATCTATTTAATCACAACCATTATATAACATTTTTTATGTTTATATAGATAATGTACAAAAAATTTAAAACGTTTAGATATAGTTTAAATACAGGCAAGCAATTTGAATAACCTTACATCATGGCTTAAAGCAGATGATACTGCTTCTATAGGTAAAATTTGGAAGTAATTGATCGTATTTTGAATCTATGGTAAAGAAAGTCAATTACAAATGTATAGAAGTTGATAGTTTAGGGGAAATATTATATTTCATGCAAAATACATTTTATTAGAAATTTTTTCGTATAGGGAGTTTCCCGCTTAAATGTCGTTAATCGAGCGTTGAAGTATTCCTCTATAAAGAAAATTGGTATTAAAAAATTAAAGTAATACATGTAACTAAAGTAATGCTGGCTGGAAATATTTATAAGATATCCATACATTTTAATATCGAAAGTCGTAAAAAGAAACAAAAACTAAAAGCAGAAGTATTTATTCAATTGTAAATATTTTTATACCAATTTATATTATTTCAAATTTCTTGTTTAAGTGGTACCAATCTCTGAAATTTTAAATACGAACATCTCCTTTTTACATCACGTTCGATCTTTCGGCAAATTTAGTTTAGCATATTAAATTATAAGTAATTAGGTCACGCAATTTAAGAATTACGAAAATTTAAAGATTTTAATGTTCATTAAACTTGTAATGCATCAAAACTGATTGATATATGTGATAATTTTTATAAATTATTTCAAAACTACTAATTTGAAATTTTACATTTGTAAATTTAAAGCTTCTAAAATTGATTTTAGAGAAAAAAATTGTAACTAGCAATTGTTATTTTTTTAATTAATTGAAAAAAAACTGTATTTCCGAAATGCATATTCGAAAGATGTTATATCTAAGTTACGATTTTTATCGCAAAAATACATTTTTATGAGATGAAAATATACAAATTGGAAATAACAGGTACTTTCGCTAGGTATTTTTTCTTACACTAAAAAAATAATAATTTCTAACTTAACAGATATGAGGACCCCAGAAGCCAAGGGGTATAAGTGACAAAATTGAAAAAATTGAGTTAAGTGAACAGGGTATCTGGAAATATGCTTTTTTCATTTCACGTAAAGAAATATACGTCATTTTCTGATTATTTGGTTGAGTTATAGAGATAAACCACGAAAAACGAACAATATTGATTAATTATACATTTAAAGAAAATTGTACTCTATTTTTTGAACAGTTATTGAAATGAGAGTTCAAAGTTTAGAATGCAACAAGCAGATGTTTCCTATTTCAATTTAGTCAATTGTTATTGATGTTCCAATTTAACATCAATTATCTTTAAACTCAATTTACTCCAAATCGACATTTTGTCACTTGTACCCCTTGGCTTCTGGGCTCCTCATATAAAGTTAAATAACTATGTTTAATAACTAAAATTTTATTTATACACTGTACAAAAAGAAAAGTACAAATATGCAACTAGTGTTTGAAAAGCTAAAAATATCGGTATTATTACAAAAGAATATCCTAAAATTACATTAATCTTACTAAAACTTTATTACTAACCCGAATCGCAGTTACGTATGAAGTTCTACGCTGTTAAAAATCTTGTCCTAATTTGAACGAACTTTTGGAGCTCAATAGCTACCAGTCTAAGATGCTGAAATCTTGAACCAATATTTGGGACTATTGTTGAAGGGGGACTATTGTTGTTCCAATAGTTGGAACAAGGTTGAAATACGAAGCTACAAATGTTGGTTCGAGAATTCACCATCTTATGGTTACAGCTATTGAGCATCAAAATTTGGTTCAAACCAGAGCAATTTTTTAAACAATGTAGGCTGTAGAGTTTCCTAAAAAAATATCAGTAATCTCACATTTTTTTTTTTTTTTTTACAGTGAGTGTATCTGTTATAGGAATTTTTGTTTTGCTGTTACTAAATTTTCTTCTAAACAAAAGTTTTTAAAGATTTTTTTTTAATTTTTCAGAACTTTGTTTATTTATTTACAACGTTGTTACGTTTAAAAATCTACGTTTAATGAAGCCTGTTTTGCAAACATCACAAATGAATTTAACATTAAGATTACATAGTGTAGATCGTTAAAATTGCTAATCTACTTGAAAGAATAATTTCCCATTTTCTATCATACACTGTACGAAAAAATCTATTATCAATGAGATCCAAAATTGGCAAAATATGCATGCTTACTAACATTTTAACTGGACAGACTACAAGAAAATATAAGAAGAGGGGGAGGATTGTGCTTTGTGCTTACATATAACTAAATAAATAAACAACGTTAAAGAGCACAAATATTATAAAATAAAAGATGTTAAAAGCAAACAGCTGTTTCGGGACATCTCAAGTCCCATCATCAGTGCTAAAAAGTGTGAAACGTAAAAGAAAGTCACATCGTTAAATAAAATAAAATAAACGGTGCATCTGAGCTCGCCGCTAAGGTGAACTGACCATGAAACGTCGCAAAGTAACAGTAAAATTAAACTGGCACGCGCACCCAGAGGAGACCAATCATATGTCACTTCTCACTGGACGAGTCCAAATCAAAGAGAACAGGAGGGGGGAGGGGGAGTGATATTACAGGAATGGAAACCAGGCATAAGAAAATTTTGGAGTACTGGACATGTCATTAACTAAATTACTAGAGTTTTTCCATATATGAAAAGCTTCCCAAAAGTCTAAATCATAAGCAGATGAACAATATTGTATTATTGAGGCTTCGGAAAATTTAAAATTATGTTTATTAGACCAGCAATGATTGGCCATAGCGGAACGTTTTATTTCACAATTTTTAACGTTAGCACTGTGCTCTCCCACACGTTTCTTCAAGGTACGCTTCGTCTGAGCGATGTACATTTTATCGCATTCACAAGAAATCTTATAAATCCCCCAATGTGATAAATCATCTATTGGATCCTTGAAATTTGTGAATTTTATTTTATTGAAAGGAGTAAAGGTTATTTTAAAGTCAAATTTTGACAAAATTTTGGAAATTTGATGACTGATTTTTGGAAAATATGGAAAAATAATTAAATTAACATTGCGGTCTGAGTTGAAGTTCGAAGGAGTACGTTTTCTTAATTTGTTATGAATGGAATCAACGATTTTGATTGGGAAACCCCGATCAATGGCAATGGATTTGATATGGTTTAATTCTGCTTTAAGTAAACTATCGGAGGAGCAAATATTTAAGGCCCGGTATACATAAGTGTTAAACGCAACTAATTTCTGATTAGGGGGGGGGGTGAAATGAAAGGCGATGGGGGGGTAAAGATACAGCGAATGGTTTACGATAGACAGTAGTGTGAAAAAAGTTATTTTCGCGGGAAACCAAAACATCCAGGAAAGGTAATTGATTGTTATTTTCAAATTCGTAGGTAAATTGAATATGGTCATCTATTGAGTTCATAACTGTAAGAATATTAGCGAGATCAAGTATATGAGAATCCAGCAACGCAAAACAGTCATCTACGTAGCGGATATAAAATGGAAAAGTAAATATTTTGAATAGTTTTAATTCGAAATAATGCATATAAAAGTCCCTAAGGATAGGACTGAGGGGGGAACCCATGGATAAACCATCAGTCATTCGATAAAAGTTACCATTGAAAATAAATGTGTTTTGCGAGAGACAAATGCTAGTAAGAAAGTAGTAAGCTACAGAAATATGTATTTTTACAAGCGAATCTATTAAAATTACAGTTCTCTTACTAAAAGATTATCTGTAACCTGGATTGCAGTGACATAAAATGTTCTAGGAATCCCCTTTTCCTAAGTAATACTTAGTAATTTTACAGTTTCTTTTTTAAATTTTATCTGCAAATCTGTATATGTTACATGAAATTTGCTGTTGTTGCATAAAAGTTCTAAAAAATCCCAGTTTCCTAAAAAAATGTTAGCAACTTTACAGATTTTTTTACATTATCGGAACCCCAATTTCCTAAAAAAAATCAGTAATGTCACATTTTTTTTTAAATTTATATTACGTGTATCTGTTACATGAAATGTTGTTGTTGCTGTTTCATAAAAAATTCTTGTAAACACAATTTTTCTAGATAATATTGTATAACTTTACAGATTTTTTTTTTATTTACAACGTTGTTACGTTTAAAAAATTGCGTTTAATGACATCTGTTTTGCAACCATCACAAAAGAATTTAACATTAGGTTTACATAGTGTAGACTTTTGAAATTTCTAATCTACACAGAAAAAAAAAAAGCTGTAATTTTACAAATGTTTAGCCGTCGAAATTTGTGTGTTTGCTAACATTTTACCTGTAAACTATACAAGAAAAGATATAAATCAACAAAACTAATTTTTGTAAAGCTACAAAAATCTGCAACTTTACAAATGGATCTGCTAAAATTACAGTTATCTTACTAAAATTTTATCTGTAACGGTTGAAATTACATAAAATAGTATAGGAATCCTAAATTCCTAAACAAATTTTAGTAACCCTACAGATTTTTTTTTTTTTTTTTTTTTTTTTTTTTTTTTTTTTTTTGCAAACGGTTATCTGTTATATGAATTTTTCTGTTACCGATACATGAAACATTCTAAGAATTCTAGTTTCCTAGAAAACTTTTAGCAACTTTACAGATAGTTTCTGCAGTGTATTTGAAAGGATAAATACCATTTTCTGTCCTAGGAGGAAATTTTCGAGTATAAATGAATGGGGCAGATTATGTTAAAATATTTTAAAAAGTCAAAAACACTTTTGTTTTTTATTGAAAAATGGCACGTTACAAAACCTTTAATATGTATATATATATATATATATATATATATATATATATAAGAAGCAGCGTCGCCAAGTCTTCGGCTTTTTGCATAGCCCTATTATTTTACAGAAAATCTGGTTCTTTTAAATCGCTTATATGTTTCATCTAAATAAAACAACATTTTCTGAATTAAAGTACTGGTATACAAAAAGCCCAAGACTTGGCATCTCTGAAGACTATTTCTCAGTTAGGGCCATTTTTATGATAAAATATGCTTAGCAAATCAAATTGAAATACACTGTAAAAAAATCTGTAAGGTTACTAAATTTTTTCTAGTAGATTTGTATTCCAAGAACTTTTCCTGTAACGATAACAGCAAAATTTCATGTATGATAACAGAAAAATTTCACGGTTACATGAGTTTTTCTGTTACCGTTAAATTAACAGTTCTTGGAATACAAATTTATTAGAAAAATCTTCTTAACTGTACATATTTTTTTACAGTGTAAACTAACATTAGCAGATATTTTTGACATAGAATACTTTACATTTCGCGAAACAAATAACATAGAAATGTACTATTTTGCATTATATTTTATTTTACATACTTTTAGAGCCTCTTCCTATTTATAAGTAAATATCTGTTATTTATTTATTTATTTTTCGAAGATTTATCATAAATTTTAAGTTTTGTGATCCAAATGTCAAAAAAAAAATCCTCTGTAAATCTGATTATTATTTTAGGTTGAAGTTAAAGTACCATATTTTACAAATATATACGTGTAATATTAACTGAATATAGCGAATATTTTTTTAAACCAGCGCGCAACGCATGTAAGTCATATTCAATTTTTTGAAAATCCTTAATTAGTATGTCCTAGTTAAAATAACTTTAAAATATGTATCATTATAATTATTTAAAATGATACATAAACAAACATTTGTGCAATTTACACAAAATTAATTGTTTAATTTGAAGAAATATTCCAAGCCCCAAGAACTTTATAATCCCTACAATTTCAAATAAACACATTTTAAAACAGTTTTTGTGACGAAATCTACAAAATATTAATGTGTTGTAAATTAGAAAACTTCTGTACAAAGCGTTTTTCATGCTGTGATTTTCTACTTCATATGATGCAAAAGTGTTACTATTTAGAAATTTCTTTTTAATATATTGAAAAAGTGTTGCTATCTTGAAATGTGATCTACAAATAGTGTTGTTAATTCTGTGTAAATTGTTTGCTGTAAATAGTGTTCACAAAAATATGTTTTTACAATAATGTTGTGCTGCACATCACTTACCACCAAATTGAAAACACATTGTAAACACTATAAAAAACCCATGTAAAACACTTTCGAAACACTTTGTACGTGATACTTTTAAAATTACATAATTTTAGAAATGAAATAAGGGACTGTTTGCTTTATAGAGAAACAAAATTGCAGGTAATGCCTGAGTGAATAGAGTAATTTTATTAATAAATAACAATAACCATATTTCTGAAAGAATTATGTAATTTTGCACTTTTTGCACAATCGTTATCGTGGCGCAACATATTCACGTGAAAATCAAAATCGATTTTACATATAACCCCAGTAGCCAAACAATATTTGGACGACATATATTGGCTACATCTTGGAGCAATATTGGCACATTGGAGCAATACTGGCATGAAATATTGCTCCAATATTGGGGTGTTTACATTTTGCACTTATTTAGCCAATATTTGCAGCCAATATTATGCCAATATTGGGGTTTCATTGGAAATATTGCCAATAAAATACCAATATTGGTTAAATATTGGAATTTCATTGGAAATATTTCCGATGTAACGCCAATATTTGTACAGTCTTGGCGTTTTATTTGCAATATTTCCAATAAAACTCCAATATTGGCATAATATTAGCTGCAAATATTGGCTAAATAACGGCAAAATGTAAACATTCCAATATTGGGGCAATATTGGCGTTTTATTTGCAATATTTACAATAGAAGAAATATTGGCGCAACGTTGGACCAATATTGGTTTTCTATTAGGGAAGTGTTAATTATTATGTTGAATTAGTGTTCTAAAAGTGTTTCACGAATTTTCAGTCCTATTGTGTTAAAATCAATCAGTATCGAGCTGCTGAATGTTACGTTTTCCCTAGAGGCCCTATACTAGTCGCTGAAAAACATCTGGATTATAATGTTTCATCTATTGAGGTGCTCTTTTCAAATATCTCGATCGAATTTTGATATTTTCCCATGGTTATTTTTGCATAGGATAGCTGAGGACGATTGGTTCATCCGGGCCAGTTTTTACTTTTTCGATTTTGGTTATATATATTTTTATATTATGATAGTTTTACTTTAAGAACTGGTTCTAACCGGTTTCGAAAGTTAAAGTTTAAACCAAAATGTGAAACCAAAATTGAAAAATTAAAAACTAGCCCGTTTGTAGATCGTCCTCAGCCATCCTACGCAAAAAAATTACGTAAAAATATTAAAATTTGAGCGAGATATTTAAAATGAACATTCTCATAGACTTAACTTTACCATCCGGGTCTTTTTCTATGACTAGTGTTGCGCCTTAAGAGCCTACCCTAATCACTCAAGATGATACTAAGACTCGGATCATAATGTTAAGTCTATGTGAGTTAGGGTGGTCCTTAAATGCCATGATTTTTTTAAATTATTTTTTTTACAAGTCTCACCCCCCTATTTTGTTCCTTTTGATACAAAAACAGTATGCAAAAAGTTTGAGCAATAAATTCAAATATTTAGAGGTAGCTCAATTGACCTGAAATTTATAAAATTAGGAAAAAATTCAGAATATTAACTACATAAATAAGTAAGCACTTTAAATGTTTTAATGATTTAATTGTGACAATTTATTTAATTTACAGCACAATTATTAGGTTTTCATGTTACATTAAAATTTTTTTGCATTTGTGCAGGTTGAGAGAGAGACATTTTTCTGCTATCTGGGTACATTTTACGATGATCTTCAACAACTTGTAGTAAAAATTGTAGTTGTATTTCATCATGAGTTATCAATCCATTTTATTCTTGAATAAGTGCAACTGCACGTTCGGTATTTTCATTTACTACTTGTAGAGATTTTATTACTTCTTATGCCTGTTTATAGTCTTCTTTTAACTCCCACAATTCAGGATCTACAGCAAGAAATCCATCCGGAAGTTCCAACAATTGAAACAACATCATTGACTTAGCTGTGACAAAATCTTCCAATCTTTTATTCTTGAATGAATGTAGAGCAACACTGACTCGTTTGGAATAAATTTGAGCTTATTTTTTAGAATTAGCTTCATTCTGTAATGCAATAACCATGCGTCTTTTAGCTAATAAACTCACACGGCTATCAAATAAAGCTAAACCAATAAGTCCTTCTGACAAATACCACAAGTGATTAGCAAATTTACGTGATGATGACTTAGAAACAGTTGAATGTATTGATGAGTAGTCAAGTAGTGATTTGAGCAACAACAGGTCATTATATGGGGCACATGAAGCTTGAGGTGCAGTGATCCAAGCTTTCAAGTGTACATGGACTGTAAAAACACATATATCACGTATACCTTCTTCCTCTTTTACAGTCAATTTAAACTGAGCCTTGTACATCCAGATCTTGAGACAATATATTACTTTGAACATCCAACGGGCATGGTGCATTGCACCTGGTGACATAAATCTTATTCCCCTTTCTGGGACAGCACCTAGAAATATAAATACAAGTTCTAAAAATTCTTTATAATCACCTCTTAGCTTTGTTTCTCTTTGCTCTTCTAGGTACTTCTTTGCATAGTTGATAGTCTCTTGCTTAATATCTTCTACTAGATTTGCAACATCATCAAATGAAATTCCCGTTTCGTACTTGTCTTTATTGATTAAGCTCCAATATTCCTGAAAGCGTTTAAATAATGCAACTTCAGGTGACGATTTGACTCCCATGCATACTTCAAATACAGTACTAATTATCAGCTCCATAATGTGATACAGGGCCCGAATTAGACAGTGGGGGGCCCTGGGGCAAAAATTATTAGGGGGGCCCCCTTCTATCTTAAAATTTTTGTAAATTGTACTGAAATGACTAAAACTAAAATTTATGTACACATACCTATTGTATGTGTACATAAATTTCGTAACAAGTACTATACACATCTATATACATAATAGCAGAAGCAAAATAACTTTAAGAAACTATAGAATTCATTTTCTTCGGTTACATGAATATAAGAATAAATGTGAGGCCTTAAAGGGAGCATGGAATATGGAAACAGAGGGTGTAAAAGAAGAAAGCCCCTTAAAACTTTAAAAAAAAGAATTTTGGTCATTTTTGGTCATTTTTTTATCATTTGGCACTGCTTTAACAAAAAACTGATATCTGTCCTTGGAGGGCCCCCTCAAGCCGGGGGGCCCGGGGCAATTGCCCCGCATGCCCCTGCTTTAGTCAAGCCCTGGATGTCTGCAAACAAATGATAAGAGCTCTTTTTTCAATTTATGTTCTAAAAGAACACATGCACCAGAATTATAACGAGTGTTTGAGCTGGTAGTGTCAAAGCACATTGCAAGTATTATATCTGCTATTCCCCAGTCTTCAATGGCTTCAAAGACTGCTATTTGCTAAATGCAGTTTATTGTTTTAATTATTATTGTGCATAGTACTGCCATCTATGAATAAAAATGTAAAGCTAAATGCATTTTTAAATATTTTAGAAGATAGAATTTATTTTCTATGACATAGCATGCGAGTACGCATATGTGTATCATTGCTCATACATTGGAAACATCTACATCCTTGAGCTACCTCTAAATATTGTTCAATTGAGCTAATATTTTACCAGAATTATTTTTTCATAAAAAGGAACAAATTTAGAGGGTGAGAAGATTACATTTTGAAACTTGAAAAATAAGGTCCACCCTAATGTGAGTGTTATTTTCAAATATCACACTCAAATTTTAATATTTTTGAACTTTTTATTTTGGCCAGGAATACCTAAGGATGGCTAATTTTATGGCGAGTTTATACTTTCCCGACTCTTGCGACATGTATATTTTATTTCTATTAGTGTAGTATTAATTTCATATCCGGTTCAAACTGGTTCCAAAAGTTAAAACCAATAAAAAAAATCTGAAACCAAAATCGAAAAATTAAAAACTAATCTTAAAACTTGCCGTCCTCAGTTATTCTATGCAAAAAGAAAAAAATCATTCAAAAATATTAAAATTTTAACAAGATAGTATTTGAAAATAATGTCTCCTATAACTTAACATTATCAGTGACTCGTGTAAACTCATAAATGTTTGTATTCGAAATATTAGAGGTCGGTGCAATTTTACTCAGAATACGTCCCGACAAAATAACTTTTTTAACTTTACTTACAACAGCGGTTCGCATTCTGGGTTCATATTGGGCCTAATGGGAGTACGCGAAAATATTGTCGTTAATCGCGGAAATAACAAACAACAGTAATGAAGTCAGAAAAATATTAGAAACGGGATTATTATTTGCACCAATTAATTATATGTGCAGTAAAGCATCGTTTATACGACGATCACTTATACGACGTTTACATTTATACGACGTTTTAATTTGGTCCCGATTCATTCCTATTCATTTTAATGTAAAAATATATCTTTTATACGACGCTCAAAATCGATTATACGTCGATTTTCCGATTTTGTATAGGTTTATTTTTGTTTATTTTTCTTGTGTATTTTACGAACGAGAGGAAGTTGGCAGCTATGAATGACACCAAAGAGCGTGTTTAAATACACTCCACATTATAAAAATGTGGGCTGGTGTTCGATTATTTTGAAAAATCAGCTTACGTGTAACAGATTACACTGGGAGGGATCATTCTTTTTTCGGGGATGGTCAGTTTTCTCGACCTGTTTAAAGTTGCAAATAGACTATCCTTCTAACTGTTATCAGTATTGGCGAATTTTAGTTGGCCACGCGGGTTTTTGATCTTTAACTTTAAATGGAAAGAAAATGGTCATTCTGCAAATGAGGAACCTTTCGTGAAACATGAATAAAGATACCCATATTTAAATTGCTTTCTAATTCCTCCCCCTTGTTTTTAAGGTTATTTGTTTATTTTGGTTGGTTTAATTTAAAAATTCATACATACCATCATTAAAACTAAGTGAAACATTAAAATTAAGTGAAAACAAAATTAATTCTAGTTTTGGAAGTGAAAATCGATTATACGTCGTTATCGGTTATACAACGTTTTTCCGTAGTCCCTTCGGCGTCGTATAAACAATGCTCCACTGAATATGAAAAGAAGGTTACTAATGAAAATAAGTTGGAAATTGCACGTCAATTGTAGCAAATAAGGTGTGTCCATATTATAACTACGTTTAAATAAAAATATTCTTATCTTAGTGTAATAGCTGCTGAAGTCTTATGCAAAAATGCTTGATTACAAAGATTATTAAGATTTGATATATTTAATTCAGGAATACGAAAATAATATTACTTTATCTTAAATGTGGTGTAATCATCATGGTAACTTAGAATCATTCCTTTTTATGGAAAATCATTGAATTATTTTGATATGAAAAGATTAGATAGAATGAAGAAAACTTTTATTAAGTTTTGACTTGACTTTCATAAAATTTGAAATGATTCGACAGCACCCTGCAACGATTATTTGTATATAATTTCAAACAATCCTGTTATATTCGAAGAGACGATTTTCGAAGAGATTATTTAGAGGAATGGGTCACACGACGATTTTAGGTATAACGTATTTGTATAATTACGTCATTTTCCCATAGATCATAATGTAACAGAAAACTTTTGAATGACTCTGTAAATAAACTGTAATTTAACTGGTATTTTCAATACCAAGCATGATATAGTAAATCTCAGTAACCCGTATCAGTTACACAGCAATCCAACTATAATAACGTAAGTTAAGTTCCGAACAGACAGACAGACGACCAGATAGACAGTCAAACCGAATACACAAACCAAATCACTTAAAGCAATTTATACCAAAAAAAAAATAAAATAATAAAGTAAAAATAAAAACGGAAGCCTAATATTGCAGACCTGAACACGTCTGTCCTTATCTGCTGGATTCAGCTCTTGTGGTACCCAGTAATTGAACTTGTACGTCAAGATTATACAATGCATAATGTGACTAATGGACATGGCACTAACGTTGAAGTCCATGGCTAGCTCTCGAGTGGTAGAATACTGACCGTCTTCCACGAGATTTCGTAAGCAAGCCTTATCAATATCGCTAGACCGGCCAGATACCTCTGCTTCTGTAAAATCCTACATTAATCAATTAGTCACTGGAAAAGACTCTTATGATAATAAAAATTCTATGGAAGCATTATTTTCAAGTATCTTGCTCAAATTTTAATATTTGTAAAAAAAAATTTCATAGGAAAAAAAACATTTAACATTATTAAATTTTGAGTGATACTTAAAAATGACGCCTCTATAGGCTTAACATTACCATTAATGTCTTTTTCAGTGACTCCTGTAGGCTCTTAATGCCATAGGTCTTCTTTTTGAAATTCTGTAGCTTACTGTTTACTAGCAAAAGCCATGCTTTGTTTGGATTCGCGAAGCATTATTTCATTAGATAACTATTTGAAAGTAACAATATTTTTTTTTTTAATATTATTTGTACTACTTGTTTACGACGTCGACCAAACAAACAAAAAAAAAAAATACCGCCAAACTAAAAGATTAAATGCCAATAATGATGATAAAAATGTCACATTCACATAACATAAAACTCGTATCACGTGTTCGTTACGCCATCATACAGTGCCGAAGTTGTAAAAGAAACAGAGGCTATACGCTCATGCTCAATACAGAGGATATACCCTGGAATATATGTACTAAAGCTTTCTTGAGCAGCACAGGGTATACAATGTTCCTTTAAAAAATCCAGAAAGTATATTGTTGATACCCTCGTATATCCTCCAGTACATCCCTGGCCATCAAGTGATTTTTAATATGAAATTTTATTTGTATTCTTATTAAAATTTTATTAATTTATTTGTTCTTTCATTGTTTAAAATAAAAAGTATGCCAATTTGTATAATTTAGCGAACAGTTTGGTGAAATTGGTTGACGGGATAACCAAATAGTACCAACCAATAGTAGATAACCAATTGATACTGCTTGGTTATCTCATCGACCAAAAAATTATCGCCAAACTATAAGAGTAAATGCCAGTATTGGATGACCGTGAATGTCTCATTCAATGGCATTTTTGTGATGGTGATATGTTGTGCTGGCTGAATAATATTGACTCAATAATCAGAAGGATTTTATAGAAAAATAGACTTTAATGACTTCACACAAACATAAATAATATTCGTGAAAACATCACTGCGAGAATGAGAGAGCGCTTCGTTAAAAAGTAATTCCATTAATTGAGTTGCCATTCGTTGAAATTAAAAAGTTCTCCCACGCGGAGAGAATTACAGCAGAGCTCGAGATGAGCTGCTACAGAGTATGCCCCCAGTGACGTAGTCACGATTACAAAAAAAGTAGTACTTGATACAGGTACATAAGATAGGTCTTAAGTACATACATATGATGCAATAATAGAACATATATATATGCAGTACATTAAGAAAAAACATAAATTGACAAGTAATTATTGTACACACATTGCAAATATATATACAAAATATTTATACAATACAAAATACAACGTATATTCAAAACATTATACAATACAATCAGTTACGAGATGTTGAGGAAAACGAACTTTGCGACCAGATTTCGTGGTAGGCTGTTTGACAGGAGGAGCATTTACGGGATCATGTTGTTTTTGAGGTTGGGTAGATGGAAAAGAATCTGATAATTGATAAGCTGGTTTGATGCGATCAATTGATACAGTACAACGTTTCCCGTTTAATTCCAAGTCAAACGTTTTATTAGATTTGGCAATCACTTTATGGGGTCCTGAATAAGAGGGTGATAAAGGAGGATTCACTTTGTCTGATCTTAAAAATACATGAGAACATGTTTGCAATGAAGGATTTATATAGATTTTAGGGTTGCCGTACCTTGTAGTGGCAACAGGATTTAATGCCCTCATTGATTCAATCAACTCAGTCACATAGGTGAGAGTAAGTGGTTGATTTACATTCTCGCTGTTAATGAGATCACAGGGTAGTCTGATATTTGTCCCATAAACAAGTTGAGCACAGGTAGCTTGGATGTCGTTTTTAAGAGCTGTGCGCAAACCAAGTAAAACAATGGGGAGAGTTTCAGTCCATTGAGTTTGATTGTGCGCTGTAAGCGAACTTTAAGATGACGGTGAAATCTCTCAATAAGACCGTTAGACTGTGGATGATATGACGTTGTTCTTATGCGTCTACAGCCTAATCTATTAGTAAGTTCTTTAAAAAGAGAAGGCTCAAAATTCCTACCTTGATCAGTTGTAATAGTAACTGGGGTACCGAATCTGGATATCCAACCGTGTATTAGTGCACGAGCGGTTGTTTCTGCAGTCATATCTGGTGTGGGTATAACTTCGGGCCATCTCGTAAACCTATCAATAATGGTCATGCAATACTGATTGCCATCGGAGGATGGTAAAGGTCCGATAAAATCAACGTGAATATGGGAAAAATGAGCATCAGGTTCAGAGAATGTCCCAATTGGCGATTTGGTGTGTTGGAAGACTTTAGCTTTTTGACATTTCGTACAGCTGCGAACCATAGATTTTATATCCTTACGCATACTAGGCCATACAAATCGTTTGGAAATTAAATCTTATGAAGCTGAGAAACCTGGATGTGAGAAATAATGTAATGTAGAAAAAACAGATTGCCGCATGCTTTTAGGAACGAATGGTCGAGGATGTTTTTGTGATATATCGCAATATAAATGGACATCTTCGAGTGGAAAATAGTGTTTTTCTAATTTTAAAGAAGTGGTACCGAGTTCGAGAATTTGTTTTAGCTCTTCATCATTTGTCTGTGCAGTGGCAAACTCATTAAAATCTAGCACATTAGGAGAAATGGAATCAAGTTCAATTCGTGATAATGCGTCGGCCACGGTGTTATCAGAGCCTTTAGTGTATCGAATATCAGTAGAAAATTTCGAAATATAGTCTAAATGTCTCAATTGTCGAGGACTACATTTATTAGGATTCTGTTGAAATGCATATATAAGGGGTTTTTGGTCAGTATAAATAATGAAATTACGACCTTCGAGCATATGTCTGAATTTTTTTATAGAGCTATAAATAGCAAATAATTCACGATCATAAGTAGACCAATTTCTCAGAGACTTATTTAATTTACAGGAATAAAATGCGATTGGTTCCCACTGTTTTTCGGAGAGTTGCATTAAAGAACCACCAATTGCGACATTGCTAGCATCGACCCATAAACTTAACTGGGCGCCAGGAATTGGATGTCGCAATAAAGTAGCTCGAGTTATAGCTTCTTTTGAAGCAGTGCAGGAAAGATTGGCTTCTTCGTTCCATTCTAATTGCTCAGTTTTGTTATCCTTGGAACTGGGATGGGTTTTTTATTTTTGTGTCCTTCTAAAAATTTAACAAGTGGAGCTAAAATATCGGCAGCTTTGGGAATGCAACGTCGATAAAAATTGAAAAGGCCTAAATAACGTCTTAGTTGAGTTAAGGTAGAGGGCTGGGGGAAATCTAAGATGCATTGAACGCGATCAGGTAATGGTTCAATTCCTGCAGGTGAAAGTTTGAATCCTAAAAATTCTAGAGTGGATTGACCAAATTTACATTTATCAACATTGATACACAGGCCATATTCTTTAAGTCTAGAAAACAATAATTCAAGATGTTTTAAATGTTCAGTTTCATTTTCAGAAGCAATAAGCAAATCATCAAGAAATGCGTAAAGAAATCCTAAGTCACGAATTATGCCATCAATAAATCTTTGAAATGTTGAGGAAGCATTGCAAAGGCCAAATTGCATTCGCGTGCTTTCAAAGAGTCCGAAGGGAGTGCAAATTGCAGTTTTATGAACATCGTCAGGATTGATGGGAATCTGATGGTAAGCTTTTATTAGATCAATGTGACTGAAGATTTGTTTACCATGTAATTCCGCAGTGAAATCTGCGATACAGGGTATAGGATATTTCTCTTTAACAGTTTGTGCATTTAGAGCACGATAATCCCCAACAGGTCTCCAGTCGACAGATCCTTTCTTCGGCACCAGGTGCAAAGGTGAAGAGTAATTACTTTTAGAAGGTCTAATATGACCGAGCTGCAGCATGTGCTGAAATTCAACTTTGGCAATTTTTAGTCGATCTGGAGCTAGCCGTCTAGGCTTAGCAGTTACCGGAGGCCCCTTAGTGTTTATATAATGCACAGTATTATGCTTAACAGGTTGGTTAGGATCAGGTAATTTTGTAATTTCAGGAAATTTTAGTAATAATTTACCATATATATTATTCAAAGAATTTGATTTCACAGAAAATATATTACAAATATTAAATATAGCAGGAGCTTTTAAATTGGTTGTGGAATCAATAAGACGACGATTCCGTAAATCAAGTTTTAAATTAAAATTATGCAAAAAATCAGCTCCTAAAATGGCACATGAAACATCACAAACATAAAATGAATAAATAAAATTTCTACGCAAACCTAAGTTAACATTAATAGTTTTTCGACAATATACATTAATTTTGGTGCCATTAGCAGCACGAAAAGTTTGGAGAACAGGTTTACATTTATCATTTTTATTCGCGGCCACAATGGACGCATCTGAACCACTATCAACAAGAAAACACATACCTGTATTTTTGTCTCTGACAAAAAGGCGACGTGAAGGTGCTGGGGAGAATTCCGTCGCAACTATTCTTCCCGCTCCCTGTTTTCCGAGTAAGAACAAAATGGGAGGCACTTTTCTGCCTTTTCACTAAATTTTTGGTGATACCAACACATTTCAGAATCTCCATGTCGGGAATGAGACCGATGCCGTTGCTTATGATCACCTCTTGACACACTTCTTGAACGTCGAAGTTGAGCTACTTCTTGGCGTAAAGCTTGGATTTCTTTCAGAAGCATCTCTATCGTTGGCGGTGTTGGCGTATCAGGCGAAGTTGGTCGGCTCGAAACTAAGCTGATGTTTGCTGGTGTTAAGTCCTAAATTCTATCTGAAATCTCAGCTGCTTTATCAGGAGTAAAATTGTCAATGGAAGCTAGAATAGTTTGAACACTTGTTGGCATTTGCTGAGTGAAAAGCTCTAGCAGAAGCTCATCACTTATATTATGGCTTTCAGCTCGCCGTTTCATTAATCGAAGTAATTCAGTCGGCTTTCTATCATCTAGGCTTTCTCCAGCTAGAAGTTTCCGGATTTCTAAAGTACAGCTTTCACCACAACGTTCAATAACTTTAGATTTTAAAGTTTCATATGGATCAGATGAATCCGGAGTCATAATAATATCACGAACCAGAGTAGCTGTAGCAGTCGGTAAATGAGATACAACGTAATTGTACTTAGTTTTCGATTCAGTTATTGGTTTAGGAGTAGCTAATTCAAAAGTAGATTCCAGCATGTGAAACCATAAGCTAGGATCTACAGAAATATACGGTGGAATGACCACTGCAGATGCTTCAATTGCCATTTTTCTAGCGAGAAGAAATTTTAGTATTAGCCGTTCGTCGAAAGCTCGATGAAAAAAAATAATAGTTCAAATGTCCGCAGTCACCAATTTTGTGATGGTGATATGTTGTGCTGGCTGAATAATATTGACTCAATAATCAAAAGGATTTTATAGAAAAATAGACTTTAATGACTTCACACAAACATAAATAATATTCGTGAAAACATCACTGCGAGAATGAGGGAGCGCTTCGTTAAAAAGTAATTCCATTAATTGAGTTGCCATTCGTTGAAAGTAAAAAGTTCTCCCACGCGGAGAGAATTCCAGCAGAGCTCGAGATGAGCTGCTACAACATTAAATACGATAAAGTTGTTTGAAACATCATTAAGTGATTCTATTTCGACTATTTATTTGTATTTTTATCAATATTCTACTAATTATTTGCTTTTTTGTTATTTAAAATAAAATTTTTCTCAATATGTATAATTTGTAATTTGGCTATAGTTTGACGATTTGTATAATTTGGCGAAATTTGTCAACGGGATAACCAAGTAGTACCTTGGAATTTAATCCTACAATTTGGTGTTAGATTTTTGGTCGACGGGTAACCAAGTAGTACCCAAAAATGTATTGTGATATAGTATCAATGGAATGAGGTAATAAAGTACAAAATTCTATAATATCTTGATTAAATGCCTACTGTACTCAAGCTGATGAATTTAATGCCATAAACAGTTATAACTGGGTGAAATTGGGTAATTAATTTCTCCTCAACGAAATTTAAAATCTTCAATATTTAGGGATGTGGACCAGGATACATACCAGGGCACATGCATTCCCTGTCAGAATAGATTCGTCATGTCGTCGTTTTGGCACAGATGTCATATACGCACCACATAGGCGCTATTTTCTTTTCAGACGCCAGTGATATATACGCACCGGGGTACCTAACTGACGACAAAATGTCGTCATTTTGCTTCACATGGTAACACGGATGTTATTTATTAATAAATTACTTATTTTCTTTTTTTCAAATTATATAAATTGTTTTGTTCTGTAAATTAAACTTTTTAAAATTTATTGTTAGTCACTTTTTAAAAATATGTATGGTAACTGGTATTCGAAAACGAAGTTTTTGCCAAATTGGCGTTGGAAAAAATTACACCAATTTGATGTGTATATGATATCTGTGTCGTCGTTTTTTACGCTGATATCTAGCCTCTTGTCTTAAAGATCATCTATATAATAATAGCTTAAGTCATGTGACTGTCATCAACATTTCCGGGCTTACCCACTTCACTCTTTATATGCTATGCAACCAATTTTGTGTTAGCCATCGCAGGTGATAAATCGCCAAATTATTGTGCAGATTATTGTTATTATAAGCGCATTTGGTTGCCCTCAACAGTTTGCTGTAATGACCATTTCGCTTTTATAGGCCAAAAAGCCAGTTTTAATGAAAATTATTTTTCCTGATGATAAAGCTGTATAAAAGTTATATTTTTATAGAGATCGGTTTAAGAAAATATTTGAGAGATGGATTACATTGAAGTACGTGTATATTTTGAGATTACTTCAGCAAAATTTAAATTTACTTTCCAAAATCTGTTTCCACCAAAGTAAACAAAAAAATAGATTCATTCTCCAATGATTGAAAAAAAATAATTTATGGGTTTAATAAATCATATAGCAAGTTCTCCAACCATCAATCTTGCCATGCAGAAATATTTCGAGCATGTAATTCAATCAAACTTCAGTTTCACTCTGCTAGATGAAATACTATACAACTCAACTTTATAAATGTTTTTTTTGACGAAGTGAAATGTAAATGAACCAACTCACATAATATTTAATATAAAAATTTCATGTCTCATTGTAAGTTAATTTCATATCCACGTACCATTTACGTAGATCACCGGAAATTATTGTTAATCACCAATAATACTTAAGATTGTAAAAACCAATCGCATTCAGAACAATAATTTATTACACATTTATTAAATACAAATCATGGGAAGAATTCTAGGCACAGATGTCAGATGCACAACACAGTGGCGAAATTTTTTTCTGACGCCAATTCATCGAAAATTTCGTTTTCAAACACAAGTTATATCTATATTTTTAAATTATTTTCTATTATTTTAAAAAGGAAAGTATAATAAATAAAAAAAGTTTAGTTAAAAATTATAGAACAAAATTATTTATAGTCTTTAAACAAAAAAAAATTTAATAAACAGTTTATTATTGGCATTTAATCTTACAATTTGGCGATGGTTTTTTTGCTCGACGGGTTAACAATGTAGTACTAAAGAATGAATTTTGGAACGCTTTACAAATAGGAAAGAGTCCCATATCCTGTTGTGGTTTTTTGGCATTAAATGAACGATATTTTGGTTTAATGTAAGGATAGACTTCATTAAAGGCCTTTTACAGAAAAAGGCATTGACCAAATCGTAAGACATGGAGACCAAACTGGTCGTCAGGGCGGATAGTATATCATATTCGCGTTTTTTTCAACCAGTAAGTGAACGTTTTCTTTGAATTTTTTTATAACAGACCTAATATGTTCCATAGATTGTTTAAAACTGCAAATTGTTTAAAATAAAACGGTAAATTATTTAAAAATAATACTACATATACCAAAAAATAATATATGTTTCAGTTGGTTCAAATTTCAAACATCGAAATTCAAATAACTCTTTATTTAACGAATTTAAAAATTAATTTTATTTGTTTACTATTCTTTTGTTGCCACTTTACAAATAAAATCATAACATAATTCTTTTAAAATGCCTAAGTGTCATCAGCGCAAGCGATTTTGCCGGAATAAAGAAAATACATTTTATTTATTTAATTAATCATGATTCTACCAGTAATTGTAAGCTCCATGATTTCTTTTCTTCTGAAAACATACGTTTCATTTTTTATTTCGAAAATTTCGTCCGTAATGGAAAACCATGTAAAATAAATTAATTAAAATAATAATTTTTTAATGGTTATTCTGTAAAAAAATAATATTCTGCAAATCTACAGATCGTAATTTATTTTTGTGTTTAATTTTATGTCAAAATACCGAATAGTTTTTTGCAAAGTGTACGACAAAGTGTAATTTGAGTGGCCTAGTAGAGGATTCGCTTCGCTCATCCTAATAAAGAAATTGGACCGCCTAAAAGTTAGCCCCCCCCCCCTTGACGGAAAATGAAAAAGTGACATATGCATTTCGTTTGATCATCGTTTGATCAGATTTGATCAACAATTTTCATCGTTTGATCAGCATTATTTTACGAGTTGTGATTAAAAATAACCAGAGGGGGCTAAATTTTAAGATTTTTCAAAATGCTCAAAATTAAAAAAAAATTAGCGATTCCTATCAGAAATCGATCGTAGAGATCTGATCAACTATTTTTAGCGCTTGATCAAACCCGGAAGGGCCCCAAAAATCGATATTTTTAACTCCAGACCCCTAAAAGTTAGCCCCCCTATGACGGAATTTCGAGACAAAAATGATGTCATATAAAGTAAAATTACCTCTAGAGATTTGATCAACCATTTTTAGCGTTTGATCAAACCCGGAAATGCCCCCCAAACCGATAATTTTAGTAATAGAACCCTAAGGGGTTCAGCTTTACGCAACCACCTCAATGACGGAATTTCGAGACAAAAATGGTGCCATCTAACGTGAAATCATCTGTAGAGATTTGATCAACCATTTTTAGCCTTTGATCAAAACCGGAAGTGCCTCCAAAACCTAAATTTTAGTAACAGACCGCTAAAATTTAGCCCCCTCCCACCTCCATGATGGAATTTTGAGTCAAAAATGGTGTCATCTAACGTTAAATTACCTCTAGAGATTTGATCAACCATTTTTAGCGTTTCATAAAACGCGGAGGTGCCCCCAAAATCGATATTTTTAACTCCAGACACTTAAAAGTTACCCCCCCCCCTCACGACGGAATTTCAAGACGAAAACGGTGTCATCTAACGTAAATATTCGTAATATAACGTAAAATTACCTCTAGAGATTTGATCAACCATATTTAGCATTTGATTAAACCCCCTAAAATTTACTACCCCCACCTCTATGACGGAATTTCGAAACAAAAATGGTGCCATGTAACGTAAAATCATCCGTAGAGATTTGATCAACCAGTTTTAGAATTTCATCAAACATGGAAGTGCCCCCAAAATCGATATTTTTAGTAATAGACCCCTAAAATTTACCCCCCGCCCACCCCCATGACGGAATTTCGAGACGAAAACGGTGTCATCTAACTTAAAATTACCTCCAGAGATTTGATCAACTTTTTTTAGCGTTTGATCAAAACCGGAAGTGCCCCCCAAATCGATATTTTTAACTACAGACCCATAACAGGTTTAACTCCCCTCCACCTCAATGACGGAATTTCCAGAAAAAAATGATGCCATGTAACGTGAAATCATCTGTAGAGATTTGATCAACCATCTTTAGCATTTGATTAACCCGTCAGTAGTCGCGTGTCGGTCTTTTCGCCGCCCGGATAACTTATCATCTCCTAACTCTTCTCATATTATAAATACAAAGCAGATCTGCCACGTAGATGACTTTAAACGTCTCTCGACTATTTTAGTGAAGTAACAAGGCACCTCTGTTTTTCATTCAGGTGCATTCTTAGAAACAAAGATGAAATTTGCGAAAAAGTCTATGTAAAAATTACTAATGACAGTTCATTTTTACTTTTTTCCAATTATTCCAGATCTCATGAATAAAATGCATAATTTAAGAAAATTGCTAATTTATATCTTCATCGAAATGTTATTTTCGTATATTAGGTGAAAAATATTTTTATTTTACATATTTGGTATGCGGGGGGGGGGGGCAACGGCGAAAAGACCGAGCGCGACTAATGACGTTGTGATAAAAGTCGCGACTACTCGCTAGTTAAAACAGGAAGTGCCCCAAAGTCGATATTTTTAGAAATAGACCCCTAAAATTGAGCCCACCCCCACCTCCATGATGAAATTTCGAGACAAAAATGGTGTCATCTAACGTAAAATTATCTTTAGAGATTTGAACAACTATTTTTAGCGTTTGATCAAATCCGGAAGTGCCCCCCAAATCGATATTTTTAACTACAGACCGCAAAAGTTAGCCCCCCCCCCATGACGGAATTTCTAGACGAAAACGGTATCATCTAACGTAATTTACCTCCAGAGATCTTATCAACCATTTTTAGCATTTGATCAAACCCGAAGTGCTCCAAAAATTTATATTTTTAGTAATAGACCCCTAAAGTTAAGCCCCCCCACCTCTATGATGGAATATCGAGACAAAAATGTAGTCATCTAACGTGAAATCATCCGTAGAGTTTTAATCAACCATTTTTAGCATTTGATCAAACTTGGAAGTGCCACAAAAATCGATATTTTCAGTAATAGACCCCTAAGGGTTTCAGCTCTCCCCCTCCCTCCATTACGGAATTTCGAGAGAAAAATGGTGCCATCTAAAGCTTTTGAGCGTTTTGAAAAAAAAATAATAATTAACCCCCCCCCCTCGTTATCTTTAATCATAACTCATGAAATAAAGTTGTGCAAACGGTGAAAATTGTTGATCAAATCTGATCAAACGATGATAAACGAAATGCATGTGTCACTTTATCATTATCCGTCAAGTAAGGACTACTTTTAGGCGGTATTGTTTTTACCTCGAAAATCTGTTACGACGGTAATCATTTTTAGGGGTCCGCGCGTAAATATATGGATTTTAAGGGTATTTTCTGGTTTGATCGAACGCTAAAAATAGTTAATCATACCTTTGCACATGATTTCAGATTAGACTGCACCATTTTTGAATCTAAATTCCGTCATGGGGGGCTAACATTTAGTGGGTCGTGTTAAAAATATCGATTTGGGGGGCACTTCCGGGTTTGATCAAACGCTAAAAATGGTTGATCAAATCTCTAGAGATAATTCCACGTTAGATGGCACCATTTTTGTCTCGTTATTCCGTAATGGGAAGCCTAAATTTAAGGACTCTGGTGTTAAAAATATCGTTTTTGGGAACACTTCCGGGTTTGATGAATTGTTAAAAATGGTTGATTAAATCTCTACAGATGATTTCACGTTAGATGGCACCATTTTTGGCTCGAAATTCCATCATGGAGGTGGGAAGGAGCTAAACCCCTCAGGGGTGTATTACTAAAAAATATCGATTTTGAGGGATTTCCGGGTTTGATCAAATGCTAAAAATGGTTGCTCAAATCTGTAGAGGTAATTTTATGTTAGATGACAACGTTTTTGTCTAGAAATTCCGTCATGGGGGGGGCTAACTTTTAGGGGTCTCGAGTTAAAAATATCAATTTTGGAGGCACTTCCGGGTTTGATCAAACGCTAAAAATGTTTGATCAAATCTCTAGATGTAATTTTACGATAGATGACAAAATTTTTGTCTCGAAATTCCAACATGGAGATGGGGGTGGGCTAAATTTTAGGGGTCTATTTCTAAAAATATCGACTTTGGAGCACTTCCTGTTTCACTCAAATGCTAAAGATGGTTGATCAAATCTCTACAGATGATTTCACGTTAGATGGCACCATTTTTGTCTCGAAATTCCATCATGGACGTGGGTAGGAGCTAAACCCCTCAGGGGTGTATTACTAAAAAATATCGATTTTCAGGGATTTCTGGGTTTGATCAAATGCTAAACTAGTCGTTGGGGGCCACCGTAATACTTACCCATCATGGATATGTATATGAAAATAAAATATGTGAAACTATTTATACAATGCATTGCAATTCATAAACAAAATTTAATTATTCTTATTATACATCGTAATGCTATATTAAAGAACTGCTGATGTATCAATTTCGACAAATTATATAAAACGCCAAACTACTCAAGTAGTACCGAACTGCGTAAAAGAAACATCCTTATAACTCCAAAAATAATAATTCTATTAACTAACAATTAACTGCATCGGATTAAGCGTCTCATTTTCAATTAAAATATACTTCTGAATTGAAATTTGAATGAAATACAGGGTCATGAAAAATCGAAGAATGTGGAAAACAAGATTACAAATATCTCGGCAACTAATAATCCGATCGACATCGTTCTATATGCAAAATGTGTGTTATTTTATTGCCTTTTACGTCCACTCCTTAGAACAAAAAAATTCGAAAATGTTTATATACCTTTCATCAGAACGAATTTTTCGAGAGTCCGAAAAAAATAGTTTCGGATAATCGAGGTTGCTGATATTAAATAGGGTTCGTCCCATTCTTATATACTAACTACATACAAAATTCCAAATCTCTATCTCAATTTGTTCGGGAGATAGAGCGTTTACAGACAGACAGACAGACGGACGGCAAAAATTTTTTTTTTAATATGTTTTTCGGAATCTCCACTATCTAAAACGTGTAAATCCGTCAAAAATTTTTTTTCGATTTTCAAAACGATTGCAAGACTTACTCTATACTACGTATGATGGGTAAGTAAAATGGTTGCTCAAATCTGTAGAGGTAATTTTACGTTAGATGACAACGTTTTTGTCTAGAAATTCCGTCATGGGGGGGCTAACTTTTAGGGGTCTGCAGTTAAAAATATCAATTTTGGGAGCACTTCCGGGTTTGATCAAACGCTAAAAATGGTTGATCAAATCTCTAGAGGAAATTTTACGTTAGATGACAAAATTTTTGTCTCGAAATTCCATCATGGAGATGGTGGTGGGCTAAATTTTAGAGGTTTACTTCTAAAAATATCGACATTGGGGCTCTTCCTGTTTTAATCAAATGCTAAAATGGTTGATCAAACCTCTACAGATGATTTCACGTTAGATGGCACCATTTTTGTCTCGAAATTCCGTCATGGAGGTGGTGGAGAGCTATACCCCTTATCGGGCTATTATTAAAAATATCGATTTTGGGGGCATTTCCGGGTTTGATATGGTTCATCAAATCTCTATAGATGATTTCACGTTAGATGGCACCATTTTTGTTTCGAAATTACGTCATGGAGGTGGGGGATCTAAACCCCTTAGGGGTCTATTAGTAAAAATATCGATTTGTGGGGCATTTCCGGGTTTCATCAAACGCTAAAAATGGTTGATCAAATCTCTAGAGGTAATTTTACGTTAGATGACACTATTTTTGTCTCGAAATTCCATCATAGAGGTGGAAGCGGGGTCTAAATTTTAGGGGTCTATTACTAAAAATATCGATTTTTGGGGCACTTCCGGGTCTGATCACATGTTAAAATGGTTGATCAAATCTCTACAAATGACTTCACGTTAGGTGGCACCATTTTTGTCTCGAAATTTCGTCATGGAAGGTGGTGGAGCTAAACTCCTTAGGGGTCTATTACTAAAAATATCGATTTTGGGGGCATTTCCGGGTTTGATCAAATGCTAAAAATGGTTGATCAAATCTCTAGAGGTTATTTTACGTTAGATGGCACCGTTTTTGTCTAGAAATTCCGTCATGGAGTGGCTAACTTTTAGGGGTCTGGAGTTAAAAATATCAATTTTGGGGGCACTTCCGGGTTTGATCAAACGCTAAAAATGGTTGATCAAATCTCTAGAGGTAATTTTACGTTAGATGACACCATATTTGTCTCGAAATTCCATCATGGATGTGGAGGGGAGTCTAAATTTTAGGGGTCTATTACTAAAAGTAACGATTTCTGGGGCACTTCCGGGTCTGATGAAATGCTGAAAATGGTTGATAAAATCTCTACAGATGATTTCACGTTAGGTGGCACTATTTTTGTCTCGAAATTTCGTCATGGAGAGGGGTGGTGGAGCTAAACCCCTTAGGGGTCTATTACTAAAGATATTGACTTTGGGGGCATTTCCGGGTTTGATCAAATGCTAAAAATGGTTGATCAAATCTCTAGAGGTAACTTTACATTAGATGACACCGTTTTCGTCTCGAAATTCCGTCATGGGGGGCTAACTTTTAGGGGTCTGGAGTTAAAAATATCGATTTTGGGAGCACTTCCGTGTTTGATCAAACGCTAAAAATGATTGATCAAATCTCTAGAGGTAATTTTACGTTAGATGACACCATTTTTTCTCGAAATTCCGTCATGGGGGGGCTAAATTTTAGGGGTTTGGAGTATAGGTGTAAATTAACGGTCGCCACTCGCCACGTGGCGATTAAAGTTGTAAAAGTGGCGATTAAAAATCGGCTATCGATCGCCACCCTAGTCGCCACTCGGCGATTAAAAATTTTATTAATTTGCTTTGTGAAATACAACTTTTTTCATGGATATATGCATGTCTACTTTGTTTGCATCTAATTAGTGAATTGGTTAATTCTTTAAATTCAAAATCGGCCATCGATCGCCACCCTAGTCGCCACTCGGCGATTGAAAAATCTTATTAATTTGCTTTGTGAAATACAGATTTTTTTTTCATGGATATAATATTCATCTCTACTTTGTTTGCATCTAATTAGTGAATTGGTTAATTCTTTAAATTAAAAATCGGCCATCGATCGCCAGTCTAGTCGCCACTCGGCGATTAAAAAATCTTATTAATTTGCTTTGTGAAATGTGGCTTTTTTCATGAATATATGCATCTCTACTTTGTTTGAATCTAATTAGTGAATTGGTTAATTCTTTCTTACTATCGGATGCAAGCATATTTAGCAACTTTGTTGTATTTTCTATATTTTGGCTTTTTACCATGAACTTTTTATTTGGATTATGTTTTCAAGAAATAGTTTTTTTTCTACAAAATATAGTCATCAATTTCAATTTTTCACGCATTTCAAATAAATTTTACCATTTTTACCTCTGGATGCAAGGAGATTTTAAGGACATTGCTGTATCTTAAATCTTTCACTTTTGCCATATGCTCACTAATTGTACCAGTAATAGTTGGCTGGTACAATTTTTTTTTAAATTTATGATTAAAGTTTATGTAAGTGTCAAGAAAGATTGAAACATTATAGCCAATTACTTAAAAAATATAGGACAAAATTAGCACTCTCTACTTAGGCGAATAATACTGCAAATTTAGCATCTGACTTTACTGCTACCAAGCAGACTTCCTCCACCTCACCAACACATTGGTACTCTCTGATTTTGCCTTGATAAGACATCCGGAGTTTTGAAATCTCAGCCAAACTTAAGAATTATCACCAATTTTAAGTAAGAATAGAATATCCAAGAAAGATGTGAAATTATTTTTAAATTTAAAATTTAAAAATACAATTTCCTTGTTTGTTTTATACAATGCATTAATATATATTTAAATATAGTTTATCACTTATAATTTTAGCTGCAAATCACCAATTCATATTTTTCCATTCAGTGGAATGACAGTTTTATTTTTAACCAAATATATGTAACTTTGTAACTCGCTAGCCGCTAAATAAATATAAAAAAGCCATTTTGACCTATTTTTAAAAAGTGGCTACTAACTTTTAAAAAGTGGCCACTAATGAAACTGAGTCTACCGGCCACTGGCTACTAATCGAATTTCCCAGTTTTCACCTATAGTTTGGAGTTAAAAATATCGATTTTGGGGGCACTTCCGGGTTTCATCAAACCCAAAAAATGGTTGATCAAATCTCTAGAAGTAATTTTACGTTAGATGACATCATTTTTATATCGAAATTCCGTCATAGGGGGCTAACTTTTAGAGGTCTGGAGTTAAAAATATCGATCGATTGATCAAATCTCTACAGTCGATTTCTGATAAAAATCACTAATTTTTTTTTAATTTTGAGCATTTTGAAAAATCCTAAAAGTTACCCCCCCCCCTGGTTATTTTTAATCATAACTCGTAAAATAATGTTGATCAAACGATGAAATTTGTTGATCAAATCTGATCAAACGACGATCAAAGAAATGCATATGTCACTTTTTCATTTTCCGTGAAGAGGGGGCTACCTTTTAGGCGGTAGAAATTGGCCGTAAAAAAGTGTTCTAATCTTGTAGTGTGATCATTGTATTTCAGACCTCTTATACTGAATGATAGTGATATATATATATTTTCTATTTGGAAATTTATGATAAAATGTATTAAAGCAAGTCTCCTTCTTTGAAATGCGAAAATGATATAGACAATGAAGATTTTATTAAAAAAATTATTTTAAACGCAAATGAAAGTGAAGCTTGTAGTCTTTTACACTTGAAAGTATAAAGTGCATTAAGTTTTAGATAACCAAATTAGTGTAAAAAAAGCAATAACTTCCGATGGTGTTTATAATAATTAATTTAGATTAGATGAAAAATCTACAAAATTTTTAATGTTACTTAAATAGTAATAGAAAGAAAACGAAGAGAAATAAGTACATACGCGTTACATGTATAATTGCTTTCTAAGGGAAATCATAAAAATGTAAAATCTACTTTTTCTTGGTTGATATTCTACATTTTTCGCCTTCAGCTAGTTTTCTTTAAATGAACAAAAAATGATGAAAATATAAATATTGCATTTTAAATTTTTACTGGTTCCGTTCGGTGTTTCATTATCTTTTTTACCCTGAAGGAATTCTTGAAATCCCATGTATGAATAATATTAAAAACACAATCAATATTTGTATAGTTTCATACTTGAAAAAATAACAATTCCATAATAGAACGTATATGTTTAAAAATTCTCGATTTTGCTTGAAAATATAAACAGTCTTAAAAATGATTAAGTTTTTTTCTTATTTTTTAAATATTTTTGTCATTATTTATAGAGTGTTTTTATGTGCTTTCGTAATTACGTAAATACATAGCACCTATATTTGACGTTCAGTCCATCCGTTAGTCCGTCTGTCAGCATATAATAAAGCAAAAACTACAAGACCGAATCGTTTGAAATTTAAAATATATAATTATTACATAATTTTGCCAAGTCATTTAAAATTGTATGAAAATCGGATGCATAGTTTAATTTTATGGATAATCAAAGTAACCTGTTACATTACGGTCAATTGACAAAAAAAGTTCAAGTGCATTTTAATGATGCTACACTCTTTCGAACATAAAAAATTAATATGCTTCTATGAAATATATATATATATATATATATATATATATGCACTCTGCACAATCTGTGGTGCGAAGAATATTTGTTATTGATTTACATGGTCGCACGAAAATATTCTTTTACATAATTGAAGAGGGAGTACATTGTCTGGTGCGCGTTTTAATTGTATTAAACTAGTTAGCATTTTATAAGATTAATATATGTTGCTGAAGATTACTACAAGTTATTTCCTGTATAACAGAAAGCAGACAGTGTTTTCAGGGACACACAAAAGATTTCCACCACCGCACTGTATCCGACATACTGTATACTATTGCAGCAAGATGTGAATATTTTTAGGTGCGTTTGTAATTATATAAATAATAGCAAATCTGTCGGACAAACAATAGAGCAAAAACTTCCCAACCAAATCGTTTGAGATTTAAAATATATAAATATTTCTTAATTTTGTTGAGTGATTTTAAATATTATGAAAATTTGATGCATAGTTTAATTACATGGATAATCAAAAGTATTCCGTTACATTACGGACAATAGCAAAAAATAATTTCACGTACATTTTAATTATGTTACACTCTTTTGAATATGATAGAGTTAACATGAATCTATGAAGTATGTACTTACATATACACTGTGTACAATTTGTGTTGGAATGAATGTTCATAAATAATTTACAGGGCCTCACAAAAATATTCTACTTCATATTGGTATGCGGGGATACATTTTTTAGAGCGTGTTTTAAATAAATTGAACAATTTCACATTTTATGAAATCGATATAAGTTGCGGAGACGTAATACGATTCCAAAATAATAGAAAGCAGATAGTATTTAAAGGGACACACGAAAGATTTCCACCACTATATTGTATTCGAAGTACTGTATACTACAACAGGAAAGTCTGAATATTGTTAAAACTTCGTTATCTATGTATTTAATAATAATCAATTTCTCAATTAACTTTAAGTAATGAAATTACGCTTGAAAATTTGGGATATTTAATACATTTATTTTCACATTGCTATCTAAGCGTAGAATTAACTTAGTGAAAAATAACATAAACATAAAAAAAATAACTTCGTTATAGTACGAATATATACGTTATAGTACGCTTCACGCGCAATTTTCGAATCATTTAAATATTGTAAATATGGATCATACTTAAATTTAATTCATCATGTATTCAAACCATTGATGCCTAATATTTTGCTTTATCTTATTTTTTAGTAAATTCACCCTTCGCAGAAATTTCTACCTCTTTATTTATAATTCCAAATGTCTAAACAGAATATTCGACCAAATTTATTTGAAAAGCGTTTAATGCATTTTTTTTTCGTATGTATCATAAACCGAATTTCTTTGTAAAATACTGATGCTTATGACACATTTGAAATTTTGGAAAAAATTTTTCCACCAGACCTCACAAAGTTAAAATGTTGCAATATGAATATGATAAATACTAAAATTAATACGCTAAAACATTTTTTTTATTTTTTATATAATGTAAGTGACCTAAATATGGGAATATGTTTAATTTTTATAATATTTTAAGGTGTATAAATATATATTTTCTCAAAAATTATATAAAGTAGTATTTTAAATTGTATATTTTATACTATTATTGATATTTTTATGAAGTGATAAACATATATTTATTTTCATTTCTGTACCGAGTCAAACAACATTATAAATAGGGGAAGATTGGGCAAATTTGTGTACCATAAATGTTTGTTGTTCTGAAACGTAATCAAATAAGAAAGCAAACTTTAAACATCGTTTTTAATATCAAATGAATATTTGTATATATTAAAACTAACTCTTTTCGATAAAAATTGTAATTTATTATATAAATAGACAGCTTTTTCAGACATATACAAGAAACCAATTTTTCTTCTGTTGGGTAAAACCGGGTATCTATTTAAAACTGCAAAGAATCCGTTTTCTTCAAAAAAAAGTTCTTCTTTAATATAATAATATATATATATATTTTATAATTAAGAAAAAGAAAATGTATACGTGTTAAAAATGCAGTTTTGAGTATTTTTTCATTTTTTACAGATCTCACAAGTTTGCAAAGTAACCACTTCCTCATCTCTTGTTTGTAGCATAAATTTAAATGTGCCATGTATTAAAGGGTTAGCTATAGCATTTACCGATATTTGAGATTCTGTCAAACAGTTAATATATGAGTAAAACTTAAAAACAAACCAAACCATTTATAAGAGAAATTCAAATTAATCCCTCATACCAAAAATAAGCAAACACGGTAGCGTTTTGTTCATCAACAAATACTTTCATCAAGCAATTTCTTGTGTTCGCCAATGTATAAATGTTCAAATCATGGAGAAATCCGCACTTCCCTGTTTTATCCTCCTACCACAACTCTTCCATAATAATAAAAAAAAAATTATGATTAATACTATTTGCGGCTTAGAAACCTTATTTTTTTCATTATTATCATGAAACGGACTTTACATAAATAATTATTACCTAAATGTCTATTAAAATATATACCCATTCGTGCTTAGCACACTATGTTCTGTACCTTATACAAAAACGCACAAAAAGTAGGTTTGGACATATAATTTAATAATTTTTAAAAATGCGTATTTCAAAGAGTTTTACAAACTAAGATTATAACATATTTATTTGGATACTTAACAGATAAAATACAAATAAACTTACCATTTACATTTCACCCATTTTGAAAAATGAAAAATCTATATAACACCGAAAAGCGCTTTCATTTCAGCTAATAAATATTCATTTTGAGCTGCCATCTCTCGGTAACACATGCAGACATTTACAGATAATTATTTCATACAATTTTCATGTTATAAAAAAGAAGAAAAATATACAAATTTATTAAAATTCAAAACGTTTTAAAAATAGCGCAATAGATATAATGGGACAAACATAATTAATATCATTTTAGTGTCATGTACATATGTTGTTCTTACAAATACAGATTACTCATTATCAAAATAAAACTTTTGAAACTTTAAATTCCTTCATTTTTCCCTTTTTATTCGTCTTTTAAAACAACTTTTGATGATTGACGAATATTATCGGAAGAAGTTTCACCATTTCCATGTAACTACACTTTTATACTAAATACTACAGTAGTTATAATTTTTTACAAGGAATTGATAATAAAATTATGCCAAAAAAGTTAGAAAAGAAAACCTTAGTGAAATGAACAAACAAAATAATTTTTCTGAGATCAAAAGAAAAATTTGCATTCTCGAAATTGAAATTTTTTTGCCTTTAGCTATTTTTGTTTCTATAAACAAAATACGGAAAAAGTTGAATATTTTATTCTGCATTTTTGTTGTTTTATTTCTGCGTGGCATGACTTTTTAAGCCTCAAGGCTTTTTTTTTAATAACCATAACATGGCAATAACTATTAAAAAAAGTCACACATCGCAAAAATATTTAGATATTGCGAGACAAAAAATAATTGCATGTCTGAAAATCAATGTGTAAGTATTTTAAATTAAATATTTAATAAATTAAAGTGCATTTAACTATTTTTAATTTGTATATTCATTTAAAAGTACACGCTTTTGCGTCGTGAATCAACATATATCTATATCTATATCTATATATATATATATATATATATATATATATATATATATATTTGTGTGTGTGTGTGTGTGTACGTGTGTATGTGTATAGACAGACATTTATGTAATAATAAAATGTTTACCTCAATTAATCTTTTTCAAATTCTTGTACTATCTAACTTTTCCCTTGTCTTTCAATATTATCTTAAATATTGTATTGCCACGCCTTTAATCAGTGCAATCTTTTTTTTGTATTCCAAAAACTTTAATGTGTTAAAATCGATAGATCTTCGTAAAACCCCCTAATCTCTTTTATTTTTTTTTCTTATTTTGAGACGTTAGGCTCTTATACATCTCGATGGTTTCCTGGTATTATATTTTTATTAAAACTATTTTGTGATATCCCAGTATCCTTTGCTGATGATAAAGTGCACCGATATTACGCCATTTTTGTTCTTCATTCTCTTTGTTTTCAGCCATTCACTAGGCGTGCCACTTTCCTGTTTTCCCCAACGTTCTCTTTACTTTAGATTCATTTGTTATTCCGTACAGCACGTAAGCGTATCCTTAAGATTTTTTGGGGGGTTTTGGATAGGTTTCACTGATCTGTAGAGTAGAAGTTGTACGCTTTTTTTAATTGTATAATAAACCTTTGTCACTAGGAAAATTTTTTCTTCGACATTGGATGCACGTCTTTAATAAACTATCATTTTAATACTGTTCTCTATGATGTAACAGGATCAAACAAGAGTCCAAAGCTTAACAACTCGAAGGAATTCTTAGCTGCGACTTGAAATCTAATAAACTTATTGCTGACAAATGCAGCTTGAAATTAGCTGTTTTGAAAAAATCTCCTTGTTGCTTTTTTTACTTATTTTATTTTGACATTTTGTTGCATTATTGCTTTTCAATCTCCATTCTACTAATAACTGTCGCTCTGTTTTTGTCTGTCGTTTTAAATAATGTGTTTCATTCCTATTATGTAGCAGTTTTATTTTTATTTTGCCATATTCATTTCTTTCTACTTGTGCATTTTATATCATAGTTTGGTTTACTAATGTTTTAACATATATATATATCACATAAATAGTTTCTTTTTTAAATTTTGAAAGACCTGTGTTTAATTTATGTTTTTTTCTTGTCGCGCTATCATTACACATACAATTTCATTTTAATAATACATATATATAAGTACTGCATTGCATAAACTGAATTTTAGACTATACTATAGACAGACTACTACTATAGATAGAAATTGTATAATCGGCAGAGTTGAATTAAGAGTCGCAGTTAACAAACGTTTTGAGATGAAAATAAAATTCAGGTATTGCTGGTTTAAAGTTGTTTGTTTTTCTATAAAGTATCTTTTAGAAACAAAGAATGTTTTATGATAAATATTTATAAATGTATGTTAAAATTATTTTAACAACAATGTAATAATTCATTCGCAGTATTTTTTTAACGAAAAATCTTGTATAATATAATAAAAAAAATGTCCTAATCCGAAAAACTGTGCAAATATTTTTTAGAAATGTAAGACCATTTCTTCAATATTCTTCAGGCAATATCGGACAGACATTGCCGGGATTTGTAACCAGAGATATGATGAATGATAGACGAGAAATTTAGCAACGGGCAAAAGACCAACCCATTTTCTATAACTTATTACCCGTAAAGCATGGTGACGTCACTGCAACGTCGTTGTGAAGTCACATTGTGACTTTGTGACCACCGATTGTCGATGTGACGTCACGTGACATCGATGTGAAGTCACAGTGACTAAAATGTGAAGTCGTTATGACCGTTTTAGAGCTGTTTTGTGACGTTTCACAAAATGGTCACAATGTGACAAATTTGTGAAAAATGTGTCATTTGTGACTAATTTGACATTAACATTGTGACGAAGCTGTGACAAATGCGAATATTTAAATTGCCAGAAACATGTTTTTTAAAGTAAATAACATGTTTTGGAAGATATTTATAAATTTCTAAAGATTTTTAAGAAAGTCACATCTTAGTCACAATGTGACGTCACTGAGTGGTGGCATTTTGGTCACAGAAGTGATGTGACCAAAGTGACTCACAAGGACGTTACTGTGACGTCACTGTGGCCATGCATGCTATTAGAGTAATTTGCTTTTTATATTTTTAAAGACGTAGGTCGTTACATAATAAATACTTAGTGCAGAATTCATGTTGACAACCGATGGTAATGTATGAGATGTGCTAGTGTGTTGCCTTGCTCAGGATCAATGTGCGAAGTGAGCAACTGACCTTGTGTAATTAGCGTTTCTCTCAGGCCTTGAGTGCGGGAATGATTGTAACCACTTAACTGATGAATATGTCTAGAAAAATAACTTTCAAATAATGACTATTTTTTCATGTCTTATACAGATTTTTTAATCTTTGAACACCAGTTTTTCAAAACAGTAATTTTTGTCTAATTGTATCAGAAAAAATGCTCGGTTTAAATAACAAAATTTATAATAAAAAATATTGGTGAGAATAATAAATTACGATTGGAATATAGATGCCCGTATGTAGAACTGGTAAATCATGATCTGTTGCCCGTATGACGTACGGGGAAATCAGCGAATCGCTTAATTGTTGCTGGCATTTGTTGATTCTCATAGGAGGTGTTTGTTGCTGTTTAAAACCTTGGCGACGAGCAACCGATATAAATGCTACTTAAGGTGCTTATAAACTTTAAATTATTCTCACCATATATTTTTATTGTAATATTTACTTTATTTAATCAAACCACTTTCCCGATTCAATTACAGAATTTTTTAGTTATGAAAAACCGGTTGTTAAAGATTAAAAATAATTAATATGATTTCGTCGCGAAGGCATTTAGAATGCGTATTTACATCCGAATTAACAGTTTTGAAATAACTTTTCGCTCCCAGAGATTAAACATTTGACCCAATGAACATATAAGAATGTTAGCGTCAAACCAAAAATCAAATTTCACTTTATAGTTTCCAATTAAATTGATATGGGTACACATTCATTTTTTCATAACATTCAATATTTCATACATATATGAAATATTATCACTTCGATATATCAAACAAACAGAATAAAAAATAGTAATTCACACTGTCCTTGTATAAATGTTAATTAATTTTAATTTATGTATTCGAACTTGCATAAAAAAAATAATCTGTGTGTTTCTTAAATACTTCGCGCACTTTTAATGTACGCAGAATATGTTTAAAGTTGAAAAGTTCGGGGGAATTAAATTTAAATTGATTTAAATAACATTACATTAACCATAAAGTAAGCGATCTGTTTTAAATATTAAACTATTTGAAAACTTTTAGCAAAGTATGTCCTTCCGCATTATGTTTCTTAGTTCAACCATACATTTTAATGCATAACTAATCATAAAAGGGTTAACCATGTGAAAATGCTAAAATAAAACTTCCAGTTTCGAAATAAATAGCTTATCAAAATTTTCACCTTTATACTTAGCTGTTATTTTAATATGAAACATTTTTAAATAGTACTATGTTTTAATTGGAGCTTAGAAAATATTTGTAAAATATGGTGGAATTAATTTAAACATGGTGGGATAAAAACAAATATTCCTATGTGATAATCATTAATTCAGGAAAAAAATGTTTCTTTTTGGAGTTTTTTGGCTTTTTCACAAAAGTAAAGTTTTGAATATTAAAACAATCATTATAAGCTTATAATTATTTTTATTTCATACCTCTCAATAAAGATGCAAAAAATTATATATTTGTATAGATACATTTTCATCTTATTTTGCATTTTTTTTTGTAAGTACATATAATCAGATATAGAACTATCACAAAACTGACGAAAGAATGACTTTTTTTATTGTATCAAATTACAAATGTCCTTTGGAAGTCTGCAAAGAAATGCCATCGTCGTCACTTACAATATGATTATTCATCATATAATATCATAATGACGTCATCGCCACACTTATCAGAATAAAACAATGACGGTCCCAACAAAGTTGCTTCGTTAGATTTTTTTTAATTGCTTTAACTTTCGGAACCGGTTTGAACCGATTCATAAATTAAAACTATCATAATAATAAAGAAATATAGAAAAGAAATCGAAAAATTAAAACTACCCTTCAAACTAGCCGCTCTCATCTATTTCCAACTAAGCGAAAAATTGCCCAGGCTGGGAATTTAATCCAAATACTTGGCTTACAAGGCCAATGCTTTATCGTTTAAGCTAACTGGGCACGACAACAGGTAGCTTAAACGATAAAGCAATGGCCTTGTAAGCCAAGTATATATTTTCGATTCCCGGTCTAGGGAATTTTTCGCTCAGTTTGAAATATTTAATTCGTATGATAACTTTACCAATCAGTTTGATTGTGTTAAAAATGAAACCTTCAGTAGGTCTTTATTTATCTGGCTTTTTAATAGGTAATTTTTTACTTTTTGTTTAGCTGTAGAATCTTATTTAGAGGATTATCTGATCATTACTCATATCACTAGGATACCTTAATGTTTGTAGTATATAAATATACTGCGATGTAATGATTGCAAAAAAATAATTCCACTTTATAGTATAGTTTCACTTATAATATAATTACTGTTATTTGATAAAATAAACATTTCCGGTTATGTGTCATTTGAAATTTTTTCCCATCATCCTCGTATCCCAAGGTTACCTTAATGTTTAAAGCATATAAATATACCGTAATGTAAGAATTGCAAAAAAAATAGTTTCACGTTATGATATAGTTAACTTGTAATATATTTAGTGTTATATAATAAAATAAACAGCAATTGTAATGTGTCATTTGAAATTTTATCTGATCATCAGTCATATCGCTAATGTACCTTAATGTTTGTAGCATATAAATGTACCAAAATGTGACAATTGCAAAAAAAAAAAAAAAAAAAAAAAAAAAAAGCAATACACAATGATATATTAAATTTTTTTTACGATTGCTTAATTTTTACGGAAGTTAACGCGCATAAAACTAAATTAGTCGAATGTGCCAATACTAAAACTTTTTTCGATCGCATACACTTTAATATTTCAAAATTTGCTATTACAATGCAAAATTTAAATGACAACCTATGTGAATCATGAGGATTATAAAGTTAAAAGCTCATTGATTTGTATGTGTTTTAAAAAAAGACATATAAGCAGTAAATAAAAAAGAAAAAATAGAATTTCGGCATTAACCCTCCTACATATCTGCAACCAAAAATCCTAACTTAAAGAGCGTAAAAAAATCACGTTATAATACAGTTTCATTTATAACATAATTAGCGTTATTTGATTTGCAAGTGCTTGCAATGTGTCATTTGAAATTTCTTTTAGTAACTATTATTATTTTATAAAGTTGAAAGAAGCATGGGCATGATTTTAAAATGTTAAAACCAATATTTTCTTCTAATTTCAAGTATGAAGCATCTAAAATGTTCGAAAACATACAGTCAAAGATGGAGGGTTAAAAAGAGTTATGGGTAGTTAAGAGGGGGGAAATTATTGATTTAATCTGTTTTAGAATCGAAATGAATAAAAGAAATGTAGGCATTTGTTAAAACATTTAAGTAAATTGTGTCAGTCTGTTCTACAGAAGCATTAACCAGCTGTTAGTGCGATAAATTTATTTCAATTAAAAATGTATGTATAGCGCTTAGTCTGTTTTAGGATGTAGTATTTCTCTAATTTATTCTCGCGCGCGTGTTTCGTTTCTAATTATCACTCCATTGATGAAGGAAACGCTATTTTTGAAAGAAAAGAATTTATGCCAGCCGCATGGCAACAACAACAGCATAGCAACAAAAGATGTTATCTTTGCTTTTTTATTTTTCTTTTTCTTGGTGTCTTTATTATTTGTGAGTCTTGTGAAATGTGTTATTAAATGTTTATGTGGTTGTTTTAAATGCGTTACTTATTCAATAATACGCAAACAACCGCTAAAATGGTGTCCTCAGAAATCTCATCTTTGGTATCCTGTGACAATAATTTCATTCAACAACTGAAAGAAAGAATTAATAGTTTAAAACCTACATTTACATCTACTCAAGGACACTCAAAAATTTTTGTTCATCCTAAATTGAAAGATTGCACGCATGTGTTTCTCCGATTAGATAAAATCCTTCCAACTTTATCTCAACCTTATTCTGGCCCTCATGAAGTTACATCAAGAAATGATAAGAACATAACCATCATTGAAAATGCAAAGAAAAGTTGTGTCTCACTTGACAGAGTTAAACCTGCATTTTTGTTCAATGATTTACCAAATAACGCAGATAATTTTGAAACTAAAAGTGTTCCAGCAGATAGCCAGCCAATAAAATCAGAACCACCAACTACCAGATCAGGTAGACAAGTAAGATTTCCTAAAAGACTAATAACTGAAATAAACTATACTTCATTTAATTGACTTATCTTCATAAATATATTGTATTATTTACATATGTATTATACTTCACATTGTTTTTTGTAGTATCGTTCCTTCGTCACTGGGGAGATACTCATGTAATATTTCTCTAATTTATTCTCGCGCGCGTGTTTCGTTTCAAATTATCAATTCATTGATGAAGGAAACGCTATTTTTGAAAGAAAAGAATTTATACCAGACGCATGGCAACAACAACTGCATAGCAACAAACAATATTATTTTTACTTTTTCATTATTCTTTTTCTTGGTTTCTTTATTATTTGTGAGTCTTACGAAATGTGTTATTAAATGTTTATGTGGTTGTTTTGAATGCGTTACTTATTCAATAATACGCAAACACCCGCTAAAAGGAGTTTCTAGTTTTAAAATATTGAATACATTAATTATTTATGTAGAGCAATTGAATCTCAATGATAATCAAAGTCGTAATAAAATTCTTTTAAGATTAAAAGTTCTATTTTTTGCAAGTGTTTCATTGCAATTTATTCTTATTTGTAAATTAATAAATTTTGAAAAAAAAAAATGAAACGCAAAAATTGTTTTACATACACTGTCCGCTGGGGACGAGAGACCGATATACATGCCACTTAAGCTGCCCAGAATCTTTCATTATTCCCAAAAGTAATTTATTATCGTAAAGTTTACCTTATTTAATTGGAGTATTTTCGCAATTAAACTACAGAAAATTTTCAGGGAAAATTGATGCCAAAAGATTAAAAATTAAGCAAAGTCCTCCCATCGCGAAGGGGTTAAATATTTGCGGCAAATTTTCCTGTCAATCTCCATTTTTTTTCATAAAATGGTTGTGTAACCGTAATTTAACTATATTCTGACTACAAAAAGGAGCAATAATATATTAAGAATAGCATTAAGTGATGTTTTTGATAAAAAAATTTAAATGACTGGGCACAATAGTGTAAATTTTTTAATAGTATAAGTTTTTGTAACTTGATTTAATTTATCTAAATAATTATTAAACTAATGACGAGCAGTCATATATTATTTTATCTGAAAAAAATGATGGTATTAATTTACAATATATTGTTTACCCAACAATTCAGTTACAATAAAAAATTCCTGTTGTATCAAATAAACATATCTGTTTATTTCTTATGATTAATATAAAAGTAAAATGTTTTGGAATAAAAATAATTTAAAATGTATAAGAAATTGATTTATTTTAAAAAGATGATATTTGATAAATCTTACACGGTGTTTTTTAGAAATATATCTAATAATTAAATTTATATCACATAATTTTAAAAAGTTATAACTGTTAATCTCATAATCCGTAAGGACATGCACACATTTCTGTTATATTACTACATGTTCCCCATTTTTACTACAATTTCCCCATTTTATCTCTCATTATATTTTTATCAAAATTCGTTTGAGAATAAAATCTATGTTTTAAAATGCATCAGTATTTACTTATTTTAGAGAAAATATCATGCTTATTATAATTATTTTTAGATTTTCTACCAGCTTCTGTAAAAACCACTGTTTTCTTCAGAAAACATATATACCATTAATTTTAATCTTTAAAGAATAGATTATTATCCAAATATTGTATTAATCACACTTAATACTCTTTTCTACATATATAAAGTTCGCGTTTATTTTCGCCATTCATTAAAATTATTTTAGCGTGTTTTAATCCCAGAAGAAATGAACGTACAGAAATGAAAAATGTCTACACGTTCGTGATTTTTTAGTCCGAAGATGTAAAATTTTCTGCTCCAAGCGAACAAAGAAAAATTTGCTTCTGGACTTGACGTTAAAAAGTCAAAATTAGCTCAAAAAAGTCTTAAATAAATATGATTTTGGTATAATTTATCCCAATGCATGTTCTGGTTAAGATTTGAATTTAAATTATGCATTATATTTCCAACATCAATGAAATATAATTTACTAGCAAAAGCCGTGCTTTGTTTGGATTTGCGAAGCATTATTAATTTAGATAACTATTTGGAAATAATATTTTTATTATATTATTTGGTACTACTTGATAACCTAGTCGACCAAAAAGGTATTGCCAAACTAAAAGATTAAATGCCTATGATGATGATAAAAATAACTCACTTTAATGTAACATTAATGTCGTATCACGTGTTCGTTAAATCATCAAGTGATTTTCAATAGGAAATTTTATTTGTATTCTTATTAATTATTTGTTTTTTCGTTATTTAAAATAAAAATTACATCAATTTGTTTAATTTGGCCAATAGTTTGGAGATATGTATAACTTGGCAAAATTGGTTGACGGAATAACAAAGTAGTACCCATTATTTTTGCATCTTTATTAAACAAAAACGCTATTTTATGTTTTGGCGCATTTTAACTTTACACATGCAAATTCAACCAAATAACTAAGAATTTGCTAATAACTAGGAATATTTTATTTATGATATAAGACTGGTATAAATATATATTTTTTTAAAGCAAAATTTGACATTTTTTAAAAATTTTCAATTAAAAACTCTTTTTTAAAGATTTTTCTTATTAAGCTATTGCATGGCTTTTATCGCGTGCTTTGAGCGCGGCGAACGAATCTAGAAATTCCGTAACGAGAAAAAAACCTAACACTCCGGCTAACGTCGTTTCAGTTTGGCAGACTTCTCATTAATTCAATAAAAGAAAAAAATTTGTTTTCTTATCGGTCATCACGCTCAAAAAGTGTAACTAGAATTAATATCAAAGAAAAAGAAAAAACTTGAATTAATACGAAAGACAAAAAAAACTGCATAAATAAAAAATAAATAAATAATTATAATTCATAAATTGATAAAAAAAATGCTATGCAATAGCTTTACTGCGGCAGTCCTCGAGTGCCACACGTATTTTCTTTTTTCTTTTTACCTTGTCTTCTAACGAAAATGGATACTACTTGGTTATCCAGTCGATCAATTTCGTCAAATAATACAAATCGCCAAACAATTAGTCAATACAAATAAACGCATTTTTTTTTCAATAAAGAAAAAATAAATAAATTAGTAAAATATTAATAAAAATACAAATAAAAAATCACTTGAAGACATAAGTAATACGTGACATTACGACCATTATTGCCATTTAATCCTGAAATTTGGCGTTAGATCTTATGTCGATGGGATAACCAAGTAGTACCCAAAAAGGTACTGTGATATAGTATCTATGGAAAAAGAGAAGAATTCCATATCTTGTTTTGGTTGATGTGATTGGCGAAGGAATCCAAAATGACGCCAGAAAAACATTTTAGCATCGTATTAAACTTTTCAAGATGCGAAAAATCTTGATTTTTAAATATTTATAAACATATTTTTATTTAATAAATATTGCATGTATCACATGTTAAAAAAATAAATACGTTGTTTATATAAACATTTTTATTTTTATGTATATATATTACATAAATATCTCTATATATGTAATTATAAAAAGAGATATGCACTTATAAATGCGCATTATATACACCTATAAATAAATGTTATACAGTTATATATTTTTGTAATTTTGTATATTTATTATATTTAATATATATGTCAAAATAAATCAAAAGTCATAAACTTTTCCAAAAAATATGCTGAATGCAAAAGGCATATGGGTAAAGTCCATTCCAGTAATTAAAAAAGCAACCCTAAAGGCTGAAAATCTTAACCACATTGGTTCATTGAATACCAAAAAAATTCGCCAAAAGAACCAGAACAGGGTATGGAGCTATTCCCGAATGAGGTAATAAAGTACAAAATTCTATAATATCTGGATGAAAATTTTAATAATTTGCCCACTGCGTTCAAGCTGGCCCCCTTAATGCGTTGAACAGTAATAACTGGATAACTTGGGCAATTAATTTCTCCTCAACGAAAGTTAAGCGCTTCGATATTTAGGTATGTGGATCAGGATCGATATTATTTGCTACAGAAAAAATATTTAGTTCATTATTTACTATATGTTTACGGCAAATCTTATAAGATCCACCAGATTAATATGTGATTGCCAAACCAAAGACGATGACAAATTTTACAAAAATATGATTTTCAATTTCGAATCTTTGAAATTTTTCGAATCACATGCACTTTCTGTCAGAAGAAATTTGCCATGCGCTCGTTTTGGCACAGATGTCATATACACACCACTCTGACGCTATTTTTTTTTCAGTCGCCAATGTCATATACGCACCGGAGTACTTAATTGGCAGTAAAGTGTCGTTATTTTGCTTGGCATGGTAACTCGGATGTTGTTTATTTATTAATAAATTTTTTATTTACTTTTATTTCTTTTCTTAAAATTAAATAAATTGTTTTGTTCGATAGATATTAATAATAAAACTTTTTTAATTTATTGTTAGTTCCTTTTTTAAAATGTACATTGTAACTGGTATTTGAAAATAAGGCGTTTGCAAATTGCCGTCGGAAAATCGCGCCAATTCGGTGTGTATATGACACCAGTGACGTCGTTTTTTACGCTGATATCTAGCCTTTCGCCTTAAAGCTATATCATATTCGCGTTCTTGTCAACCAGCAAGTGTACGTTTTTTGGCATTTTTTATAATAAAACTAATACATTCAATAAATTGTTTTTAAACGGCAAACTATTAAAAAATAATACTATACATACCATAATAATAATATAAATGTTTCATGTGGTTCAATTTTAACTTTCGAATTCATATAACTCTTTATATAACAAATTTACCAATTAATTTATTTCTTTACAATCCTTTTGTTGTCACTTTACAAAAAAATATCATAATATAATTCTTTTAACATGCGCTAGTGTCATCAGCGTAATTAATTTTGTCGGAATAAAGAAAATACACATTTTATTTATTTATTTAATCATGATTCTATCTGTAATTGCTAACTCCATGGTTTATTTGTTCTTCTGAAAATATACATGTTTTTTTTTATTTCCAAAAGCGCGTCCGTAATGGAAAAGCATGTAAAAAATTAATTCAAATAATAATTATTTTAAAGGTTATTCTGTAAAAAAAATAATATTCTGCAAATCTACAGATCATAATTTATTTTTGTCTTTAATTTCAAATCAAAATACTGAATAGTTTTTTTGTAAGGCGTACGACAAAATGTAATTTGAGTGGCCTAGTAGAGGATTCGCTTCGCTCATCCTAATAAATATAATATTATAAGCAGTAACTCTTTGTGTTGTTTTTTATAAATATTCTGTCATTTATCATGAATCAAATAACTTTTTCTTTATGTCATTGATAAACAACTTATCGACTTACATAATTTCACTGACATTACATAAAACAATGTTTACACAATTCGTTTTCGAACTTTTATGCTCCACGAAACATAATTTCTTTGCCAAAAAACATAATTTCATAACAGAATTTATTTTCTTTTACTTTTTTCTGCAAAGCATGTTACTCATCAGCTGAAAAAAATTTTCGGGGTAGCAGCTGAGCCAATATATTTATTTTCCCAAAACAAATGCGATTACAGAAACATAAACGAGCTTGGCAAAATCTTTCGCTTTACTTTTTTAATAACTGTTGTAATAAATTTACTAATTTATTTCATGTGGATGTTATTTTAATATTTATTTTAAAAATTGGATAAGTTTTTAAGAATGGAATTGTGATAGACATATTATCGTAGAATAATAAGTCTGTAATTAATTAGGACTCTTCCCTGTTTTATTATAATTTATATATACAAAATATTTCTTGAAGTGTTCAAAATAATAAGAATAATTTTAATATTGTATTGCAAAATTAATCTTGTAAAACCTGTTCTATCTACCTTCTCTATTTCTGAGTTGCAATCTTTATGTAAAATGTTAACTACTTTGTTCCCCGATTATACTTGAGGTTTTTTTTTTCTTGTTTAGAAAAATGTAATGAAACATTTTAAATCTACAATAAAGATTATCAAATCTTTTACTATATATATATATATATATATATATATATACATAAGTTTTTTTTTAAATATAATTTTTAGAGAGTTTTATTATCTTTATTAAAAAGAACCTTTATAATTATTTTATAGAAAATCGCAACAAAATCACTGTAAAAAAAAGTTTTAATGTTATTGAAGGATTGTTTTTTCAGTTACTGCCGGCTTTCATTTAAACGTTTATGGGTCGTACATGCGAAATTTTTGTAATTTTTCCAATTGGTCCACCTTTAAGACATTCTTAAATAATCACACATTGTAAGAATAAAGGTATTCGATACACAATATTAAATATCAAATCTTAAATTAGCAATGTGACCATTAATATAAAGGGGAAAGTACTTTCCTAAATTTTTATTTACGCAACATAAGCCAGGGACTTAACACAAAAAACACTAAAAAACGTTTTACATCATTAAAAAATGTATCTTATAACGGATGGCGTATTGATATCTTAACACGTGTGCTATGATAAAATATACATTATGTGATGAAACCAGAAATTTTTAGCAAATTTTCATAAAATTCGCGACAAGCATAATTGGCGACAATTATGCAAATAAAGAAAATTAAATTTCATTAATAAAATTACACAAAAAAATGTAAAATATGCTAAATAACTATGTTTGAAAACGTATATTGTTTGATTTATTGTAAATGACAGTACAATTACTATGCCGAAAAGCAAGACATATTGGTTCATATTGAGCAAAAAATTATATATATCCAGATGCGCGGGGGGGGGGGGGGCGAAGTATATGATTGGGATTTGAAATGTTCTGAAAATAAAAAGGAGAATGATTTTTTTTAATACTATGTTTCAATTTTTAACAAAATTTCTTTGGTGGATTTTTCATGCACTACATCCAACGACTTTCCAAGGTCACTTTGTCATTATGATAGAGAGATTCTTCAGTTGTTGCTAAATTGTAAAATTATAACATAATTAAATACACAGCAAATTGTATTTTTTTCGGTAGAACAGTATTTATTAGTATGTTTTTGTGTGGCTCTGTAAAAAAAATAGTAACTGCTTTGCTCCTCATCATCTGTAGAATGTATAATTCAGTGCACTAAATAAATGTATATAATGTTCTTTCAGTTTGAAATGCTATAAAATCATTAAAATGAATTTGAGACATTTAATTTTTCCATATTCCTTATTCTAACGGGGAGCTTTTCACAGTCTCAAATTAATAAACTAACAATACTTCACATTTTATTTTCACTAGCAATTTTGCTACACTAAACATCAAAAGCATAAACACTATGAGGGCGATCCGAGTATAATTATGAGAATTAAAACTCGGACACATGGATGAAGGACAGACGGATAGACAAATAGAAGTGATAAACAATTCTCACCTATGTCGGAAAATGTTAAAAAATATGCTATGATACTACATTAATTAAATACATAATACATAATTAAATGCATAAGTTTAATTAATTTTAAATGAATTTTCAGCAATGAAATTATGCTTGAAACTATTGAATATTCAACAAAAGAATTATTACATTGCTAGTTAAGCGTAGAACCAATCGAGTGAAAAATGTCCAATTCGGGGATCAAACTGGGAACCACTGGTGTTAGAGTTATTTGTAATTTATGTTTGGAATCTGGCATCACATAAGTTCGCTAATGTATGTAACTATAAAAATGGTATGACTAATTTATTATTCCTTTTGCTGTTGTTATAAGTTTTTAACATGGAAAATATTGAAAAATTAAAAAAAGAAACGTGCAACATTACGAAATTAATTAGTAAATTAGAAGCTTTAATAAAAGATAAAAATATTGATATTGATAGTTATTTAGAAATTTCAGAACAATTAAATGAGAACAAACTCTAAAAAACCTGAATAAAGAAATAGAATCTGGTATTAATTTAGAAAAAGAATATGAAATTGATATTAACGCTAGCGAAGAATACCAGGAAAAAATTATAAAGGCGAAATTTCAAATTAAAAAGCAACTTAAATATTTAGAACAAAGTAAAGTTTCGAATGAAATTCAACCAAATTCTACTCAAATAAACAACGCGATAAATATTAAATTACCCGATATATCTTTTTCGAAATTCTCCGGAAAACCCGATGAATGGGGTCTATTTAAATTACAATTTAACAACTTAATAACTTCAAATGAGCAACTATCAGATGCGCAAAAGTTGCATTATTTATCAGCAGCATTAATCAGTGATGCAAAAGCTTTGATTGGCACAGAAGACACTTTTTCATCTTTATTTCAAGCATTAGAAGACAGATACGAAAATGATAGAGTAGTAACATAAATACACATCAATTCACTCTTAAACGCAGATAAACTTACACAGCGTTCCGCTAAAGATCTTCGAAATCTAGTCGATAATGTAAAAAAAAAGCATTCGCGCCTTGAAGATTATGAATTATAATAGAAATAATATTTCAGATGTTTTAATATTGAACATCATTGTCCAAAAGTTAGATAGAGATACTCGAAAAAATTATGAAATGACGATAAGTTCAAAAGAAGTTCCGAAGTTAGATGAATTACTTTTATTTTTAGTAAAACGATCTCAATTTTTGGAAAATATCCATAAGGTCACGTCTGTTAAACCTTTCAGTAAGGATCAGAAATGTTCATTTAATTCTAAGTCATTGACTTTGTTAGCAGAAGGCCACACATTTATTCAATGTGTAAAGGCGATCACATTTTAATGAGATGTCCCCAATTGTTAAATTTACTTGCAAAAAAAAGGTTTAATATTGTTAAAATGAAAAAATTATGCTTCAACTGTTTATCAACAGTTAATAACATTAGCCAGTGCAAAAGTTGAAACACGTGCAAAAAATGCAACAAACGTCATCACACATTGATCCACCTGGAACGCGTTGAGGAAAATATTGATACTAATTAGACTATAGCAATTCAAGATGAAAATACTATTAGAAGTAATTTATCGCCAACCGCAAACGCATTTACTCTTCATAGTTACACAAATAATCAGATGTCTGTTACCGCTTTGGGTGAAAATGCACAATCATTTGATAACACGCATTCAAATATTAAAAATACTGTAATGAGTATGACGTCTTCTTCTAGTAAACAAGTACTGCTTTCAACTGCGATAATATATGTACAAAATGCTAGACGAGAATTAGTTCCTCTTAGAGCATTGCTAGATTCAGGATCGCAAAATAACTCTATAACGAAGGAATGTTCTGAGTTATTGTTCTTGAAAGGAAGGAAAATAAATGCATCAGTTTCAGGGCTAAATGGCTCAGTTATGTATATAAAGGAAAGTATTATAACAGCCATAGCATATAAAAACAGGAGTTTTAATGAAACATTGCAATTTTTTGTTGTTCCTAAAATTACGTGCATAACACCAGCTACATATCTAAACATCATGCCTATTACTCATTTACAAACTTTTCAGTTAGCTGATCCACAATTTGATAAACCAGGTCCAATACATGTTTTTTTTTTTTTTATCAAACGAAGTATTTATTAAATTAATTGGACAAAATAAAATAAATATGCAAAATTTGGTTTTTCAAGAAGCTGTTTTTGGCTATGTTGCCAGTGGTTCTACGTCTACGCCACAACAGAATTTTAATAATTATTGTGGTCTTGTTCGATCTGTGGATGATTTATCCAACGCTATGCAAAAATTTTGGGAAATTGAAGCGATTCATGATAAGAACCCAATAAAAAGTAAAGAAGTGCAGTATTGTGAGCAACATTTCTTGCGTACACATACTAGAAGAGAAGATGGTAGGTATATTGTGGAAATGCCAATTAAAACTGGTGGGCTTGCATGTTTAGGAGAATCAAAGGAAAACGCACTTAAACGATTAAATCACTTACTTAAGCGATTTGCGCACAATCCAACCATGAAATTGTGATACGATGAATTTATTAACGAATATAACAATTTGGGACACTTAGAGGAAATCTTGTTGGAAAATAAGCCCGAATTTTCATATTATTTGCCGCATCATGGGGTATACAAACCGGAGAAACCAAGTAAGAAATTAAGGGTTGTCTTCGATGCTGGTGCAGCTACTACCAGTGGTGTTTGTTTAAATGATATTTTATTAAACGGAGGATTAGTCCACGATGAGCTCTTCGATATCATTTGTCGATTTCGAACTCATAAATACGTCTTTACTGATGACATCATAAAGATGTATCCCCAAATATTAATTTCGGAAAATCAGAGAGATTTGCTTCGAATTTTGTAGAAAACTGATGAAGAAGAACCAGTCAAAATATTTAAGTTAAAGACGATTACATACGGTATATCGAATGCGCCTTATCTTGCCACGCGGACTTTGCATCAGCTTGCAATTGATGAAAAGGACAATTTTCCGCAAGCATCACGTGTAGTTCTTCAAGATTTCTACGTGGACGACGTATTAACAGGAGCTAACACTTTAAATAAGGCTCAACAAGTGCAAGCACAATTAATCGCATTGCTTGAATGTGCTGGCATGAAGTTGCACCGATGGTGTGCTAATCACCCCGAACTCTTGAAAATCGCATCTAGCAATCAAGAGTATACATTCAATGATCGTAATGAGGACCAAAGCACTAAAACTCTAGGATTGTTATGGAATCCAGTTCGTGACTGCTTTTCGTTTAATTCCTCAGTTAAGGAACCAGATGTATACTCAAAAAGAACTGTTTTATCCGACATATCGCGTATTTACGATCCATTGGGATTACTCGGTCCTGGAATAGCTAAGGCTAAGATTTTCATACAAAGACTCTGGCTGTTAAAGCTAGATTGGAACGATCCACTTCCAGATGACATTAAACATGAATGGCGACGCTTTATCGGAACGCTTCAGAATATAAACAATTTAAAAATCAATCGTTTTGTATTAAACGAAGGACATTCGGAAGTTGAACTGCACGACTTCTTCGACGCATCCGAGCTCGCATAGGGAGCAGCCATTCATCTACGCTGTTTCACAAAATTTAATACATCTTTAAATTTACTGTGCAGCAAGTCTAGAGTTGCACCATTGAAACCTTTGATAATCCCACGATTGGAATTGTCCGCAGTTGCCTTATTGTCTCAATTTGTATCTAAGATAGCGAATGTGCTAAGGTTGAACCCAGGTCAAAATTTATGCTTGTACCAGCAACAAAAATATGCTAGTTATTGCTATGTATTGCTATTTCTGCTAGATTTCCAGCAAAGTGGGCCAATACACACCATGAATTACTGGAAATTCTATGCTATTATATGCTAGCTAGCATCACATGCTATATCGCTAGCTTGCACAACAAAAGCATAACAAGCTTTATGCAAGCATCTCATGCTTATTTCCAGCAAAGTGGGCCAATACACACCATGAATTGCTGGAAATTCTGCTGGAACCAGCAATGTGTAATGCTAGTTTATGCTATTTTACTTGTTGGGTTATAGCACTTGGTGCTTGTCTAGCAAACAAATACCAGCATGAATTTCGACCTGGAAACATCAGTAAAATAATATTATGGTGTGATTCAACCATCGTCTTAGCGTGGATTCAGACTCCTCCTCATCTACTTAAAACTTTTGTGGCCAACAGAGATTACAAAATTCAAGAGTTGACCCTGACCTTTCAATGGAGACATGTACGCTCAGAGGACAATCCAGCAGACCTTGTATCTCGAGGACTAACCTTCGACAAATTAATTGATTGTGAACTTTGGTGGCATGGCCCTTTCTTCTTAAGAAAAAGAGACATTGAATCAGTTCAGAACATTGATTTAGAACAAGTCAAAAACAATAGTGACTTTTCAGCAGAATTAAAATTGAAAAACAGTACAGCACTAATCAGTTTAAATTCTAGTGAATTTGTAAATGAAATTTCAAGTATCAGTAACAATTATACTAAAATATTACGTGTTTTAAGTTATATTTTCAGGTTCTTAGATAACACAAGAAAATTAGCTGAAAAAAAGAAAGGGACACGTAAGTATAGAAGAATTATCACGATCAGAAATATTTTTAATTCGGGAAATTCAAAAAGTTGAATTTAAGACAGAATATACTGCATTGTTAGAAGGTAAGCAAATTTCTAAGAAAAGTAAATTGCGATTGTTAAATCTATTTTTAGATGCAGATAATGAGCTAAGGAGGGCGTTTAGATAATGCAGACCTAAAGTTTTCTGAAAAACATCAATATATTCTGTAAGCTAAGGGTAAAATGTGTAGCCTAATTGCAATTTACTGACATAAAAAATATCTTCATATAGGTGCACAAGCATTGTTATGCTACTTGAGGCAAAAATTCTGGCCGCTACGGGGAAGAAATTTAGCTAGAAAAATAACGCATGAGTGTGTAACTTGTAGTAAATGCAACCCCATAACCATACACCAAATCATGGGTTCCCTACCCAGAGAGAGAGTACGTCCTAGCGCACCATTTAATTACGTGGGAACAGATTTTGGTGGCCCCTTTTTCATAAAATATAAGGGACAGAAAAGGGAATTCGTAACAAGGTGTATTTGGCAATCTTTGTTTGCTTTGTAACTAAAGCAGTGCATCTCGAACTAGTGTCAGAATTGACTATGGATGCATTCATTGCCATTTTAAAAAGGTTCTTTGCTAGGCGCGGAAGGTGCGCAGTAATCTTTTCAGATAATGCAAAAAAATTTGTTTGTGCTAACGCGGAGTTACAGAGACTCCATAATTTACTAAGACATCCTGAGGAGAAGTTAGTGAATTATTTGTCAGAAGAGAATATTATTTGGAAATTTATTCCACCCAGAGCACCTAATTTTGGCGGGTTGTGGGAGGCAGGAATAAAATCGGTAAAATATCATCTAAAGCGAACGACAGGTAATGCAAGGCTAACTTTCGAAGAGTTATTAACTGTAATTGCTCAAACAGAGTCTATATTAAATTCACAGCCAATCACTCCATTGTCTTCAGACGTGAATGACTTGGAGGCCTTAACACCAGGCCATTTCTTAATCGGAAGGCCTATGACAGCCATCGTTGAACCAGAATTAATTAATGTTAACGAAAATAGACTATCTAGATGGCATAGAATTTCAAAATACATTCAATTGATATGGAATCGTTGGAATAAAGAGTATTTAAATACGCTCCAACAACGCTCCAAGTGGCAATTTGAAAAAAATAATAATGTTAACATAGGAACCCTAGTGTTGATAAATCACATAAGTTCGCTAATGTATGTAACTATAGAAACGCAAATTGTTTGTATTTTTTCTCAGTTGTTGTTTTGTTTTTGCTTGAAGAGCAAGCAACGCTTTCGCAGTATCTTAAAATAAAGTATGTTACAGTCTACTAAAGCATGTGAGTTTATTAATTACGTTAATACGCATCGCCGCATCAACTGGAACAGAGCTCTATGTGCTGTACTATATAAGATACCATACTAGCAGTTAATGCGCTGCTAAAGGTTTCTAGAGCTCGAATCCCGGCTTGGAAGCACTTGGAGAGATATTATTCCCGGGGTTTCGTATTCTATCCCCAGCTTGGACATTTTTCATTCTGTTCGTTCTACGCTAAGCTAGCAATGTGATAATTCACTCATCATATATCCAATAATTTGAAGAGTAATTTCACCATGGAAAGTTAATTAAAACGAGTGGGTAAGCGCGATTGCAGAATAAACAAAGGGTCTCTTTCCTTCGAAACACTTGGTCATTAAATAAACAAACAAAAATTGTCAATAGACAATTCACCATTCCTTGCTTAAATGGCAATGTAAATATAAGTAAATGCTAAAAATACTGAAAATGTAACTAGCAATTTAAATGAACACGAGTTTCATAAATAAAAAAATATTTCACTTCGCGTGAGAATATACATGGTGATTATAAAAAAACTATCCCGACATTTGGGCCCTTAATTATTATACCATTCACAGAAAATGACTGAAATTTTGTCAAAGGGTATTTTGTGGTATGCGCTCAAGAATGATATGGAAAACATCAGTGTCACTCAAACAGTTGTGGTTACAACGAGAAAATTTAAAAAAAGTCAAAGCGCAACACCCAGTTTTTTGTTTTGGAATGTGATTTCCATTTTGAAAAACCCTAAATAGCGTTTGAATGGCAACTGTAACATGAAAATCATGGGAACTAGGCAAGGGAAAAGTAAAAAGGACTTTGCCGTGCACCAGAACATTATTGTTCGTTTCATACACGGCACACCGTTTCTTCGGCTGATATCCCAGCCTGTTTTGTGTTCCACAAAACGAGAAGAAGAAACCAAGAAACGCAAATTTCGAGTTTACGTAAGACAAAGTCCTGATTGACGTCGTTACGCTAGGTGAAAGAAAAGGCATTGCGAAATGCCAGCCACGTATGTTGCCTTCTGCCATTCCGAACAAGCTGCCACTTTCAGGTAAAGAACGTGGGGAAATCGTAAAGATTTATTGCCAGAATGGACAAAATGCAGCAGAGACATTGTGTGTTTACCACCGCAACCATGGATTACAAGGCCCGTTTACTGTCAAAGCTGTACGGGACTAGATTCATAAAATTGAATAAATTGGTTGCACATGCGATCGACTTCGGTAAGGACGACCTTCCGTTCCCGTGGAAGCTGTTGCAGAAGTTCATCAAATGATAAGCACAGTTCGTCCCGCAACTACACGCTGTGTTTCAAGTGGTCTGAATATGCCAAATTCAACTGTACGCAAGATTCTGCTGATTCTCTGTTCTAAACATGTTTTCGTATCGATTCCAGCGTGTCCAGATGTTGAAAGCAAGAGACTATTAATTACGGCTGTATTTTGCAATTCAATTCCTTATCCGGTACGATGAAAATAGCAGCTCTGCATTTTGTGGACAGATGAGGCGCATTTTTCATTAACTGGTTACGTGAATTTAAAAAAAAAATGTGTGCAATGGGCAGAAAATAATCCACATGATGTGGTCGCCCGCACATTACACGAGGAAAAAGTGACCGTGTGGTGTGGTATAACGAGTACGTTCATCCTCGGCCCTTACTTTTTTGAGGATGTTATTGCCGGTAATCTGCAAACGTATACAGTAACGAGTGATCACTATCTGGCCATGTTACGCGACTCCCGCATTGCAACGGCAAAATGCTATATCTGAAGTTGTGTGGATGCAAGATGGTGCTCCTCCACTTGTCGAGCCTTCTGTCAAACGTGTCTTAAGTCAACAGTTTGGTGACAAAGTTATCTCTCGTCATTTCCCATTTCCGTAGCCCCCATGGTCTCCTGATCTAACATCAATGGATTTCTGGCTGTGAGGATATCCCAAAAAATCCAAAGTGCATCAGTTTCGTCCTCAAACTGCATCTGATCTGACAGACAGAAAGAGAACAGAGTCAAATAGGGTTTCGCCAGATGAGCAAAGCCCTAATTATGTATGTCTTCAGCTTTGTTGGGTTTCTTTGTATTTCTTGTTACGCCACATGTTTGTGTGCTCTTCCGAAGATGTTTTCATATTATGGTGCATACCAACAAATGTGAGTAGTAAATTAACAACCAACCTTATGTGCTTTACCAATATGTGTGAATTGTAAATGCGTAGCTGGGTATCATCCTCGTAGGTTAAATGGTAGATTACTTGAACCGCTATACAAATACTACGCTGGTTACGTGAATTAAAAAAAATGTGTGCAATGGGCAGAGAATAATCCACATGATGTGGTCGCCCGCCCATTACACGAGGAAAAAGTGACCGTGTGGTGTGGTATAACGAGTACGTTCATCCTCGGCCCTTACTTTTTTGAGGATGTTATTGCCGGTAATCTGCAAACGTATACAGTAACGAGTGATCGCTATCTGGCCATGTTACGCGACTCCCGCATTGCAACGGCAAAATGCTATATCTGAATTTGGGTGGATGCAAGATGGTGCTCCTCCACTTCTCGAGCCTTCTGTCAAACGTGTCTTAAGTCAACAGTTTGGTGACAAAGTTATCTCTCGTCATTTCCCATTTCCGTAGCCCCCAAGGTCTCCTGATCTAACACCAATGAATTTCTGGCTGTGGGGATATCCCAAAAAATCCAAAGTGCATCAGTTTCGTCCTCAAACCTCATCTGATCTGACAGACAGAAAGAGAACAGAGTCAAATAGGGTTTCGCCAGATGAGCAAAGCCCTAATTATGTATGTCCAGCTTTGTTGGGTTTCTTTGTATTTCTTGTTACGCCACATGTTTGTGTGCTCTTCCGAAGATGTTTTCATATTATAGTGCATACCAACAAATGTGAGTAGTAAATTAACAACCAACCTTATGTGCTTTACCAGTATGTGTGAATTGTAAATGCGTAGCTGGGTATCATCCTCGTAGGTTAAATGGTAGATTACTTGAACCGCTATACAAGGGGTTCTGGTTTGGATCCCCGGCTTGGATATTTTTCACTTAGTTGGTTTTATTCGTATCTAGCAAAGTAATAATTGACTTTAGTTCTTTTTAAATACTTTTGAACGATATCTATCATTCAAAACAGTATACATCTCAATATTATATCATATTTCTATTTCTATCTTCCTTTCTTTCTTTAAAGTAAAAGTGAAATGTTAACCAATCGCACAATTCTGTATAAAGCTACTACAAAATTTAACTTCATATTAAATTTAAATAAAAAGTACATTAACTATGAAATTAGCTATTAACTAATAATTAATATTTACTAACTTACTATTTACAGTACAGGAACTTATTATTCAAATTTAATGTTTCCTTTATATCAAAAATTCACAAACATTAATTAAAATCTCTCGAAGATTTAAATTTTTTCATGCAATTCAACAAATTTCTATAAAATTAAAGATTTGATTTCAGAAGTGCCAACAAACAGAATTAATTATTCATGTTAAAGGTAAAAATGACTTAGAAATCATTCACCAAAGTTAATTAAGAGTGTACAGAAGTTTATTAGAACAAAATAAATCGATATGACTTAGAATGTTTTCCATTTATGACTTCGGGGCTCTTCAACAATTCATTTTTGTTATCTTATTTAATTTCTGAATGAATACAACCTCTGAAACATAGCGCATTATTATTTAATGTTACTTATAGGTAAAAATTTCACTTTGAAATAAAAAATATACTGTTTAGTTGTTGAATTATTAAATGTACCTAAATGTGTTTTAATATTCATGTTTACTTATAAATCACACCAATTTAACAAAACTTTATTATGTTGTACATAAATATCTTAAATATTTTGACATTCTACTTATTAAAACTGTTTCTTTACAAAGACACGTTTAGTTATTTTCTTAAGTTTTTTTTTAACCTATTTTCATGATTTAACATTCATTTTGCAAATATCCTTCTTTGATTAGTAATGAATTTTAGGTATTTATGCATAAAAAAAATTCATTATTTAAAAAGAAAATGCAGTAGCACAATATCCTGAACAATTACAAAAATTCTGTTTTATAAACTACTCCTTTAAAAATATTTCTTAATTAGAAATTCTAAAAACTTGTCTACTCGATTGTATGATACGATAACCGCTGTTACTAAATAATATAAATAACGTTTTGTGATATTTACACTGACATTTTATAATTCTAATTAATGATAAATCTAAAATGACTAAAATTTTAGAACATTCTTTCAGTTTGATTTAAGGTGAAGAATATTCTAAAAGTTGAAGTTAACCTTCAGTTAACCATAGCCAATCATTTTTTCGATTTGTAAGTTAATAAATATTGCTGCTTTGGGATTTATTAAACAAAAAAAAAGTCTTCAAAATATAATGTTGACTAGTACGACCATTTATAATTAAACTGTATTATTGCAGAAAATGTAATATTTATAATATTTTATGTAGTTATTATAATCTATTCTTTAATATTATAGGCTATCTAATAATTCTAATCTGTGCTATAATTAGTTATATATTTTATCTAGTTCTAATTATTTAATTCTTTTAAGATTTTTATAAACTCCGCTTACAAAGCAAGCAAACAATTAAATTAATAATTACACATACACTATAAAATAAGACACACGTTTCTTAAAACCTTTAAAATGAGCGGCATTTACATAATTTTTAATCTGTTACTACCAGTTTTTCAGTACAGAAATTTTTGAAAATCGAATCGGGGATATTCTCGAATTAAATAAGGCAAAATTTATAAGACGTATTTACTGGTGATAATAATCAAGGATTTTCAACACCCTTTAGGGCACGTATACCCGTCGCTCGTACTCCAAGGTGTTGTTTTAAAAGAATGTACAATAATTACAAACGCAAATATATAAAAAACTTTTTTTTGATTCCAGCCGGGAATATCCCCACTGTTTTAACTTTAATTTTCAGATGTATGTTTTGATCTTTTTTAAGACAGTTAATATAGAACAATTGATCTTTATTATTAGTTCCTTTTTCAGTTCTTTGTAATTTATTTTATAGTCAATTAAATCAATAATTAATTTTAATTTTGTTTTATTATTATTAAGCTAAATAAAATTAAATTGCAATTATACCTATTGTAAATGAACTTCATTTTTAATAAATTTCAATAATTAAACTTTAAAATATACATACGCTATTTTATATTATCAAAATTAATATTTATAATTCTTTAATAATTTTTTATAAACATACATTAAATACATTTTTTATGTTAGAATTTTAGTTACAGATGAATATCAAATTAGCATAATTATTAATGTTTTCTCTTTTTAAAACTCTTCGTATAAGAAAATTTTTGTACATGTAATTTTTTGATACAAGTAATTTTTTATACTAATTACTGGTTTATCTATAATTATAAATTAGTCATGCAAGATATTTAAAGATTTCAATAAAAATATTAATGTTTTTATTTAAATATGTAATTAATATTTAAATGTTAAATCTCTAACTTTTCTTCTGCTTGTTTCTTTTGCGTTTGACATACTATTATTTAATATCAATCTTTATTTAATATCAATCTTTTCCCATGGTAATAAAAATATTACCATTGGAAATTTTATTCATTTTATAAATATTAATTTTCAGTTATTTTACAACAATTATAATAATTATTATTGATTATAAATTATACTATAAGAAACGTAACATATATTTTATAAACAAATTGGATAGACTTAGTTAAAATAATTCTCTTTAATAATTAGTTGATAATTGATCTGTGGCGATACACCTAACTATAGAACAAAATACAAAATGAATTTTTTTAGAATGAAATTGAAATCAGAATCAAAAGGAAACTCTGTCAGTCATATTTAGAAAATTAAGAAAGATTTTTTTTTTTTTTTTTTTTGGTTAACTTTAAAGAATAATTTATAAAAGTAAATGTTTATTTACTGCCCATAAATTTCGGAAACTTTTACAATGCAATAAACCTCCTATAAATTCTCAAATAAACATTTCTTGCTGTTCAACTGAATCCGCCCGTGAAATTAAAACAATTTTTTTTTTTTAAACATAACTTAGGGGCTATGCAAATATAACACTATCAGTATTTTCGTAATTCTGCTCACCCCACCCCCCCTTCCAATGTCATTCGTTATTATCTCCTGAACCTCCCTTACCACCTCTTGCAGCGATATCATTATATAAGTGTAATTTTGTTTTCTGATTTTAGAATATATTTCTTTATTTGAAGTAATATCAAAACTGGTTACTTTTTTTTCGCATACTGTATTGTCAAAGACAATAAAATACACTATTTATCAAATAACGCTTAAAAGACAGTTACTTTTAAAAAGTATTTTATAATATTTTATAATAGCTGTTTGACACAGAGAATATTCAATAGTAATAAAATCTTTTTCCACCTGTTCTAAAGAGAGTAGAGGTAATGGGCAGATAGAAATCCTCATCAACAAAGCCAGTGGCTAACATTCTTTCCCTTTTTCTTATTAATAAACAGAAGCTTCATTTCGAAATATACTTCATATATGGTTTCTCATACAGTACCATATGGTTCATATATGGTATGATTATATAGGCATGTAAATATAAAGAAGAATAGAAGGTCAAACGTTAGGATATTTCATATTATAGAATTAAATTAATTTTACACACATATTTTTAATTTAATAATAACTTTGCATTTTATAAATATACAAAAGAGACTGAAAAAATATCATACTTTTTGCAACCAAAGATCATGTTACAATTAAACTGAGAAAATTTTGACTGGATCAGAAATGATATCCATATCAAAAGATAAACCTTCTCTCCCTAAAAATATGTTACGATATCATATGCCAGACTCCCCCTCCCCCTTAAAATGATAACGTTATATATGAACAGTACCTTAAAAATGAATGTATTGTTTCATTATTATCCAGATTCAAATTTCATACAATATAAAGAAAAAATAAGGCATAAGATAATGTTATTTTTTTATATATAAATGTATGCAGTTGGATGCACTTTAGATATAATATTATGCATAAATGTATGTTTAATATTGATTAGGTTTTGTTTGAAGGATCATGTTTTAGAAGCATTTTGAAACATAATGTTCTGCAGCATTTATAATGATTTCCCATGAAATAAGAAAAATTCAGTCAACGCGATAATATAAATTCGAGATAAATATTAGTTTAAATAAAAAAGAATGTTGTTAACTATTAGTAAGCAACGTTGTTTCCATTTCTTATTTTTCTATTTGTAAATTTTAATACAATTTCATTTATAATTTTCGCTCGCGCAGTTAGAAAAAGCCTTTTATTAATTTTCCAAACAGCTATAATTTTAAAAACACACACAAACACACACACACACACACACATATATATATATATATATATATGTATATAGTTATTGGGTAGTGAAAGTGGGATATTAATATATTCAACAATAAATTTATTACACCACATGTACAAAAAAGTACAAGTTTTTTCTACTATAAGCATGATTATTTTAGTCTATGATAACTTTATGGAAATATTTCAAAAATATATATTAAAATATTTAATTGCTAAAACGGACGTCAAATACTCATAAAATACATTAAAAGTTCTTATGAGTATTTAACGTCCGTTTTAGCAATTAAATATTTTAATATATATTTTTGAAATGTTTTTAATGGACGTATTTGAAACCTTCTATTTATAATTAATGCTTTTTATGGAAATAGCCATTGTATAAAAATATATTTACATAAGTATCAAACAAATATTTAATCATGCTTAAGCTTTTACGCTGAATTAAACAAACACTTTTGGCTATCTATCCATGTTTCGAAGCCATTTAACAAACTTTCTGAAACTAAATTCCTAAAAATTCAGTTACAGCTGTTGCTAGCATGACTTGTCATTTGAAAATAGAATTAATAAAGTGTTTATCACTAAAATCTACACAGTTTCTCCGAGTTCTCGTTATTTTAATTTATTTAGGTAAAACTTGTAAATTTAAGAATAATTTTGCACATGATCTAAAACTATTAATATAGTATAATAAGTTTTCCAAACTGTTGTTCTGAGATAATTGTTTATAAAATTCACAAATTTAAATCTTATTTATGAAAATAATAATAATGAACATTTGAGGTGCATTCTTATTTGCAAAGCTAACTTTCTATAAAAATGTTTTTAAATATATTCATATAAATAACTACCATGTAGTATGAATAAGCATTCTAGAATCTTCTAAATTTCCCACAGATTAATTATACATTCTTCAAATTACACTGCACTCACGAATTTTGAAGTTTTAATATTTTTTTGCATAAAATATACCATGGGTACAAAATTTTGATCCAGAATATGAAAAGTGTTATCATTGATTTATTTAATAGAATAATTCTCTCTACTTTGCTCATTTCCTTCTTTTTTCACGTTATTACTAGGTATGATATAAAATTATATTAAAACGTATAATTTTTTATTAATTGTTTTGTATTTTAGTCTGAATACAGAAACAATTTCAAGTAGTTTGATTAAAATACCAATAAATTATAAATATCAAATTCAAAATATGTAGAATCGAATTATGTCTAAACTGTAATGTTTAACCTTGAGAATAAAATAATAAAAAAAAAATCTGAAATGCAACAGCTGCATTACTAAAAATGAGTTATTTTATATTATGACGTCATTTTTATTTAAAATTTTGAAAGTCATCACTAATTGTAATGAGGAAACATTATCCTTAATGAAATGGTAATTTCCGTTGTTTTTCTTTTTCCCCGCATGAATAAGAGTCATCCAATTGTTATCAATGGTTAAAATTTCCAACAAAGAACTTTTAAAATTAAATTATAAATATAAAAACGAATTTATTTAAAAAAGTAGGGAGTATGGACACATCTACAAATAAAGTTCTCTCGTTTAATATATATATATATATATATATGTATAAAATATAGGTTCATTAGAAATCTCAGGCCAGATAACTAAAAAAAAGTCTGGACTTATATAAATGAAAATTTGAAACCACATCAAATAATGTTTTTTTCTCCATTTTCAAATTTTTGTCACTTTTATATTTTAAAAATGTTAAATATTTTTTGTACATTCATAAATATGACTGGTTTACACTATAAAGAATATGCAATAATACACGTGTAACGCTACAGAAATCAGGATGTTTTTATCTGTATACTCTACAGAAAAGTCTATAAAACTACAAAACTATTTTTTAAAGCTACAGAAATATGGAGCTTGCTTTACAAAAAATCTGCTAAAAATACAGAAATCTATACAAAACTTTTAAGAGTTGTGTATTTAAGATAGAGAACTAAATACGTTTTTTATTATAGATATGATAAGTCTGGGTATAGAATAAGCTGTGTGATTTTTTTGTCTTTTAAAAAAATAAAGTACATAAAGTTGTATAAAATGTTATCGTTTTACACTATATTAATTAGTAAAAATAGATTAGATGAATCTAAAAATGCATGTGTTGCCCTTTGAACATTTGAAAATGTTTACGAAAATTGGACAAAACGTCAATATTTTAAAAAATAGTCTTAATTTTAAAAAAATCGAATTTCTGTTAACTTAAAAAATATTATTAAATATACAATCATTTATTTTATTAGTTGAACATAAAAATGCATAGAAAGTATGCATTGAATGTTACATGCTAACCATTGAACCATATTTAAAAATATATACAATTCAGCACCTGAGAATAACAAGATTCTATCTGTGTTTTTGTAAAAATTGACTTACTGATATAGAAAAGTTCTATTTTTTTTTCTATGAAGGCAATTCTGGATTAAAATAATGCCATATTATGATTGTAAGGTCATATGTAAATTATGTATGTGACATTTTAAAGTTAGGAGCCAGAAACATCATCGCCGGTTTCCCCTTTCACAGCACAGAAGTCATAGCAAGCGAGAAAAAAAAGTAAATAAATGTAGAAGATCCAATGAATTACTCATTGGCTGCTGCAAGTTAATTCATTAAACTGTAGTTATAAGAGAGGGAAAAGCTCCCTTTGCAAACTGTCTTTAACCAAAACATGAAAAAGTATATTCCATCATTATTTCAGCGAGCCGTACTCATCGAAGAAAAAAAAACAAGAATCCCCCTTCTCACCTCCAGGTTCCCTTTCTTAAATCTAAAAAGAAAGTTCTAGAAAATTCTCTACTCTCTAACCATCATTTTTCAATGTAAACATAACTCATGCCCAGAGTCGAGATTATTATTCCACAGACGATAATTTTATTTTATTTTTTATTATTTAACTAATTTATTATTGACTCAGAATTTGAAATATTTTAGACAGACGATATTTTTGCAAACGATTAATTTTAAGAGAAAAAGAAAAGAAATGAATTTATTGTTATGCACTAAAATCAAATGTTGCAGGAGGAAAAAAATAAATAGCTAAATAAAAATTACGATATTTTTTAAAGGTATGGTTTTGGAATAAATCTAATAAGACTTTCCTAAAAAGGATTGATAAAAACATAGAAAAAATGAGTTTTATTTGGAATATTAAGAAATAAAGTTTAATTAAGAATATTTTTTAATTTAGAGCCATCTTTTTATATTTTCGCCACATTGGAAAAAATGTTTTTTAAGGCGAATTAAGAATTTATATCGTTTCCATAAAGATTAATAGATTAGATCTAGAAACAAGATTTTAATTTAATAAGTTGAACTAAGTACGGAATATTGTTAAAAGAAAATTAATATAGTATAAAGGTTAATTTTGGCAAAAAAAATTGTAATATATATAAAGTAGTTTTGATACAAAAATGCCTTCATAGATACAAATAGAACCGATCAATATTGATAAGTCATTTTTTATTTCAAAAACACAGATAGAACTTTATTATTCTCAGGAGACGAATTGTTGAGAAGGTAAGCCAGTCACTTTAATAAATGATTTTATAAAAATTTGGAAATAGAATATTTGTCTAATTTTCTGTTTCCATTGTTTGTCCTACATGCAATAACTTCTTTCAAAAATTATCTAATCTCCATCAAAAATTTCTCCAAATTCATCTCCAATTTATAAAGATATTTGTATTTTTTTAATAGAATATAATCAACTTTTAGGATATAAAGTATTTTCTTTCATTTACAGGATCGAATAAAAAAAATTATGTAATTTATAATTTTTACGGGCATAATCAAAATAACAACAATGTGTCAAAATAACAACTGACTGTAAGCTGTCAGAAAAAAAAATCTCCACAGTCAATAATTTAATAAAAAAAAAGACCTCTTTTCAAACAACTACCAGAACTAAAGATAAGGGAGCTATCTTAATTATCTCAAGCAGTTAGGGCCATAATTCTACCTGACCAACGCATGATATAAAATCTCTCTCACCTTTACTAATAAAAGTAGGAAAAAGTAAAATAAAACATTTAAACATTAAAATTAAGATGTGAGTGTAAAGATTTTTTTTCATTGGTTAGTTAAATAAAACTTTAATCGAGTTTTAATCTAGCTATATTTTAAAGTATCATTTTTTAGATCATGAAAATGTAACATTAATATGCAATATTAATATAATATTAAAATAATTCAACAATAAACGGATTACACAACAAGACCCCACGATTTTATGCTTTTATTCCATGTGTGATACTTTTGACGTCCGACCTAAATGTTAAAATTGTCATTGTAGAAAAATATGTTTATCAAACAGAATATTTAATTAAACGTAAACTTTTACGCTCAATTAAACAATTGCATTTGGTTATATAGAAAAGTTTTGAAGTCGTTTAACAAACTTTCTCAAACCAAATTTTCTAAAAATTCAGTAACAGCTGTTGCGGGATGACGTGTCATTTGTAAGTTAAATTAATAATATGTTTATCGTAAAAATATGTAGAATATATTTACTCTGTATTTTAGTTTCTTCAAGAAAAATGTTTCACATAATCAACAAAATAACTAAGCATTTAAAAACATTAATAACTTCAAAAAAGTAAAATTTTTAAAAATATTAACTTATAATAATAGTTTACACATGATGCAGCATTAAATGCAATTTCTATTTAGTTAGAAAGTTTCCAGTATCTATTTAAGAATCTACTTGAGTTTTCCGAAAACATCCGTTCATATATATATATATAAATCTGCACAATGATCATTGTCTACCTTTTAGAGTTTTTGTGCATGTTTTATTTTTATTAAGATAATTTTTTTTTTTTGAAACGATTTTGAAATTGAAAGTATTTTAAAAAACTCGCAAAGAAAAATGAAGAGGAATACAGATTCTGTACAGATATTCAACACAAATATACAAAATATATTCAACACAACCTCATATATTCAACATAAAAGAATTGTTAAAAAAGATTGAACTGTCTTCCCCCCAAATATTAATAATGATGCAGAATTAATGTATCTTCAGTTATATCTCATTTGAAAGCAATTTCTTTTTATTTTAAATTTAAATTTAAATTCTAAAATTTTGAAAAAAGCCTTTTTTTAATAAAAAATTGACAATTTTAAATAAGTAATGCATTTATGATGTTAAATTTGAAGTATAAGTTCTTTTTCCTCTTAAAATGAATGTATTTATGTCATAGTTTCATGCCAAATGCTTTTTTACTTTTTGAGATATCTTGCGCGCAGTAGGTGCAAGTCATAGAATGTATATATATATATATATTTAATCAAGATTAAGCATAAAAAATATTTAAATAAAATAAATAAAATATAGAGTTTTTAAACTATAAAATACACTGCTCAAAACAATTAAAGGATATTTGAAGTTTTACATAAAATAAAGATACAAACGAAATTGTTTTTGCCGAAGATAGAAGAAGAGAATCAAAATGAAAATTTTTTAGGTTTTCAAACTGTGGAGTATGCAAATTTTGAGTTCGACGTCAAAAACGTCGCTTCAGTGGCAGCGAATGAAATTTGACTTTCAACTGGATAAAAGAGAATGAAGACAAGGATGATCGGCATTCAGTGATTGCTTTGTTTCGATGAGTACGATGTCTCAGCGAAGTCATTTGACAGATTCAGAAGCTTGGAGAATTGTTGGTAGGTTAGAAGGGGGCCAAACTCAAGCCGAAGAAGCGAAAGTCATTGGAGTGTCACAAAGTGTCATTTCCAGGATCTGGAGCCGTTTTTTGGAGAGTGGATGTGCAGGCCGAAGACCAGGGCAAGGTCGTGGACGGGCAACAACGCCCAATGAAGATCGGTATTTAACGTTAACAGCTCGGAGACACCGAAACATGAACGCTGCACTTTTCCAACAACACCTTCGCTCGGCTACAGGCACCACGATTTCAACTCAGACTGTCCGAAACCGGCTCCATGCTGTAGGTCTGTATGCTCGCCAACCGATGGTATGTGTTAGATTAACATCAAGGCATCGTCGCGACCGCAGGGAGTGGGCAACCGAGCATGTCAACTGGAGGAGAAATGAATGGAGCAATATTCTGTTTTCTGACAAGTCCCATTTTCTGTGCATCCGGATAATAGGCGTATTTTCATCTGGAGGGACCGTGGCAGTAGGAATAATCCTGCGTTCGTGCTCGAAAGTGTCAGATTTGGCGGTGGAGGAGTGTTGGTGTATGATGGCATCTCCCCTGACGGGCGCACTGATCTCTACATCATTCGAGATGGAGCTCTGACTGGTCGCCGATATAGGGATGAGATCCTCAGACCTATTGTAGTCCCTTACGCTGCAGCAATCTGAGATAACTTCATTTTAATGGACAATAACTTCAGACCACATCGTGCAAACCTGGTGGAGGATTTCCTTTTCGAGGAAGGAATCGTTCGAATGGAATGGCCAGCGTGTTCTCCAGAGATGAATCCAATCGAGCACGTTTGGGACGCTCTAGGAAGACGAGTTTCTGGCCGCCAACAACCCCCACAAACTCTCCAAGAACTGGAAAGAGCTCTTCTGGAAGAGTGGGGAAGAATACCTCAACTCGTCATTAATAGACTCATTGAGTCTATGCCTCAAAGGTGTTCAACGTTGCTGGCCGCCCGTGGAAACCATACCCCCTACTGAAAATGGTTTTCTTTGAAGAAAACACCTTTTCTTATTCTTTTTTTCTCATATGCACAAATTGTGTTTTTTTTTCCTTTTGTACACAAATGCGCAATAAAATGCATTTTTTTCTGCCAAACATGTGTAATTTATTCTCATATAACCTACTATGTATGTCGACCATGTATCAATCAGCTAAAAAGTTTCCCAGATACAAAATCCACCTAAAACTGCAATATCCTTTAATTGTTTTGAGCAGTGTATTTCGAAAATATTTTTAAATAGAAGAGTTTTTATGCTGTCTATATTAAAACAATTATGTACATATTTTATTGAGACAAGAAAATTAAAATTGACACGTTGCTAAATTGCACCACCGGTAAAAAATAAAATTCCTGAGACCCCTTAACCTTAATAAGAATCATCTTTCGTAAAACATCCTCTTTGGATTCTATAATCTTGAGCGAATTATTCGCTACTAGTTGATACGGAAAATTGTTTTATACATTTTTAAATTATTTTACAAATTTACGTATAATTATACATTATGAAATTTCAATATTTTTATTTGGATAAAAATGTTTTCTTTTTCTAAAACTTGTATTTTGAATGAATTAAAAAAAATTGTCACTTTCTTCAATATCGATGTATATTAATAAGCACCTTTAAATTAAAATTTATGTTCTGAGTTTTTTTTTTCTTTTTGCACTACCTTCTATCTTTAGAAGTAATGAGTAGTAAATAAAAACGGATAAGCAACGGAATAAAAAAAATAATAAAGGACAAGTAAGTTATAATCGGATTACAAAACCTTATTAAAATCCCACGATTTTATGCTTTTAATCCATGTGTCATTTTTGGCGTCAGACTTCGTTCTTAAAATTGTCGTTGTCGAAAAACATATTTTTCAAACAGAATGTTTAGTTAAGCGTAAACATTTACGCTGAATTAAACAGTTGCATTTGGTTAAATAGTAAAGTTTAGAAGTCGCTAAACAAACTTTCTCGAACCATATTTCCTAAAAAGTACATTTATAGATGTTGTGGGACGGCATGTAGTTTGTAGTAGTATTAATATGTTTATCATAAAAATATGTAGAATATAAAATATTTCTCTGTATTTTAGTTCTTATAAGAGAAATTTTTCACTTAATCAACAAAATAATTAAGCATTAATAAGTACTAAGAACTTAAAAAAATCAAAATATTAATCTCACATAATAGTTTATATATTATACAACATTAAATGCAATTTCCATTTCGAAAATTGAAATTTTCGAATTGGAAAATTTCCATTCGAAATTTTCCAATGTCTATTTCAGTCAGGCGAAAGTATCCGTTCGGATAATAAAAATAATTCGAAATAATTCAAAATAATTCGAAAAATAAAAATAAAATAAAAATAAAAATAAAATACTTTTTTTCATTGGTTATCTGGGATCAATCTGTACAAAGATCGTTTCCTACCTTTTTGATTTTTAAGATAATTTTATTTTTGGAAACAGCTCTGAAATTGAAAGTATTTATAAAACCCGCAATAAAAAAATAAAAACAAAACAGATTCTGTTCAGATCAAAATCAGATGCGGAATCCAAAAGAATTGTTTAAAAAGAATGAACTGCAAACAAAATATCTTGAAAAATATTTCCCATACGATTAACATTATCGAATGGATACTTTTCCCTGTACTGATGTTTTTACCCTTTATCCCATTGGGGACGAACGACTCTGTAGAATCTATGATTATTCACTCTAGTAGATTTTTAATGTAAATTCTGCCTGTTACGAATTTATTGTATCACGTGTCTGTGGGCGGAGTTAACTGTCTCTCACGCCGTTACGTAATGTTATCGAACCTGGCAGAAAGTTATTGTTTTTACTTCAGTTTGGAATAATTTTTCGTCTCGGAATATAGAGCAATTCTTGGCATGCTCTCCTGGAATTTCTTATAATATTGATGATATTTTTTTTAATAGTTTTTTAAATGTTATGTGTAATTGTTATTGTGTTAGTGTTTGTGTTTGTGGAATAAAAACAAGAAAGACTTCAAGACTTTTAATTTAGAACAACAACATGGCACCTTTATCGGAATGTACCAACACGATCTTTTGTTCTCTATATATTTATTATGGTGCCGAAACCCGGGAACTTAAAGAAATTTAGTTCCTTGAATTATTGGAATATAGTCATGAACGAGCTCATCCTGTAGGATAAATTCGAACAGTAAGTTCGAAGCAAAGGTATCGTACTTTTTTATTTATTATTATTAATTCTGTTCTAGTGGAAAATGGAATCGCTTGAGAAATTAAAAGCAAAAAGAAAGGTTTTAAGAACATCATGTACTAAGTTAATTAGTACTATTGAAACTTTCATTTCGAGTGCTAATACTCAAAATAGTAGCGATAAATTTAAGTTGTCAGAATATCTGCTAGACTTAGAAGAAAAACAAAATGAACTTAAAACACTAAATGAAAAAAATTGAAGAAATAATTACAGATGAAACGCAATTCGAAACCGAAATTCAAAAGTCCCTTGAGAATGATGAATCAATTATGGAATCTAAATCTAGTGTTAGATTAAAATTAAACGAATTTAAAATCGAACAAGCTGAATCTGTTCAAAATAACAATATTTCTCATATTAATACAGCTTCGCAATCACAAATTTCGGTAAATTTACCGAAACTCAACATTAGCACGTTCAATGGCGATCCCAAAAAATTTTTGGAATTTTTTAATAGTTTTGAAAGCGCTATTGATTCAAATAAATCTTTAAGCACTATTGATAAATTTTTATATTTGAAATCTTTCCTAACTGGTGAAGCTTATAAAACAATAGCAGGATTTGCCTTAAAAGAAGAAAACTACAAGTCTTGTTTATCTTTACTAAGAGAAAGATATGGTAAACAAGAACAATTGATAAGTTGTTTTGTTAACAAATTACTGGAATTGGGACCCGTTAAGTTTTCTTCAAACATTAGAGCGCTTAGGAATCTTTATGATGAAAGTGAAGTTAGTATCCGAAATTTACAATCTATGGGTATTGATTTGGATAAATTAGGATATTTGTTAATCCCTGTATTGTTAAAACAATTACCACATAATTTAGTGGTGGAATTCCATAGAAAAAAAGATCCTAATAAAGCGGGTGAATTGATGCAGTTTATAAAATTTGAAATTGAATCTTTGGAAGCTGCAAATTTAATTTCAGGACCTTCCTTAAAAAATCAGGACACATTTCGTTCGAAAACTGAACAATCTAAGTATAAATTTAAAACAAAAAGTAGTTTCCCGTCAGCGGCTGCATTGAATACAATTGTTAAGAATGCTTGTATTTTTTGCAATTCTAATTCCCATAGTGGATTAGAATGTAAAATCTTAACAAATGAACAAAAAAGATATAAACTGAAAAAAGAAGGCAGGTGTTATCGCTGTTTTTATAAACATTTACAATCAGTTTGTAAAGTGAAAATTAAACCATGTAATACATGTGAGAGTTATCAACATAACCACCTGTTTTGCCCCCAAACAAAATCCAAAAATTTAGTTCAAAATGCTAATTCTGAAATAAAAGAAGATAAACAAATTCCCGAAAATGACACCGTTTAGTCATCTGTCCATGAATCAGAAAATTCGAAGAAAAAATATACGACGTTACTTCAGACAGCTCTCGTACAAGTCGAAAGTAAAAGTAAAAAAATAATCGCTAGAATATTGTATGATTCAGCTTCTACTAAAACATTTATTCGAAGCGATTTAGCGAAAGCCTTAAATGCAAAAGTCTTAAGAAAAGAAAAACTTTTCATTTACACATTTTCTAATAGAACACCTACTGAATCTGAATTTGAATGTTTAAAAATAACTTTAAAAAGTAGATTTTTTCCTTATAAATCTATTGATGTTGAAGCTTTAATTACTGATGAAATTTGTGGCATTCATTTATTGCAAAATATAAATCCTCAGTTAATAAATGTCATTTCTAAAGAAATCAAATTTGCTGACACTTTCGAAATAGATTATCCCGTTCAAATTCTTCTTGGCGCCAATTATATTCATCAAACTTTGACAGGATCGTTTGCAAAAATAAACAATAAATTATATTTTCAAGGTTCTATTTTTGGCGAAACAGTTGTTGGACAGCTGCCAGATAACCAGTTAATCAATTCTGATCATTGTTTAAATGTATTTTGTTCATCTAAAGAGAAAGATCTGACATGTTTATGGAACATTGAGTCATTCCTGTCAAATAACGAAACAAAATTAGCTTCGGATAATTTAGATGTTTTTCAAAACAATTTAGAATTTATAAATGATAGATATCAGGCTCCTTTGCTTTGGAAATCAACAGATTTGCGAAATAATTTAAGCGATAATTTTTATGTTGCAAAGACAAGATTTATGTATCTAGAAAAGCGTTTTGATAAGGATGAAACATTATTTAAAAGATATAATTCAGTCATGGAAGAACAATTTCAAGAGAAAATAATACAAATGTGTGATGAGAATTGCTCTAATAGGTATACAATGCCGCACAGGGAAGTACTTAAGGAATCTTCCCATAGCTCTAAAACACGCGTCGTATTTGACGCTAGCAGTAAACAAACATCTAATTACAGTTTAAATGAATGTCTTCTTTCGGGGGAAAATTTAAATGCTGATTTAGTAGATGTTATCTTGAAATTTCGAGAGTATAAGGTAGGGTTTTGTGGAGATATAGCCAGAGCTTTCTTACAAATTCAGGTTTCAGAATGCGACAGAAATTTCTTATGTTTTTTGTATTATAAAAATTGTGACAGATCTCAACCAGTAGTACTGTATCATTTTAATAGACATTGTTTCGGCGTGACCGGTTCACCGTATGTTTTGGCAGCGGCTATTAAAACCCATCTTATGAGATATAAAATTTCGCATCCTCTCGCTTACGAAATGTTAAATAATTCGCTGTATGTGGACGACCTTTTTTATGGAAGTTCCACTGTTCAAGAAGCATTTCAGTTATCTTCTGACGCTGTTTCTATTTTGAAAGACGCAAACATGACTATGAGAAAGTTTGACACCAACTCTGAGGAGTTAAAAAATTTGTGGAAAAATTCCAATCCAAAAATTGAAATAAATGAACATTCTGATAAATATTTAAAAGTACTAGGTCTTAACTGGAGTAATAAGGAAGATACATTGTGTCTGAATTTAACATCAGTATTATCAGATTTAGATGAATTTAAATGTACCAAAAGAAATGTACTTCACATAGCTGCAAAAATTTTTGATCCTTCTGGATTTATTTCTCCTTATTTGATACGATTAAAGTGTCTCTTGCAAGAATTGTGGCAACTTGGTTTGGATTGGGATGAAGAATTTTCAGGCGAAATTATAGACAAGTGGTTATTATGTTGTACTGAAATTAAGGATTTACGAAAAATCAAAATTCCTAGATATTATTTTCCCGATTTTTTTGATGGAGAAAATATACAGTTACATATATTTTCTGTTGCTTCGTTGAAAGCTTTTGGAGCAGTGGCGTATTTTAGATATAAAACGTCACATGACACTTTTAACTCTAATTTGGTAATTTCTAAGGCAAGGGTAGCCCCGATTAAAAAAATAACGTTACCTCGCTTAGAACTAATGGGCGCTCTAATAGCAGCAAGATTAGTTAAGCACTTGAAGGATATTTTTAAGTGGATCGAGAAGATATATTTATGGTGTGATTCTACCGTAGTATTACACTGGATCAGAGGTTCCCCGTCTAAATGGAAACAGTTTGTTTCTAATAGAGTTATCGAGATTCAGGAAATCACAGATCCCAATTGTTGGAAACATTGTATAGGAAAACATAACCCTGCGGATTTATTAACTAGGGGGTTATCTACTAAAGAATTAATAAGCTCAGAAAAATGGTGGCATGGCCCACAATGGTTGAATGAGCCAGAAAGTAACTGGCCTATAGTAAATACAGTTGAATTTGATCCAATTGACAAAGATATTGAATCTGAGTATAAATCTAAAGTTATATTTAGCTCAGCAATAACTTATGAAAAAATTATTGATCCTGATAGATTTAATAACTTGAGAAAATTATTAAGGGTGACTGCTTGGGTATTACGCTTTGTAAAGAAACTGAAAAGAAATTGTGATAACAAAGGTGCTCTTACTTCAGATGAATTATATAATGCAGAACAGTTTTGGATAAAAATTGAGCAAAATGCATTTTATTTTGATGAAATTAGTTGCTTAAAAAATGGAAAACCTATCCCTAAAAATTCTAATTTATTGTTTTTAAATCCTTTCTTGGATAACGAAAATATATTACGCGTTTCAGGAAGATTACAGAAATCTCATTTGTCAACGGATGAAAAGCATCCTATTATTCTCCCACCTAAATCAAAGTTCACAAAATTATTAATATGGAATTCCCACTAAAAAGTTTTTCATTCTAGTGTAGCTCACAGATTAGTTCAGTTAAGGGAAAGATACTGGATAACTAGAGCCAGGCAAACGATAAAATCTCTTCTTAAAAACTGTATTATTTGCAAAAAATTCAATTCTTCGCCAGGAAACCAAACAGTGGCTCCACTACCAGCTGATCGAGTGGATCAAGCAGCTCCATTTTCGGTTATTGGTGTTGATTTTGCGGGTCCATTGTTTGTGAAATATGACAACACTAAACATTATATTCTTTTAATAACGTGTGCAGTGACAAGAGGTATTCATCTTGAACTTGTCAGCAGTTTGTCAACTGAGACATTTCTTCTTGCTTTTCGACGCTTTATTGCTCGACGTGGCTTACCATCGTTAGTATTTTCAGATAATGCACGTACTTTTAAGCGTGCTGATCAAGAATTGAAACATCTGTGGACAATAATAAATCATGAAGATGTGAAAAATTACTGTGTTTCAAATTCCATCAAATGGAAGTACATTGTTGAACGAGCCGCCTGGTGGGGCGGATTCTACGAACGTATGGTTCGCACTGTAAATGTTGCTCTGCGGAAAACTCTTGGAAAATCTTCTCTTATACACTATTCTTCTTGAAATTGAGGGAATGATCAATTCCCGTCCAATTACTTACGTTGGTAGTGATGCCGAAGAGCCAACTGCTTTAACTCCAGCGCACTTTATTTTAGGAAAAAGGATAACTTCACTACCTTCAGTAAGACTTCACCTTGATTCAAATTTCTCTTCCAGGAAAATTTTTGTAAAAGCTTTTAACTATCGAGAAAAGTTAATGAGATCTTTTTGGTCAAGATGGAGAAATGAGTATTTGCTAAATTTGAGATCTGCTCATTCTAGTTCGGTTAAAAACTCAATTCGGTTATTCCTCAATTTAAAGTTAACGATGTAGTTTTGATCAAAGATGATCATTTACCTAGAAATTTTTGGAAATTAGGTAGAATTCTTGAGTTATTTCCTGGAAGAGATGGCAAGGTGAGGGCTTGCAAGATAAAAACTGAATCATCAATCATAAAACGACCTGTACAATTGCTGTACAATTTGGAGCTTCAGAACTGAAAGTAAAACTTTTTCTTTCTTTTTCTTTCAAGTAACAGGACATTTTAGAACATTATTATACTGTATATATTTATCTGTTTTTTTTTAAGCCTTATGATATAATTTTATTTACTGAAATATGTCTTGAGTAAGTATTGAAATGTATAAATATTTGCATTATTTTTTGAATTTCATATTTGCAATTTTATTGTGATCTTGATTTAAATATGATAGTTAAATATTATTTTAGAATTATATTATTCATACTCAGACTATTAGTGTATAGAATGTCTTTTTTAAAAAACATAGCATGATTTACCCTAGATAGAGTATGAAAATTTGATGTCACTTTCCAGGACTATATATATATGTATATATTAGCTTGATCTTGAATTGAATTTAAATTTAAGCAATTTACTTTAATATTTGATTATCTTTTTGAAATGTTTTGCTTTACTTTCTTGGTTTCACTCTTGAATCTTTATTATCTTAGATATTATTGTTTCTTATAAATTTTTATATCTGAATTTAAATCTATACTTGGAATATATATTGATTTAGATAATATTATACTAAATATTTAACTGAATTTCTCAACATTATTTTCTTAAATTTTTTATGAACCCCTTGTTCATGGCGGGGCAGTATGTTACGAATTTATTGTATCACGTGTCTGTGGGCGGAGTTAACTGTCTCTCACGCCGTTACGTAATGTTCCCGAACCTGGCAGAAAGCTATTGTTTTTACTTCAGTTTTGAATAATTTTTCGTCTCGGAATATAGAGCAATTCTTGGCATGCTCTCCTGGAATTTCTTATAATATTGATGATAATTTCTTAATAGTTTTTTAAATGTTATGTGTAATTGTTATTGTGTTAGTGTTTGTGTTTGTTAAATAAAAACAGGAATGACTTCAAGACTTTTAATTTAGAACAACAACATGGCACCTTTATCGGAATGTACCAACACGATCTTTTGTTCTCTATATATTTATTACTGCCTTATTTAATTTGACTATTATTGCGTTTTAATTGAGCAAAATTCCATAATCCAAAAATATCTTCTTAAAACAAAACGGTAATAACGGATTAAAAAGTCCGTAAAAAACGCTTATCCCGAATGAATTAAGGGGTCTCACTCAGGAGTCTTACTTTTTATCTGATAGTGCAATTTAGCAACGTGTTACATTTATTTTTTTCTTCTCAGTCCCTAAATACTTAAATTCATGATATATTTAATCTAGACAACGTAAAATTTATTATAATTAAAATGTATTTTTATATTCTGCATTGAATTGTTAATTATTTATTTTAACTCTTAATTTTGGTAAGAAATTTAAAAACTTGCATTCACTGCGCGCAAGACTGTAGCAAAATTATTGATTCAAAAGTGCCCTAAATTGTTGATAGTGTTGCAAAAATAATGTATCTTGAAGTTATACTTCATTTGAAAGCAATCTATATATTTATTTAATTAGATATTTAAAAAATTTTTACTTATTGAAAAATTGCCAATTTTAAATAGTTAATGCATTTATGATGTTAAATTTGAAGTATAAGCAATTCCTTATCGTAAAATGAATATATTTATTTAGTTTGATGCAAATTACTTTAATAGTTTTGAGAAATCTTGCGCGCAATAAATGCAAATCGTGCAAACTTTTTTTAAAAATTAAAATTAAGCATATAAAACATTTATCATAGAGACATAAAAGAAGCATAAAAAACATGTTTCATAGAGACTAAGAAAAAAATTAAATGTGACATATATTTCTAAATTACACCACCAGGTGAAAAGTAATATTCCTGAGACCCCTTAACCGTAAATATGGAACTTCTTTCAAAAATAACGTCTTTGGATTCCATAATTCTGAGTGAATTATTAGCTACCAGTTCATACGAAAAATCGTTTTATATATTTTTAAATTATTCTATCAAATTACGTATAGTCATGCATTATTATATTTCATACTATTATTTGCATAATTTTAATTGCAAAACAAAAATTTATGTTCTCAGTTTTATTTTATTTTTTTAATCACGAAATTTAAATAAAATAAAATATATGTCGGATTATACACGCTCGGAAAACTTTCTTCCTTTCACGGAAAATCTACTGGCAGCAGTTCTGCCGGTATATTTCTTTAAATTGACAGATATCTGCTCTTTATTCTTTCCTAGAGGTAAAATATCTGTCAATTGAAGGAAATTGGAAAAAAGCAAAAGACGCGGGATTAGTACCAGACATCCCAGCACTTGAAGTCAAACACACTAGCACGAGGCTATAGCGGTAGAGTTAGAGCTAGCGAAGCAGTAGCGGAACAATTTGAAGTAAATGTGATCGTTTCAGATGGGTATGGCTTGATAAATTTCTTTAAAAGACTTAATTTTGAAGTTAATTTCGAAAAGTTTTCGTCTTTAGTCAGATTATGACTGGGTTTTTATAGTATAGTATTAATATATGATAAAATTATGAATTTTAAATACGAAGATTGCTGGAGGTAAAATATGAATGTTGTATTTTTATTCAATAATATTTTTTTTTAATGATAACGATTAAAAAAATAAAAATATAATATCTTTTATATGTGCGCATTTAAAGTACATTTTAAATGCGAAAATTTATTTATAAGCAACTTCGTAAATTCAACTTTATTTAACTTTATTAAACTTATCCGACTTAAAATATATATATATATATATAGTGAGTATTTTTGAATTAACGAGAAAAGTAATTCTTACTTATTTTTATATTAGATTTTTTTTTTTTTTTTTTTTTTTTTTTTTTTTTTTTAACGTTTGGAGAGAATTTACGAATCAAACATGTTCTATAAAGGTACGGAAATTATTTGTGAAAAAATAAAGATAATTTAGTGTATATTGACGAATTTTTCTAACAGAGTAGTAAAAAGTATCACTTTATACTTTTTATGTACTCTGTACACATTTTATTACTTTACTTGTAACACTAAAAAAAATTCAACACATTGTGAATAATATAAAAATATTTCTTAATAGTCACATCAAAAGGTATAGAACGGTAATAATTCTGAAACATAATTTGGAATTATTTTTAAAATAAGCTTTATATTGCATATCTTTTCTTTATGTTTACTTTAATATGTGCAAATATTAGGCAATAAATCCAATTCAAAAACTAGTCGGATGTAGCAATCTCAAAACTGTCTTTTGTCGGATGCATATTAATGCTTCAAATTCGCTGCCATAGCGACAAAATTAAAAGAAAATCTATGCTTATAGTGAGAAGTCATAAGGCATGAAATTGGGTTTATTAGTTCTTGAATTAAAACTATTTCGGAAATCGGGAAAATTCAGTATAAAAGTAGCACCTTTTGAGCGATTTATAAAAACGTAAACAGCAGTAATATTTTGAATTTTATACCTAAAAATGAAGTTTGGTGAAAATTAGGACATTTATTCTTCAGATAGAATTATTGCAGAAATCGGGAAAATTTTAAGCATAGCATTGCCACTTAATGAGAGGTTTACATCAAAATGTAAACGGCATTAATCCATACTAATGACCATGCATTAGTAATTCAGATATATCTGTTGCGTAAATCGACAAACAGGCAGCAATGCAGTATCACTTCTTGTGATATTTATATCAAAAACTAATCAGGATCAATATATGTCAGGGAATACTTGAATATAAATTATTATTAAATTTCCTGAATTAGTTCTTTAGATAGAGTGCCCACAAAATTTATGTCACGTACAGACATAATAACAAAACGACATACAGATATTTTGTAAAACAAAATGATTTTTTTAGAATCTCTGATCCCTAAAACGTGTAAATCCATCAAAAATCAGAAATCTAAAATTTTACGAATGTAATACTTCCTTAAAGATAGAAAAAAAGAATAAAAAACTCATCTTTCTCATTGAATATTTTACATCTCCATAAGACATTGAGAAGATTTAGAAAATGTCTCAATATTAGTTCTTTTACAAAATATTTTAAATCTTTTATATATAAAATAATCTCATGAAAAAATTAAATAAGCAGAAAGATATATTTTAATTTACTCTGTATTTCTATGGATATGTACGATTTCCTACATAAATATGAGAACCTATATAAAAATAGGAGGAGGATTGTTTTTTATGCAAATATAAACAGAAATGTTTATCGAAACTTAAATAAAATACAAGCTTAAATTATTCCTGAAAATTTTCGTTGAATTAACATGTAACCTATTTTGTTAACACTAAACTAAGTAAATTTTAACTAAGTTGTTGCAGAGATTAATCTGTGGGAGAAATTGTATCAAATACGTTCTTCCGATTTCTGTCTACTACTTAAATTATAAACTTTTTATTCACAAATAAAAATCATGAAATAATCAATATAGAGAAATTAATAAAAAAATAAATATAAAATTAAAATTATCACGGTTGTCTTTCATATTTGATTTACTATTTTAAGTTGATATCTAAGTAATACTTTATGAAAAAAATATTTTTTATTTTTCATAAACGCTTATTTTGCATATTTAATACACTTTATAGATAACTTGTATAACCTAGAGAATTTTGAAGCTATGATTTGTTTTCTCCGTAAAGTCCTATATCTTTCTTTCCTTGTATCAATTTTTAAATTAGCCTAAATCGCGCAAATTTTCATCACATGAGCGGACGCGCGTTGTAAAGTGTACAGCAGGCGAAAAACAATCAATTATTGCTGCTTTATTTTAATTTTACAAATAATTTAACTTACAAATACCATATAAGTTATCTGTGATCACAATTTATGAAAGTATTCCGCAATACACTCATTTTGTTGTAAATATTAAAACAGAAGATGGGATTAAAAAAAAAAAAACCTATTTTCTATTACAATCACATAGAATAAAATTTAATAATGAATTACTAAAGAAAAATTAAGCAATTTCGGATTCACATAATTAGCCCTATATTTCATCTATATTAGCCGCTTCCCATATCAAGCATAAGATTTGCTTTTTTAAAGTCTGTTTACAGGCAAACCTTGCGCATTTCATGCACTGTTAACAGATTAAAATGACAGGTGCAGATAATTGCGCAACCTGAAATACAAATAACTTTCAGGAACTAGGTAAAAAGATCGAATAAACGAATATAAAGGGTTATTAACACCCACTAATGCTTGAATTTCGTTTTAAAGAAAAAAGAAAGAGAATTTTGTACTTTTTACAACGGCGCGCCCGACGGAGGGTTAATCAAAAAATATGTGATATATACTTTTTTGAGGATTTCCAAAGAAATAATACTAACTGATTTTTTGGGTATTATAATTAAGGAAGTATTGGGATTTTTCAGTTTTTACAAAATCTCTCCCATTTTCCACACCTTTAGTCCGGTTTTGCTAATAAACGAACTTGACAGAGATTCTGTATCACTTGATTTTATGTGTCAGTTTGAAAGATATTTGTGCAAAATTATGAAAGTTATCTTGTCCCTATAAAGGTAATATATACTGATATACATATATAGATAGGTAGATAGATAAAGTTATGAACTGGATGTGGTTTTGCGTTCTTGGAATCATCATCGGTGTAGATCTGCAAACTTTTTTTCTGAAATACCAACATATAATGGCAACAATATTGCCAGCAGTTTTTATGCAAAAATCTCGGTAAAATTATTTTTAAATTTTATCGAATATTGTCCGTTATGTCAATGGTTATAATAAAAGTAAATTTAATGGACATTTTTTCGTACAAATTACTACAAGAATTGTTGTAATTTTAACGGCCATATTTCCGTACAAATTACCACAATCACCTTCTCAGTCCTGATGTCAGATATGCGACACTAAATAATATATTTTTAATTAATTTAAATGTCTCAGAATTGTATTAATTACTTCTAAACCTTTTTAATCAATGCGTAATATTACAAGCACCGACATATAGAATGGTACATCTTTGAAGATTTTATATAGTAATTTTAAACTAGTCTTTGAGATTTCTCGTAATATTTGTCTCAAGACTGAGGAGAATAAATCAAGTAACTTTAACAGTAATATTTCCGTACAAATTACCACAATAAATTTGTAATTTTAGCAGCAAACTCTACGTAAAAGAATTGAAAAAGTTATGTGATTAGAACAGCAAAATCTCCGTAAAAAATACTGAAGGATTTGAAAATTTACCTGCAAAATTTCTATAAAAAATACCGAATTTACAACAATAAATTTTGCCGTACATTATACGTTAAATATACATTGCGTAGTAAAATGCCTGCAAATCTGCAATAATATTTACAGCAGATTTTATGTTTCGTATATAGAGTTGCGCACTGCTCTGGATAGTTGTCACCATTATTATTCAATAGAAGTTTTTTATTTATTTAATCAGTGTGTTTTAATATTTAAAAAAATACAAAAACATATTTTTCAGACATACGGGTGAAAAAAGTCCAGAGCAATTAGAAAACCTGCTCAAATTATTCAGCCAAGATTAATAATTATATAATAAGTTATTATTCATTCATTTTTTTTGATGAAATGATAAGGAAATTATTCTTACATCACAATAAATCAAGTAAATCGCTTCCGACTTTCAGACAGCATTGTTGTACAAATAAAAGTATATGTTACACAGCAAATGGTGTGAGTAAAAATGTAAAATGTTTTGATCTATTCGACCATACAATTCATTATTAGAAAAGGGGAAAAAGATGAAGCGAGTATAAATTAGGCGTTCAAGACTGATCTGGATGAAATCCATTTTTCCCACTTTCGAGATACTATATCGAGTTGAAATTTAACATAATAGAATCATTGAGTCTATAACGAGAAGCAAGGTTATCTGTTCCATTCCTCCAGAAAAAAGTCTTTCCAATTCATGGAGAAATTATGGGTGGGGGGGGGGAGTGATAAGCTACCAGCAATTCGTCTGTCTAGAATATCCAAAACTTGTTCCACTAGGTTCATGTTTGAACACCACACTTTATAGCATTTTGGTACAGCAGAAAATTACACTGAGAAAAAAATATGTAGTTCAGACATCTAGAATCTAATTTGTAGCTCTAGAAAAAAATAGTTTCATGGCATCCTTATAAATTCTAGCTCGCTTTGCTAGAGAGTTCTAGAGTCTAAAGAGAAATATATATATATTCCTTAAATTTACGGTTGCCGTAAAAATTGCAGTGAAATTAAATGCAAATTGCATTTAACTTTACTGCAAATTTTTACGGCAAAAAATGCTGGCAACAGTGCTGCCAGCAGTTTTTTCCGTAAATTTAACAGATTGTTTTATAGTGTAGCAGAATTCAAGAATTTTTTCCTATATTGTTGTTGTTAAACTTATTTAAAAATTTCTGCAAATAGATGCAAACACAAGAGGTTTACTATTGTTTTCAACACAATCTAACTGATTGGTAAAGTAATCATACGAATTGAATATTTCCAACTGAGCGAAAAATTGACCAGGATGGGAATCGAACCCAGATATTTGGCTTACAAGGCCAATGCTTTACCTGTTAAGCTACCAAATAGAAATATTCAATTCGTATGATTACTTTACCAATAAGTTAGATTGTGTTGAAAACAATAGTATATCTATGTACCCATCGTCATATGGAGTTCCATTACCTGCTGTCTATTCTGTTGAGCTGTCTAAATGACAGACCAGATGTTATGACCTGTAAGGTTTTCTGAGTGGAAAATCCCAGCCGGCTATTGCCCAGGTAGCTTAACAAGAGGTTTAAATAAGTAACTATAATTATAGTATATGAAACCATTCCCGAAATCAAGTTATAATTTTTCGTTACTGAAAAGACTGAATATCGTCACGTCAAAAACAAGAGACTAGAAATTCTAGGTCATTTCATCTACTTAAATTAGTTCTTCAACCTATTTGCATAATTTGGTCATATATAGCTCTAATTTAGGTATTCAGAAAGTGAGTTACTAATCATTCTAGGTGAAGGTGCTACATATTTTTTTTTTCGCAGTGTACAGCCCATTTTGCTGTAATTTGTATGGAAAAATAGCTTTGAGATTGCTGTGAATTAAAACCTTTGAAATAACGAAATTTATGCGATAAAATGTACAACTAATTTTACTGCTTTTTTACGTAAAACAATTGGCAACATTGCTACCAACAGTTTTTGCAGAAATTTTAATGTGTTTTTTAACAGTGTAGAACAGAATGTAATATGTGTACTTTCTCAAAATTAGTAGTCAAAATTGTAGAGTCAAAATTACTCTACATTACATTTTTTTTACTGCTAACGAATACCTTCAACATTTGCCCAAAGAAAGTGATGTCCTATTGTTGAAAAAGACAATTTTGAAAACAACACAAATTCCGATATTTTTTTCTTTTTTATAGTTATCATCTGTGTTTTTTCAAAGTGATTACGGAACTTAAGATGAAACAGTACGATCTTTTAGAACGTCTTCAAACTTTAAGCTTTACTAAGCAGTTTGACCGATGAAGACCAAAAATAAATACCAAATATTATTTAAAATTAATGTTTTCCGTTATTAGTTTTCATACCTCTATGTATATTAATTATGTATATTATGTATGGGCATACAAGAGCTGTCGAAAAGAAATGCCTTTTTGATCAGAGTTCTTCATGATTTTTATTAATAACTTAGCCGATTCTAAGAAATTAATAAATTCTGAATTCATGTTGCACCAGGAGAGATTTTTGACAAGCCTCACACAATTTTTTCGTCTTCTACGAGCCAAAAATGTTTCTCATTATTGCACAATGAGAGACAACCACAAGCAAAATTTCTTTCTTAGTAAACTGGTAGATGAAGCTCTAAATCGTTATTTATAAGGAAATAAAATACATCATTTGAATAATTTCTGTAAGATTTTTTTACAGTTTACTTTTTGTTTAACATATAATATATTATTTAAAATTCACACACACACACACACACACACATATATATATAAACATATATATGTAAATATGTTCGTATATATTTATATATATACATAAATTCCATTTCAAACACAAAATTTAGGTGATGCAAGCGAAATAATTATAAATTTAACATTGTTTAAATATTCGACTTTTTCAAAGTAAGTTTTGAGCTCTCTCATTTCGTTTTCACAAAATAAGCTTGAATATACGACAAATTTCCTTCGTAGAACAAACAAAACGAACAGTATTATAAGCTTCCTTTGTTGCAAATTGTATTTTTCCCTTGCATAAAACTTGTTAATGACTTTGCAGTTCTTTCGTAAATATTTGTTAAAGTTATCTGAAGTTATTAATTTTCCGATAATCTTCCTTGAAAGATTTAGAAAATTTATCCTTGTTTCCTGATCTTAATTGAATAAATCTTAATCAAAATAATTACATTTTGAAAAATGCAATATATGTGCTTCCGAAATATATTGATAAAAACAAAACATTTCAAGCATTATTCCATTAGTTAATAATTCCAATTTCTCCGAAATAAATTTTGTGTATTACGAAATGTAAGTTAATAAATTTAATATGAATATTTTTTTTTGTAAAATGTAATGATATTATTTGTTACATTAAATTTAATAAAATCCAGAAATATAATAAATGATATACAAAATAAATGCTGAAGATAGATTACTTTTAAATGTCTATAACTGATGTAACAGAGAAATAAGACACTAATTATCCCGCTAATAACATGAGTTTAATTATTATGGAATATAAACACAATATATTTTTTACAATATACTTTTAAAAAAGGGGAAAGGCGAGATTCGCTGAAATTTAGTTGCAGCTCGACTTAAATTGAACCAAAACGTTCGTTCCCCTCATGTCATTTTCAGTCCGTCCGACCGCGAGTTATTTGAAATGAAATTTGCCCTTAGCCTCTGTGAATTTCTTCCTTGGCTTAGATATGCAAAATTGTGTATCGGCAATTTAATTCTAGCTGCGGTCGTTACTTCTCATGGGAATCTGCTTAGCTTAATTGTTGTCACGCTCGAGTGTGCTTTGAGATCTCAAAACTACAATCACAAAATATAATTGATATTAATTATTAGATTAAGTTGAATAAAAATCTAAAATATAATTATACTGTATTCGAAATTATTGCTTGTACATAGTGTAGCGAACTTACTGCTACATATATGTTTCCCCCTTCTGAAAATTTGCACTTAACTTATTTTGATAGATTTTTACATTTTTTTTAAACTTCCTTTTCCGCTAATAAACCCATTAGTTTAATTTAATTCTACATTCAATAGTTTAATTATCAGCTTTCCTAATCACACTAATAGAATTTAAACTTATTAACTTTTGGATCTCTCTGAAGATAACAATAACATAATTTCCTTTCCCACGAGTCATTATTGCTTTGATAGAAACCGCATTTGTTAATAAAATAAAGAAAATACTGTAGGCTTGGTTAGAAATCTTTCAAAAGTTACATTCTATTAACATCTGCTCTCAACACTCAAGCTTGCAATTAATGTCTATCGTTAGAAATAGTTTCTACTTTTTCTTTTCGTTTCTGCTGACAGCTGCCTTACTCATAAGCGAATCACATGTGGCTAATGTTATATTTTTGTTAGAAAAATGCAACGTATATAACGGATAGCTTATCGCCGTCATGTTCTGAAGCCTGAAGAATTTCTGTAACCCTGAAATGTTTTTGCTACTCTGTGAAAATTCCCAGGTTGCCAGCCGCAAAAGACTAATCTCATCGTGAATTCACCTTCTACCAATATCTTTTTCCGAATATATGTATGGGAAACTTCTTCCCCCCTTTATATGCGATGAACGATAAGACTGTTTTTGGTCACTCCACTGCTAATCGCCGAGCCGAAAACATGTAGTTTACACGAACTCAAAAAATCTGCCCCTGTGCGGGCACTGTGTGTCCTGACTCTACACTGTAAAATAAATTGAAAATGACTCAATTTTAAGTTTCATTTATGGAGATGTTTTATGTGTGCAAATTTCTTTTGGTAAATATGTACCCGGGCTGGTGATCTTCACAATACATAAATTGTTTTTAAAATCTTTTGTATTGATCAACAGCAGTATCTACAAAAACTCAGCTATATCCACTTAATCATAAAATACAATGAAATTCGTGAATTTACTGTATCAGTCAAAGAATATCTTTTCTAAGTGTGTATATAAAAACTGCGAATTACTCTCAAAAATCAGTAACAATAAAATAAATTTCGTTCTTAAAAATGTTCTTATAAATTTCGAAAATTCCTTTATTTCTGATATTTCTATAAACAAACAAGATATCTAATAATCATGGTTAACTCAGAAATGTATAACATACATTTTGAGGGGTTTTTTATATCATTGCAACATTAAAATATTTTCTTTTTTTTCAGTGTAAAGAAAATAAAATTCCTTGAAATAATTTCTTATTTCAATATTCGTTATCTGTTTCAAAAAGTTTTAATTGCATTTATATATTAAACAAATAAAGAAAGAGAAAACCTACAAATACCGATGTTTTCTGCAATGAAGTTTTGCTTTTTATATTTTCCTTAGAGAGACTAAATATTTTGCAAAATAACTTCAAATTTTTTTTACCTTAATTGCGGTCACAGTACCCAAACGTAGTTTTTAAAATTTCCATTGGGACGTTCAAATGAGTTTAAATGAGGGTTTTACAGAACTAAACTCTCTTTCGTAATGACTTTTCTACATTTAACACCATTAAAATAATTTACATTTCACATTGAAAGTCTTATTAGCAGAAGAGCATGGTTGTACCTGTTTATTTTCTCTAAATATTTTTGTCACTCTTTGTTTAGTAAATTATGAGCAATACTAGAAAATGAGCATGATAATTATAATACAAATGACTATGTGAAGAATTTATTTCCATTACGTTTTGCTTAAAAATCTTTAGGTAATCACGAAATTTCACGAGCTTCACTGGTTTATATGAACGAATTTTCTTTTTCGATACTTATAAGTCAATAAGAGCTCTTTAAACCATTAACAGTGTTCGAATTATTTTCTTGAAACTTTACTGAAGTAGAACGTTTTTCAATATGGTATGCGAATTTCAGATGTAATTAATATGCATAGGGTAGATGTGCCAAAAATGGACCACCTTCCAGTAATGTGCGACCTCGCAGTTTTTAGTTTATAAAAAATAATAAATGATAGTTAAGTTTTCATTATTTTTTTCTTAGCTTCCCATTGCAAGCACTATAATCTGGATTATTTTTTTTACACTTTTCATCAAAGCAATTAGAAAGCAGAAAATAAAGTTTCACTGTTTTACTGAAAATCTAATCTTTCAATGCTAAGAGCTGAATTTACTTACTTAATTTATATCTTTTTTATTTTCTTGTAAAAATTTAATGTTTTTGTTTGAATAGTAATATAAAACTCTGAAGTTCATATAACAATGGTCATTTACAAAATTTTATGTATTTCTAAGATTTTAGGAGGGATGGTTCATTACTGGATTGCTTATTTTGTGATTTTCCAGTAATGGACCACTCAAGTGACCAATACTAAAATTGTAATTCCAGTAGCGATAAAATATTTTGATTTATCTGAAAAGCTAATTAATCAAGTTTAATACTTAAATTTTACCTACTAGAATTTAAAAAAGGCAATTTCTTTATAAATAGATGTTTTTAAGAAGTCATCCAAAATTGGTACAAAAAACAAGCAGAACATTTGACAAAATCTAGATGTGTAGTTACAAAAGAAGTTGTTTTATGTTGGTTCAGAAATGTAGAATCATATTTGGAAGAAGATATTACTAATATTTTCTTCCAAATTCTAAAGCACACAGAGAGAATTTTCAATGCAGTTAAAACTGATTTTCTTTTGTGCTCTTAAAACAGGGAAATTTTTGGGACCAAAATCAGTTAAAGATGTGTTTTGTGTAGTACCGAATAACGAAAAAGAACAAATCATTGTTATGGGATGGTTTTCAGCAAATAGTGAAATTGTTCTATTGATAATAATATATCCGTATAAGAATCTCTCAAGAGAAATTTTGGAATCAATTTTTGCCAAATTGATGTGCTATATGATTATCTGAAAATGGTTGGATAGTGCAAGAACATATAAGAATATTGCAGACTATTTTTCTTTTCCTTATTTTATATAAACTTGATTTCAGTAAAACATTGTCTTTATCTTATAAATCCTTTAAATTTAAACATTTTCTTTTACGTCTTTACAATATAAATCTTTTAATGCAATAAACTTTTAATAAAATCATTCATATTTTGTTTTATATCCACATTATAAATCCTTGATTATAATAAATTCATAACTTAAATTTAAATATTTTGTTTTATGCTTTTTCATTATAAATCCATTAATGTAATGATGTTCTAACTTAAGTTTTAATATTTTGTTTTATTAGTACGCTGTCATTAAGTTCTGGAGCAAAATACAATTGAAAAAACAATTATCTATAATTTTTTGTAGGGTGTCCCATTACTGGAACGTAGGGTGTCCATTACTGAAACATAGGCAGTCCATTACTGGGCTTTTGGGTGTTTACACGTATTTCTATTATTTAAAATGAAATTTTTATTTCTAATGCGAAATGTAATTATAGGATTAGTTAAATATTGTTCAAAGATTAATATAATATGAAAGGAAAATATAATATAATAATTATAACCGTTAATAAAAAATTATTTTTTAAAGAAGTTCCTTAAGGGGGTCCATTACTGGCACATCTATCATATATATATATATATATATATATATATATATGCATATATATATATACATATATATATATATATATATATATATATATATATATATATATATATATATATATATATATATATATATATATATATATATATATATATATAGGGTTCGGCCCTCATGAGCAATGATCCCCAATTCTTCGTCTAGAAAACCCAGTCTCTGAAAGCACAGGGATTGGTACTGTTTTAAAAACATTACAAAGATTATGTGAAAGTGATAGTCTTCATTAATCGTTTTACCACTTATTTTCTTTTGACTGTAAGATATGTTCATGATCAAAGTCGCACCAATAATTAATATGACAGTTCTATTTTTTTTCTGATTTATTAAGAAAGGTCAGATATGCATTGAAAAATCTGAAAACCAACTTTTAAAAAATAGTTAAGAAAAAATTTCACTGTCTTTAAAAATTTTATAACTATAGTACGGACAAGATTTTTATCTTGTGTTCGAAGTTTTAACAATTCGTTAACTTTCATTCTAACGTTAACATCCAACACATACTTTGGAATAACATTCAGAGGAAAGAACATGAATAGCATTTCGTTCAGAAAAGTTATCCTTATGTACTAATTCTGTGTCATATTTTTTACTTTTTCAGAAATTTATATAAATTAGACATGAATCTCGGTACTTTCTTTAAATTCAACATGATACATATTTTTCAAGCTATATTGAAATGAAAATACTGCTTTAACTCGATATAATAAAATCGTTCATCTATAACATTCTAAAAACCTTGTCTTACATACAATGTAACTTTTAACTAGCATTTTATCACTCAATATTAAAGACATTTTAAAGTTCTCTTTTCGTTTTAATACTCACATGCAAAATATACGTTTATATTGTCATTAGTGTCATGAAAAATGTACGTTGTTATCTTTTTTTTTCTTTTATAATTTAACAGTAAGAATGTGTTTTAATCGTGAAGTATTTCAAAATATTATTATTAAACTTCTTTTTAATCGAAAATAATACAACAATAAGTAAAGAATATTTTTATTTTATTATTCACATGTGTAGTGTACGTAAATATTATTTTTTTATCTTTTTGAACCAGGCATAGTTTCTACAACTTGTCCCATTTTCAAACAAAAATTTAATCTATATTAAAGATTTCTTGGCCTTTTATAATTTACCAGTAAGTATAATTTTTAATTGTAAAATGTTTGGAAAAATTATTATTATTATTATTAACAATAAGTAGAATAATGTCATTTTATTTTAATAAATACATATGATATATATGCAAATATTATTTTTTTATCTTTTTAATTGAGGCGTAATTTTACTTTTTTTTCTGGTTCTTGAGCGAATCCTTTATCTATTTTAAAGATTGCTTTATCTTTTATAAATTACCACTAAAAAAGTTTTTAAATTAAAAGTATTTTTAAATAATATTATTACATTTTTCTACAAAATATCCGACTATAATAACAATAATAAAAACTTTTTATTTTAATATTCACATGTGAAGTGTGCCTAGTTATTATTTGTTTATCTTTTTAAATGAGACGTAATTTCCACAATCTTTTTAGTTCGCAAAGAAAACCATTATGTATTTTAAATATTTCTTTACCTTTTTTAATTTGCCAGCAAAAAAAAAAAAAAAAAAAAAAAAAAAAAAAAAAAATAATTGAAATGTTTGGAAGCATTATTGTAGTACTAGATTAATTTATGACACCAATTTTATGTCGGTAAATTAATTATAAGAGACATAAAATTTTCATGTGGGTGAAAAAAGTCCGGGCCAGGATTCGAACCAGGGATGTATTGGCTGAAGCAGCCAATGCTCTTCCAACTGAACCATCCCGGACACGTACACTGGCGGACCCAGTGTTCGTGTTTTTTCACCCACTAATATTAAGTATAGTATAATTTCGTATGCAGCGTTTTCTGCAGTTTCTATATATTGACCTTCGATTTATTCTGTTGAGCTAATCCATAGCATCAGACCAGGTTATATGATCGTTGAGGTTATTCGGGTGAAATAGTCCGCCAGTGTTCGTGTCAGGGATGGCTGAATTGGAAGAGCATTGGTGGCTTCAGCCAATGCATCCCTGGTTCGAATCCTGGCCCGGACTTTTTTTCGCCCACATGGAAAATTTACGTCTCTTATAATTTTCTTACTTTTCTTTTTAAATTAGACAATAACACAATAATAGGTAAATTATTGATTTTTTTTTCTTTTTATAACAACATGTGATATGTAATTAGATAATATTTTATTATCTTTTTAATGAGGTGTAAATTTCACATTTTTTTTCGTTCTGAAGCAAATACTTTATCTATTTTCTTGTTATAACATAACAGTAAGAATGTTTCTAACCTTAATGTATTTCAAAACATAATTATTCAACTTTTTATAATTAGACAATAACACAACAACAAGGTAAAAATTGGCTCTTTAATGTAATATTCAACTGTGAAGTGTACGTAAATATTAATTGTTTGTCGTATTAAATGAGACGTAATTTTCACAGTTTGTTTCGTTCTTAAACGGAAATTTGATCTATTTTAAAGATTTATTTAACTTTTACAATTTACTAGTAAAAAATGTAAAATAATTGGAAATATTATTATTGCACTTTCTTTTTTATTTGACAATAATATAAAAGTATAAGTAAAATGATGACTTTTTCTGAGATATGAAATTAAAAAAGAAATTAACTAAATTAATAAAAACTAAAAATATTAGACAAATTTAATAATTTAATATATATATATATATATATATATATACCCAGCAAGGACATAACTATCAGCATACGATCGGACAGGAGCCGTCAGTGTCGGTTAAGTGTCGGTAACAGGTTGGCACCTGAAACTTAAGAATCTGCTATTTTGACAGCCGGTTACGATAATCGGTCCAAATTTGGTTGTATATCGGCAAGCGACTTATACCGGCAAGTGACGCAGGACCGATATCTGAGTTCTGATAGTGGACCGATCAGATTTGCCAACATCGCCATCGGTCCGAATTCAGAATATTTAGTCTTAACCGATTCCTTTCATTTTCTCAATTTTATTCGAGTTTGAGTTTTGATAAGAAATGTATATTTCATATATTTCATTAAAAATTCTGACTGTGATAAACAGAAAATATGTCAAAAATAACCTATATTTATTTATTTAAAATTATTATTTTTGAAGTAATTTTTAAAATGACTTACAATTATTTTTTTCACAAAAGAATTTTTAAATTGTTTCCTTTAAATTGTTATTCACTATTAGAAAATTAATCATAGAAAAACAGAAAAAACCTTTGTATGGTAATTGAATTTATTTTCTATTTATCTATTTATTTTAAAAGCAATAACTCAGTTTCTTATTTTATTTTAATATTAATAACTAGAAAGTGCTTGAAATTATTTTACAAGGTAAAACATATAAAAGAAATATACCCATTTTTTTAACATAAAAAAAATCAGATTTTTTTTTAAAACATTATCTCACAAATGAAAAATAAATTAATATTACTATTTTATTTTAAGAATTAAAAAGTATTATTGCAACAATTATTCAGAATTAATATTGCTACATAAAAAAAAATATTCTGCTAGCTCTATGTATATATATATATATATATATATATATATATATATATATATATATATATATATATATATATATATATATATATATATATATATATATATATATATATATATATACATATATATATATATATATATATATATATACATATATCTATATATATAATGTTGAAAAAAATCATATTTTCTGAGCCTTTAAACAAAATGTACATAAAACAACATTAGAATTTTACCCGTTTGCAAGGCGTTCAGAGGGATATATGTATATATACATATATAATTTCGTTTTTTAAGTTAAGAAGTTTGGAACTACAAAAACACGAATTAAACTTTAAATAGATTTCTTAAAAGTTTTATATATATATATACAGGGTGGTCATAAAAAAACTTTGCCAATATATGGAGCTCTAGAGGCCAGTCCGTTCAACCGATCGAGGTGAAATTTCAGATATGACTATTCAGTGGTATGTGCTCAAGATTCTCTGAACGACAACAAAATGGCGCTCACGGTTACGGTTATAGTTACAGAAACTCGAAAATTTCCAATGGCAACACCCATTTTTTCTCATCGCAAAATGATCAGCGCATGCGAAAACCCTAAAGAGCGCTGGAACGCTATGGTTATTGCAATAAATGGACGCGTTATGCTTGCACAAAATCAGCTCTACGAACGGCCCCCAAAAAACACGACTAAGGCGCACGCAGAAAATTTTAATATGACAGAGACAAAATACCAATCACGGAACGTCGTTTGCCAGATATTCAGCGTAGAAAACGGATAAAAAGTCTCTGTGTCATATGCAAATTTACTCCTTGCGCGCCAATCGTGTTTTTTTATAGGGAGGGGGGGGGGATTCGCAGAACAGTTATTTGTGCGTGCATAACGTGTCCGTTTCTGGCTATACACGTACGGTTTCAGTGCTCTTTAGGGTTTTTGCATGCGCTGATCATTTTGCGATGAAAAAAAATGGGTGTTGTCATTGGAAAATTTTGAGTTTCTGTAGCTGTAACCATAACCGTGAGCGCCATTTTGTTGCCGTTCAGAGAACCTCGAGCTCATATCTCGGAATAGCTATATATGAAATTTCACATCGATCGGTTGAACGGATTGGCCGCTAGAGCTCCATGTACCGGCAAATTTTTTTATGACCACCCTGTATATATATATATACAGGGTGTCCGAAAAATCTGCAAACGGTCGAATAACTCGAGAAATACATATGAGATTGAAAAACGTAAATATACGTGTTAAATATTTTTAAATAGGCTACTCAGTGATACCAAATTTGACCTTCGAAACCGACCCCCTGGGGGTCAGAGGGGGTCCAACTTTAAAATCTTAAATTATAACCCCCCTTTTTTATTGCAGATTCGGATTCTACCGACAAAAATACGTAACTTTTGTATTTAATGTTTATTTCGAATCCTGGTTTATCACGGTGTAATCGAGCATATTAAATCGATACATTTTCGGCTTTTCCAACGGGATTTTCCCTAATGGAAACTAATTAGGGAGAATTTATGACATCAAATTCTTCGTCTTTTGCAGGAATAGCGTTTCCTGAAAATCACCCGTGCCGATTATTTCGATAGTGCTACACAGATAAAAATTTGATCCATTTGCTGTAGCGTCACTCCACAGCTTTTATAGAATATCTCTTTCATGACCAATGAGAATGTTCCATAACACAGTAAAGTACACTGTAAAAAAATTGACCCTTTTGCTGCATCGTCACTCCACTGCTTTTATAGAAAACGATTACTTTACTGTGTTATGAAGCATTCTCATTGGTCACAAAAGAAATATTCTATAATAGCTGTGGAGTGACGCTGCAGCAAATGGGTCAAATTTTTAACAGTGTAGCACTATTGAAATAATCGCCACGGGTGATTTTCAGGAAACGCTATTCCTACAAAAGACGAGGAGTTTGACGTCAAAAATTCTGCCCAATCAGTTTCGATTAGGGAAAATTCCGCAGGAAAAGCCGAAATATGTATGGATTTAATATGCTCAATTACACCGTGATAAACGAGGATTTGAAATAAACATTAAATACAAAAGTTACGTATTTTTGTCCGTTGAATCCGAATCTGCAATAAAAAAGGGGGGGTTATAACTTAAGATTTCAAAGTTGGACCCCCTCTGACCCCCAGGGGGTCAGTTTCGAAGGTCAAATTTGGTATCACTGAGTAGCCTACTTAAAAATATTTAACACGTACATTTACGTTTTTCAATCTCATATGTATTTCTCGAGTTATTCGGCCGTTTCCAGACTTTTCGGACACCCTGTATATATGACAAGTTTTATCATATGAATTTGTTTACAAATAATATGGCTAATCGTCACGAAAAAATCAACATTTTAACTCAATAATAAAAAAAATTAAATGCCTCCAGCACACCCTTAAATATTAATTTTGCAAATAAAGAAGAATTATGTGCTATTGCAAAAGATTTCTCAAAAGATAATAGTGCTGATGCATAATATATTATTAGTATACACGACAAATCATTTATACTGCACAGATATTCATATTCCATGCAGAAAAAATATACAAATATCTTCCAAAGATAAATTTAAAAATAAGATATATATATGTATATATATATATACAAATATATATATATATATATATATTTTCGGTATAAGGAGCTGTTTTATTAAATGAAAATTTTCTATTAATCTTTCTCAAATATATAGAAATATTTTAAAACAAGCAAACTAGTTGGATGTGCCAATCCCAAAACTTTCTTCTATCTCATACGTACATTTTAATATTTAAAAAAAAAATAGTTACTCATTTTAATGCTTTAATAATTTTAATTCAATACCATACCAACTTTGATTTTCATCTTAAATTTCTGCTTCAATCAATTAATCGGAGTAAAAACGAATTTCCGTCTCTGCACGAGCTGAGGACAATAGAATGATAGGCAGATTTTTTTTTTCAAATTCAGGGAGGACCTACTTGCCTTACCAAAAAATAATCATATACAAAAAATTTAGTTCAGTTCTAGAACTAACTTCATACACTTTTATGCGGTGCAATATTGAAAATGGCATAAAATTCGCTATTGCAGCGCCCCCTTCCGGCGAATTTTTTTTAGATTCAGGGCGATCCAACTAGCCATAGCCATACACTTACACAAACAATTTTGTTCAATTCGATGCATAACTTCATGTACTTTTGGTCGGTACAATATTGAAATTGGCACAAAAATCGCGATTGCAGCGCCCCCTTCCAACGGATTTTTTCAAATTCTGGGAGGACCAACTAGCCATAGTCATATATATACACAAAAAATTGGTTCAATTCGATGCATAACTTCATATACTTTTGGTCGGTACAATATTGAAAATGGCACAAAAATGGCGATTACAACGCCCCCTTCCGGCGGATTATTTTCAAATTCAGGGAGGACCCACTAGCCATAGTCATATATATACACAAAAAATTTGGTTCAATTTGATGCAGAACTTCATATACTTTTGATTGGTTTAATATTGAAAATGGCACAAAAATCGCGACTGGAGCGCCCCCTTCCGGCGAAATATTTCAAAACTGAAGGAGGACCTGCTTGCCACAGCCAAAAACATTCACAAAAAATTTGGTTTAATTCTATGCATAACTTCATACACTTTTTGATGGTAGAATGGCGACATACAGACACACAGACACACGGACAGACAGACATTTTGTAAAAACAGGTTTTTTGGAATCTCTGACCCCTAAAACGTGTAAATCCGTCGAAAACCGGAAGTCGAAAAAATTTCGATTACAATACTTTCTTCTATTGAAGATAGAAGAAAGTAACAACAACAAAAAATCTATTTTATTTAATTTTATAATTAAATAAAATCTATTTTATTTAATACTTTAATAGGCATTATAAAGTCTAAAGTTCATTACAATGTTAAATAAAAAATTATGGTAATTTTTTCCTTTATTTATGCATAAACAATATATGAAAATTGATAAACATTAACTGCGTTTAGATAAATTTTTATTATTTCTATATGAATTCAAATACATATCGCGAAAGAAAACATCATTTTTTTTTCACTTCATGAATGATCAACTAATGGACTTACCAAAGATAACTTCTTTATATATTATGTAAATAAATGTTCACACAATGGCCTTTTCAACTTTTATTCTTTACCAAAAATAGTTTTTATCATCCGGAAACAATATTCGACAACCGAATTCGTTTTATTTTACTTTCTCTTGAAAATCTGATTTTTGACAGTTGAACAAATAAATTGTTCAGAGTAGCAGCTGGTTCAATCTTTTTTTGGATAAGAAAAGTGTTAACATACACATGAACGAGCTCGTTAAAATACTTAGCTTGAATACTTTTAATAACTATTGTAATCTATTTACATATTTCTATTACATTTATTTAAAGAAAGCATGAAATTTTTAAAGAACGAAGATTGACAGTTATTTTATCTTATATTAGAGCCCTGTAGTTTAAGTTACATATTGCCCTTTTATTCAATTCTTTATTTATATTCTATATAAGATATTTGTTAAAATGTCAGAAATAATAATAACAACTTTTTTTTAAATAATATATAATGAATTTAATTTTTTTAATTATATTTGCTACTATTTTAAAGTACATCTTCTATAGCTTCTACATTTTTTAGTTTTAATTTCTTATATAATTGCTTTTTACGTTGAATCCCTGCTATATTAAAAAAAATAATAATAGGATGTGCCAATCGCAAAAATTTCTGTATACATACACTGTAAAAAAATCCGTTGAATTTACAGCAAAAACTGCTGGTAGCAATGTTTTCAGCAGTTCTTGCGGTAAATTTAATGGATTTGTTTTTTACAGTGTATGTATATGTTAATATTTCAAGAGGTTCTTACGCTTGTTAATATTTAAGTGTTATTACTTCAATATTGCAACAATTTTAATATTATTATAATTTTATGTTTCATTTTATTAATCGAAGTGAAAGCAAGTTAATCTCAATCATAATTATAAATAAAATCAATAATTCTCATTATTTTGCTATGCATCTAGTGTTTAACAATCACAATATTAACTGGATACAATGCTAACTGTATAATCAAACTATAAAAAAAAAACCGAGAAAATTTGTTATAATATCCTTTTCCTGCGAATTGTTACCAAATTCATCACATTGGCAATAGCAAAAATATACACATGAATTTTGGGTCACTTTCTGCACAAATTTATATCCCTTTTCGATGATACAATAATGACAATTGCACCAAAATCTTTAATACATCATACACTTTCGGATGAATATTTTTTTAAATTATAATTTTTAAAAAAGTACAAAAAAGTGGTTTATCTCTATGCACAACTTTTTATTCGTTTTTATGATAAAAATAAAAGAAACAGTCATTAAGACAGACAGACATTTTGCACGAACTTTTTTTAGAGATCTCCGAATCTAAATGTTTAATTTCGTCGAGAACCGGTAGTTGAAAAAAAATTTATTACAATATTTTCCTCATTAGAAAAAAAAATGTAAAAAATAAAAATCCATAAAGAAAGTCACGTTTTTTCTCATAACACTTATTTGTTCTTTTTTAGGTGCGTTCGTAATTATGTAAAAACGTAGCACCTATTGTTGTCGTTCAGTCCGTCCGCCTGTCTGTCCACATATAACAACGCCAAACTACCCTACTGAATCGTTTGAAACTTAAAATACATAATTATTACATAATTTTGTCGAGTCATTTCAAATTTTAAGAGAATCGGATGGATAGATCAATTACAGGGACGATCAAAAGTATTCCGTTACATTACAGTCAATGGGGAAAAATGTTTCAAATGCATTTTAATCGTTCGAAATTTTAATTACATACTTATTACATAATTTTGTCAAGTCATTTAAATTTTTTTGAAAATAGGATGCATAGATCAAATACGCGGACAATCAAAAATACTCCGTTACATTGCGGTCAATGGAAAAAAAAGTTTCAAATGCATTTTAGTAATATTACACTCATTCGAACACAATAATATTGATACGCATCATAAAGTACATATTCTAATATAGATTTTTCATAATCTGATGTGCAAAGAACATTTGTTAATGATTTACAAGGCCAAACAAAAGTATTCCATTACATCATGAGTATAGAGTGAACATTGTTTGGTGCGCATTTTAATTGTATTAAACTAGTTAGCATTTTATAAAACTATTTACAATTTTATGACTATACTATTTACAATTAATTTATTGACTATAAATATTTACAATTTTATGAGATTGATATAGAAGAGAGATATTTTAAAAGCTTCGTTATCGTACGAACGCACCTCATTTGCTACGCTTCACGTGCAATTTACAACTTGTTTCATTTTGTAAAGATTTTAATGCGCTATTTTAAATAATAGAAAAACATGTATCCCTGTCAACCTACATAAACGTTATCGCAGTACTACTGCTAAAAAACAGAGCAATTTAAATTATAATTTTCCCTTTCCAAATGTAACACTTCCAATACTCTCTTCAGTTATAGCTCGTACAAAAGTATATTTAACAACTTCTACCTTCGAACCAATTCCTTTTTCAAAAAGTATAAAAATACGAGTAAAATGATATATTTTTTTTTTCTGATATAAAACGTTTATGGGCCCTTTAACGTACTTATTGTTTTATAATGAGAAATGTACCTTAGGGTAAATTCTTTATTGATATAATGTGCAGTAACAGATGTAAATTTTCCATGTAAGTGAAAAAAGTCCGAGCCAGGATTTTGGGTGAAATAATCCACCAGTGTTTGTGTCCGGGATGGCCCAGTTGGAAGAGCTTTGGCGGCTTCAGCAAATGTATCCCTGGTTCGAATCCTGGCCCGGACTATTTTCACCCACATGGAAAATTTAAATCTGTTATAATTGACTTACCGATTGAAAAATCGTGTTAAAAATTAATCTAATAACGTACAATAATTGTAAAATAGAAGATTAAGATGCATTTATATTATTATTTTATGAATGAAATAACGAATATATATTGTTTACAAGAATTTATGCTGTTTGAGTTCATTTTTATTTAAATATGTGTGTTTTATTTTCCTTTTCTGACACATATTATCACAATATATATATATATATATATATATATATATATATATGTAATAAAATAAAAAAAATTGCGCCATTTTATTATCTGTTAACTTCAATTCTAAAATTTGTGGAACGTATTTCAATCTTAATTTCGTAATGTATTAACTTGTAACAGCTAAAATTCTTTTTCTTATTTTATTTATTAATAAATTATTGCTTGCTTCTCAAAAAATGCGGGAAGTATTTCGTAACCTTTTTACTTTCTGGAATATTCCCGGGATTTTATTTTTATTTTTTATTTAACATCGCATGATCGGTGTTATTGCGCGTTGTTAAAGGGCTTGTTATTTGCGAGGTAATAAATAGATCCTGCCCGAGGACACGCCTCCTTAGACCAATCAGAGCTGATCATCTTTTGACGTTGAAACTCGAGTTAATCCTAATTGGATTTTTAAATTGATTGACGCGGAGTAGGAGGGAGCAAGTTTCTACTTGTCGTGAAAATGTTCTTTTTTCATTTGGTTTTTTAGTAGCGTTAGATTGCATCTTTCCTTTAAACTGCTCGGAAGTCATGTCTGTTTTTCCGAGAATGTAGAACGCCGGAATGTTGCAGCTTAGTGAGCGAAAGCCGTAGTGATAGATGTGGTGAACGGTGATCTGTGGAGTAACTTAAGTTCGTGCTCTAAATAATAAAGAACTAAAACTGATTTTCTTGCATTGTTATTGGAGAAACTCCTACGAGAACAAATCCATGGCTTATCCACTTACCAGAACGACTGCTCTGCTTATACCGCTATTGATTCTTAGTGAATATTAGTATTATACAGACAACACGGTATTCTACTATAGCTTATACACTATTATAGAGCATCGTCTTCGTATCATGACATATATATATAATATTACTTATCGGTCTACATTGTCTTGTCGCTACATAAAGCAGAATATTTCAAGTTTTATCCCGACTTTTTTAATTAAAAAAAAACATTTACTTTAAACTATACAAAATATCAATGGAAAGGAATACTTCCATAGAAAAAATAAAATGAAGAATATTACAATTTTTTCGAATACACCTAAAATGGTTAAGTTTATGTCGTAACCACACACTAATATATTCATTCAGCATATAGCATTTTCTTTAAACATTTATGTTCAAACAAATATAAATTCCTTCATACATAAACACCATTTGATAACACGTATTTTTTTTGCCAGTTTTTTCTTACTTCTGTTTAAATAATCTGTGCACAATAGCAGATAGTTTAACATTTTTCATCAAAAGAATCAATGACATAAAATTTATGAAATCTAGAAAAGTTATTCGTAACATTTATATTATAAATTCTTGTATTCTACCTACTCATTCCAATTTTGTACATTGCATATGAAAAATTATTTGCTGCATTGTATGTTTCTTTATGTTGACCTCTTCGAGAACCAAGCTTTTTACGAAATGTTTAATGTCTTGTCACCGGTTAAAAAAAAAAAAAAACTCGAGAATGTGGTCCGATTAAAAAAGAATGTTTTTACAGTAAACTTTTACTGGCGGGGATTAACAAGGATTCTGAAGCATTTATGCGGAACGTATGAATGTCGCTCGTCCCCAAGGTGTTATATAATATAAGAACATATGTTTTTCTAATGTACAGTCGACTCTCGTTAATTCGAATCGGATAATTCGAATCTTCGCTTAATTCGAACTAAACATGAAGTCCCAAAATTTTCAATGGCAATATAACGTTAGAAATTTTCATTAATTCGAACTCATTTTCTCTTGACTTCGCTTAATTCGAACTAACGAGAAATCCGATTTTTCATTTTTCTTTTCTTTTTCACGGAGTTCAGATTGTTTGAATAACTTTCTTTCTTTTATTTTTGTGAAACTTGTTCCGAACGAGTATACATATAATCCAATGAATTTGATATACACTTTTTTAGTGCCCCGTCTGTCCATCAGTGACGCTTTATTTTTTTTCTTCCATCGTGCTTGTTTCTAATCCTTTTATTAGTTTATGTATTTATCCATTCTAATTCAATATTAAGTTATATTCTAATGATAATAGACGAAATAAAGTTAAAAAATACTATAATATTAATTCCTTTGTAATAATACCATATTAAGCATGTTTTTATTTCATATTTTCCATAATTCGAACTTCGGATAATTCGAATATTTCTTGTGGTTCCGACGAGTTCGAATTAACGAGAACCGACTGTATGTAATTTTGTGTATGTAAAAAATCTGCTCTAAGCCATACAATATGTAATAGTTAATGCTTTAAATACTCTTTACCAAGAACATTCAATAGCAGTACCATCATTCATGTAGCCCTCGGTGGCAAGGCAAAGAATGAATTCCTTAAAATATTCCCCGCTCAAATCAGACATAGATGAAATCACTTATAAATTGATTCGTGTTTCATAGAATAGTAAACAATTCCACTAATATTCCAGTTTTAACTGCACACCGGAGTAAGATGCCGCCATAACAGACAGAAAGATGATATTACCGCAATAAAACTTCACCCGTTAAAGACTTTATGACAGGGTTTTGTTTAACATTTGAAAAAATACAAAAATCTGTTTCAAAAATCAAAATAATCGCGTTATATACGAAAGTGCGTATGAATACACGATTTTACAGCAACGATTAGTATTGCGAATAACCTTACTAGAAAATGCGTTTTTATCCAGTACGATTTTTTGCACAGAAGAAAAAAGAAAATAATTCTCCCATTCGGTTGCATAAATAGTGACGCAATACGGCTCTAGCATTGCTTCGTCAGGAAATGTTCAAATGATATTTTCTATTATCATATGATTAATAACTGACTACATCGTGTGACAATATTCGTCTTGTTTCAGACAATCAAATATTCGTTAAACTTTCATTAATCTATTTGAAAAGCTAATATGAAAGTAATTAACATACCAGTAATTTTTTCTAAAATTTGAAAAAAAAGAAAAAAGAAAGAAAAAAGAAACATTGGATCCGAAAACGTTAAATTACATTCATAATACTCGGATATTTACTAAGTGTCATCAATATGTACTAGTGACAATAAAGTATACTTTAATAAAGAAATTAGACAATAGATCTATTCGTTATTTTTCGCCGAATGAAGATTTATCGAATTCCTTGAATTACAATAAAATTATCAGGATTTAGCGAAATGTTGAAAACATTAGATTTGGCGTACAATTTTAGGATAATAAATGGCATAGGACAAATTCAACGCCAAATGAGTGACAAAGTTTGCTATTTTTCGCCTAACACTTGCGTTATTGGAGAAAAATAAATAAATAAATAAATTTTGCAATAAGAATGAGTTTTTAAATATTCGCCATAGTAGCCGAGATCCATGATTTGGCAGAGCAGGTTTAATCGATCTCTTTTTATTAAAACTAGGCATTTCTCTTCGACCTTTCAAGCTGTTATTTTGCAAAAATTAGGTAATGTTATATCTTTGCATAATATGGCTGAATTATTGTTTAAAATAAATTTTAATAAATGCCATGTACTTTTTTTTATCACAGCATATCAAATATTATTTTAAATCGAAATTAAATAATAAAATTTAATAAACATTTTTATGAATATTTCTTCCCAATTTTTTTTAATTTGTTCTTATTGTTAATCAGAATAAAACATTTAAAACATAACAAAAGTAAATTTTTAATTTTCAAAAAGCCTATTTGAACAAATAAAATCTTAAACGCATTCTTTAAGGCACCAAAAGAAAAAAAAAGAGTTTTTTTTTACGAAAAATATTAAATATTTATCTTACGCACATATTAATTTAAGTGCTTACATAATGTATGAGTAATTTGTAAAATGTAAGCCAAATTGCCCCATTCGCTGCGCCTTAAAGAGATATTTCTCATTACCATATAATAAGAGATGCAATTTCAGAAATTTCATTTTTAAAACAACGTAATTTTTGCATATATTAGGAAAGATTTCACTGATATTAGTTCTAAAAAATATGTTAGTTTCACAAAAAGAAAATATCCTTATAAATATTTTAAGAAATTTAAAAAGTTTATCTTGATAATAGATTTTTAAGAAGATAATTATTATTAGTTTTTTAATTACAATCAAGATGAAATAATACTTAATGTAGTAGTCTTATAGCTGTTGCAAAGTGTAAACAATTTAATCGCAAATAAATGAAGCGAACTTATAACATTTTCTTATTATTTAGATATAAATATGTTAGCTAAATAAATATGTAGAAAAAAATCATTGTATATATTGACCGATACGTTACATATTCACATAAATACGCGTTTATGCATGAATATGTTTACATGCATATTTACATACGTAAAGTTGTATAACCCTGCTGTTCTGTTCGCATTTACTGTACGTATGTAGTGCTCGGGTCAATGTGACCCGATTTAGAATATTATCTTTTCTAGCAGTAAGTGAAAATAACTATTTTAGAAATAATTAAAAAATAGTAAAATAAGCTTAAATATATATCAAATAATACAAAACACCAGTAAAATAAATTAAAAATATTTGAATACTTACTTTTATTTACAATTTGGACAAATTCGGACGTGAAATTTGCAAGTGTGTTTTTTGCAATTGTAACATAATATATTAGTTTTGTTGTCGTTGGTTGATGGGCAGAACTTGCATCTTGCACGTTTAGTACACAATGAAGTGTTCTCATCTGATTCCGAGGGTACGTTTGCACTTTTACTACGCATTCTCTTCACAATTTTGACTGAATCTTCGCTTCTGGGAAGATGTTGTCTTACTTCAATGTGTGGAAAAATTAGAGATTTCCCCAATTCTTCTAAAAAGAGCCTTCGTTTGGTTAATTTATTTTCATTCCATTTGCTGTTTATTGAAATCCACAGAATAAATGCATTGTAAGCAGATGTATCAAGCATATTATAGAATACTAGCATAGACCAGCGATTTGTTTTTTCTCTTACAAGTGTATGTACTCAAAAGTTGATCAAGACTATCCACCGCCCTTTTAGTTGCCTTATAATCTAATATCATTTGTGGTTTTTTGTCAGGTCTGTCGCTAACTTCATTTTCATGATGGAAAGGCTCATAAGAATAACATTTTTGTTCTTTTTAGGGATGTAGTTTACAACTGTTGTATCTTCTGTAAAATAAAATGATGAGCTGTGCACTTTTTTGTTTAGCATTATCTCAGGAAGTTAGGGCTTATTTTTGTAATGGTGCCAAGCATAGTCATTTTCCGTTTTAGAAGAAATTTTCCCAAGTTATAGGATGTGAAAAAGTTATCACATGTAACATTGTGCCCCGAATACCCATAAGTAAGGTCACTCACAACCCGCATACTCTGACTTTTCTCTGGCTTTGATCCTTGATTTTTTCCAGTATAAATTTATGCATTTAGTACATACGAAGTTTTGCTATTACATAAAGTCCATATTTTTATCCCCTACTTGGAGGGTTTACTAGGTATATATTGTTTGAAAGGGCATCGTCCACGAAATCCTACTAATTGTTCATCTACAGTAACATTTTCACTTGGATTATACAATTTAGGTTGAATTTCTATCCACTTTTCTCAAATATCTCGAACAGCAGCTAATTTATCTACAGACCTTCTTTCTTGCCAGGTAGATTTATTGTCAAAACGAATAATTCTCGATATCATATTAAAAGTTTCGAGGGACATTGTAGCACGAAATATATTTCTGCCTGTTTCTTGATTCCACAAACTTTTTGTTGATTCTCCATATGATTTGTTCACACCAGCTAATATTAATAATCCGATGTATGCTTGAAAAGTTTCAGTACTAATATCTTTCCACTCTTTTTCATACATTTTTCTTCCTTCTATATTAGTCATTTGTATGATTTCGTTCTCGATTGTAGAATTGAATACCGTCACAAATGCGCTTTTTATGTCAGTTATCCTTGTCGTTGCATATCTTGTGACACCTGGCGTAGTTTTTATAATATTAGCAGACGTTAATCGACCAGAATGAAGAAGGGGATTCAATTTCCATACTATTTCACGATTCTTAGACTGAATACTCTGTATAGTGTGCGTCTTTTGAATATCAATATCAAAATCGTTGTCAGAACTTTCACTTTCAATTTCCTCACTTGCATGATTTTCATACTCAGACGCATTTTCCTCTTCGCTGTTAGATGCTTCCATTAATTAAGCAATATCAGCGTCGCTCAAATTTCTACGATTCGCCATTTTTTCACTAATACTCAGATAAACAACTGTTCTTCAGATTATTAGAAATTGAAATACAGCAAGAAAAAAGAAACGCTACTAACAGGTGCATTTTTTCCCTTCCGCTAATGATATCAACATTTCACTTTGCTCTCCTGTCACGTGATCTAACACCTGTGCCAACGAAACAGATTTCGAAATAGACACGTTGCAGTAATAATTTTTATTGAATGATTCCAAACAAAATTAAAAGTGCATGATAAAATTATTTTTTAACTCGGGTCAATATGACCCGAACAGTACATTAGGACTAAGTTAAAAAATATCTCTTGGAAATATAAATAAACGTAAATACTTCTAGGAATATATAGTTATATTACTAATGAACAAAGTCAAAAAGTTTCATGGAAATATCTCTGCGCTAATTTTTTTTATAAGTGAACAATAAAATTTTCGGGTCAAATAGACCCGAACAGAACAGCAGGGTTAATCAATAACAATTTCTAAGATTACTCAGACTAATGTTAGGATTATATATTTTTATATATATCTATGTATATGCATATATACATTGATTTATTTACACATAAACTATATCAAAATATTTATACTTATATGTAATGATATATATATATACACTGTTAAAGTTTTTGCTTTACCATGAACCAAATTTTGGTGCCCAGTAGTTGCCACCATAAGATGTTGAAATGTCTCACCAACATTTGGAGCTTCTTACTTCAACCTTGTTCCAACTATTTGCACTAAGCTTTGTCATATCTTCACATTTCCCGGCGCAGGTGTACCCTCTTTGTTCCCACGGCTTGGAATGTATCGGGCGACCGGGTGAATAGTCGACCGCTACAAAGAATTATTGAGCTTTTATGTGGGCAGTGAGAAAATAAGCAAGTTGTCTCCAGCTGAGTAATCTACGAGGATTTAGTGTCATGCCTGAATAATTACTGCCTCCCGCGCTTTGTGTACGATCTATGTGGAGGTCACCTTACAGTCCAGGTGTGTTTTGCCTGCATTTCTCTTGCTAGCGTACAGATTTCCCTTGGCTGTGAAATCAGTCAAGGGGAGGTACTATTTGTATATCGAATGGAAGAAGGACGTTTTGACTCCTGGATCGAGATTGGAAGTCCGCAGGAAGGTGTCTTTTCTCTCCCCCCCCCTTGTGAATGTTGACCAGGGAAGGACTTTTCGCTGCTGGTCGGAGAGATAGAGAATAGATTTCTCACGATTAAGTTGGGAAGAGTTGAGCTCTCCCAGACGACTGCTATACCTCTGTGGAGGTTGTTTATGCTATACCCGATATCGGGGTTTGAAGTCCGGGGTGTCCGGCAAGCCAACCACTCTGCAAAGTCAGAGCACTTGTAACCTTCATTTCTTCATTAAATTTACAATTGTTGAGTTTTATAAATTTTAGGCTTGATTATTTAAATCGACTTTTTCTCAAATTTATTGCTAGCCCATCCGCCACTACGCCACAGCTTCAACAAGAGCTCCAAATATTGGCTCAAGATTTCACCATCTTACAGCGACAACTATTGAGCACGAAAATTTGGTTCAAACTAGGACGTTATTTTTAACAGTTACATGTATACATGCATGTGACGTTATGGCAGAGAAGCTGGAGCAAGAATAATTTCGAACTTTTTTTTTTTTTTTTTTATAATAATTGGCACAGGTTACTGGCCTAGTAACACACAGCGATCAGCTTAAATCGAATCCAATGTCAATGACAGAGTACCTGTACTTTTAGCGGAAGATCACACAAAGGGGTTAGATGACTTCTATTTACCGATGAGAATCATTTTAAGAAGATTTATTTTGTTTTTCCTTTGGATTAATTTCGTAGTGCGTGAATTTCCGTGGCGTCAAAACTTATTCTGGAACCTCCCGAAATCTCGACTCATGTATTAATGAAAATTGTTATGAAAAAGTCTATTCTAAATTATTACATGACAAATTTAACGGAAAAAGAAAAATGAATTTATTGATATGGAGTATTATTTAAATATTCTATTAGACATATTATTATTTTAAAATATACATTTTTAAAATAAATAGGTATTATTAGAAAGGGATATTTTAAAAATTATGGCATTTTACATAAGGATTTTTAAAAAGAGTTTTATAACACGGAAAATCATCTTAAATTACTTTTTTTTAAATCTGTCTAAGTAGTAAATACATGTAAGACTCTTTAATTATAATTATTTTTTTCTTTTAATTGCTCTTAAAATACGATTGAAGGATACACTGTTTGAATTAGGGAATATAGTTATCATACAAGAAATTGCAGAAAGTAAGAAAATAAGGAAATATTCCAAATATTTTAAACGTCACGAAGAAATTTTTAAAATTCTCCATGGCGCATTCCATACCAATTTAAATCGCCAATATTTTTGCAACGCTGCGTTTTACATGTATAATTAAAAGCTGCATATTTTTAATACAAAACTTAATTGGAAAAGTTAACCCCTTGAAGGGCGGTGTTGGCAAATGACAACACCTAATTTTAGTTCCAAATTGCCACACTGTCACCAGAAATTTCCTAAGAAAATTTCATTTTTAAAATGAGCAAAAAAAAAAAAAAAAATACTTTTATTAGTTCACAAATAAAATTTCGTGTAAATACTGGTGTCAATCAATTAGTTCAACATTTTACGAATACAAGTATCTTGCTCCGGAAAGGGTTAAAGGATGTTAAGAATAGAAATAAAAGAAAAAAATGCTGTAAATTTCAGAAGAAATTAGTTAATACTTTTTCCTCAATTTACATTTAAATATATTTAATGATGCACAGTATATTTTTTCTTTTGTAACTGTAAACTAAAATGGGGAATATACCGGGAATTATTTTTTTTTTTGATATATAATGCGAATGGGGTACTTTTAAAATTTCTTCTTCTTTAAAAGTTCGCTTAAAATTTTCAGGAAGATTGCTTTTATTTCTTAAAAGAAAATATTGTGATAAATATACCCCATAATTAATTAAATGTGCTCTTGGATAATATTTAAAGTAGAATTTAATTTAAAAAAATCATCTTAAAAGTCCCATAATTAATTAAATGTGATCTTGGATGGTTTGGGAAAACTTTGGGAAAAATTAGTCTATTACGTCAAAATTAGAAACCACTTCATATTGACACTCACATACATGCATACACACATACGTACACACGCGCACACACTGTAACATATATAAATGTAAATACGTATATTTATTTTGTAAACTGTGTATTTCGCATGTGCTTTAAGCAAATGCAAAATTGCATCTTTATTCTCGAGTGTGTGTGTCAAAAATTCAGAATGACCTCATATACGTACATACATTAAACTAAAAAGAAAATGTTACTACGTTGATGATTTCACTTTTTAAAATGACTTTTAATCAACGAAATAGCTTGCATAGTGAAAGATTTACGATCACGCTGATGGCATCAGTGTTGTTAAAATATTCATGATGAAATTTTTTTTCTTTAAATTGGCAATTTCATTCTTTATATGTAATATAAAATATAAGTAATAACCATACAAATATGAATATGGAAATGAAAATTATTCTTCTGTTTTATCATGATAATGTTTTAAAATTGTTCTTTCCACTGTATCATAATGTTAAATCACACTGTAAATATTCTCCATTATGAGGATATATACTTTTACGAGACAACCTATTTAAAGTTTTTCATTTTAAATTCGGCCAGCAAAATATTTTTAAAACATGTAAATGAATGCTTTAAAAATGTATTGTTATATATATTCTCTAGAAAAAAAAGTAAAATGTAATCACAATATTAAACTTTAATGGGTATTTTTTTCACATAAAAAAAAGTTGCTTAAAAGAGAAATTTGTTGTGTTTTAATTATTTCACACTAGCTGACCTCCCGGGCATTTGCTGAAACCGTTATAACAACTTGAAATAAACCAAAATTTTTATTATTTAATATGTGTAACATTTGTTTCAACCAATTTACATTTTTAAAATGGTATTTTGCATATGCATTAAACAAATACAAAATTATATCTTTATGCTCCAGTGTGTGTGTTAAAAATTCAGATTGATCTCATATAAGGTCATATATTAACCCTGCTGTTCTGTTCGCATTTACTATACGTATGTAGTGTTCGGGTCAATGTGACCCGATTTAGAATATTACCTTTTCTAGCAGTAAATGAAAATAACTATTTTAGAAATAATTAAAAAAAATAGTAAAATAAGCTTAAATATATATCAAATAGTACAAAACACCAGTAAAATAATTTTAAAATATTTGAATACTTACTTTTATTTACAATTTGGACAAAAAAATCTTACGTGAAATTTGCAAGTGTGTTTTTTGCAATTGTAACATAATATATTAGTTTTGTTGTCGTTGGTTAATGGGCAGAATTTGCATCTTGCACGTTTAGTACACAATGAAGTGTTCTCATCTGATTCCGAGGGTACGTTTGCACTTTTACTACGCATTCGCCTTACAATTATGACTGAATGTTCGCTTCTGGGAAGATCTGTCTTACTTCAATGTGTAAAAAAAATAGAGATTTCCCCAATTCTTCTAAAAAGACCCTTCGTTTGGTTAATTTATTTTCATTCCATTTGCTGTTTATTGAAATCCACAGAATAAATGCATTGTAAGCAGATGTATCAAGCATATTATAGAATACTATCATAGACCAGCGATTTGTTTTTCTCTTACAAGTGTATGTATGTACTCAAAAGTTGATCAAGACTATCCACCGCCCCTTTAGTTGCATTATAATCTAATATCATTTGTGGGTTTTTTTTTTGTCAGGTCTGTCGCTAACTTCATTTTCATGATGGAAAGTGCTCATAAGAATAACATTTTTGTTCTTTTTAGTGATGTAGTTTACAACTGTTGTATCTTCTGTAAAATAAAATGATGAGCTGTGCACTTCTTTGTTTAGCATTTTCTCAGGAAGTTCGGGCTTATTTCTTCTAATGGTGCCAAGCATAGTCATTTTCCGTTTTAGAAGAAGTTCTCCCAAGTTATAGGATGTGAAAAAGTTATCACATGTAACATTGTGCCCCGAATACCCATAAGTAAGATCACTCAATACCCGCATACCCTGACTTTTCTCTGGCTTTGATCCTTGATTTTTTCCAGTATAAATTTGTGCATTCAGTACATACGAAGTTTTGCTATCACATAAAGTCCATATTTTTATCCCATACTTGGAGGTTTTACTAGGTATATATTGTTTGAAAGGGCATCGTCCACGAAATCCTACTAATTGTTCATCTACAGTAACATTTTCACTTGGATTATACAATTTAGGTTGAATTTCTATCCACCTTTCCCTAATATCTCGAACAGTAGCTAATTTATCTACAGACCTTCTTTCTTGCCTGGTAGATTTATTGTCAAAACGAATAACTCTCGATATCATATGAAAGGTTTCGAGAGACATTGTAGCACGAAATATATTTCTGTCAGTTTCTTGATTCCAAAAACTTGTTGTTGATTCTCCATATGATTTGTACACACCAGCTAATAATAATAATCTGATGTATGCTTGAAAAGTTTCAGTACTAATATCTTTCCACTCTTTTTCATACACATTTCTTCCTTCTATATAAGTCACTTTTATGATTTCGTTCTCGATTGTAGAATTGAATACCGTCGCAAATGAGCTTTTTGTGTCAGTTATCCTTGTCGTTGCATATCTTGTGACACCTGGAGTAGTTTTTTATAATATTAGCAGACGTTAATCGACCAGAATGAAGAAGGGGATTCAATTTCCATACTATTTCACGATTCTTAGACTGAATACACTGTATATTGTGCGTCTTTTGAATATCAATATCAAAATCGTTGTCAGAACTTTCACTTTCAATTTCCTCACTAGTATGATTTTCATACTTAGACGCATTTTCCTCTTCGCTGTCAGAGGCTTCCATTAATTTAGCAATATCACCGTCACTCAAATTTCTACGATTCGCCATTTTTTCACTAATATTCAGAGATATAACTGTTCTTCAGATTATTAGAAATTGAAATACAGCTAGAAAAAAGAAACGCTACTAACAGGTGCATTTTTTTCCTTCCGCCAATGATATCAACATTTGACTTTGCTCTCCGTCACGTGATCTAACACCTGTGCCAACGAAACAGATTTCAAAATAGATACGTTGCAGTAATTATTTTTATTGAATGATTCCAAGCAAAATTAAAAGTGCATGATAAAATTATTTTTTAACTCGGGTCAATATGACCCGAACAGTACATTAGGACTAAGTTAAAAAATATCTCTTGGAAATATAAATAAACGTAAATACAGGGTTGTTATAATTAAAGTTCGCCTGTTCAGAAGGCTCTAGAGCCGGTTCTATGGCTCTAAACGAATCAGAATTTCGCTAGTACGTAGTTGAAGAGATGCGCTCTGCGAAAATCGAAAAAAAAAACTAGTTAAAATTTTTGTCACTAGGTGGCGCTGGGCCAATATTTAAGCCGTCATTTGCAGATTTCTTTATTTTCTGGGGATTTTTGAAAGATTCTGTATCTAAAGACAGATGTCAGACAATTTCTGATCTGAAAGACAGTATTAGACTTCACATTCGCTCAATCTAACAGGACAATTTACGCAATGTTGTGAAAGCACAATTCTTAGAATGGAATGCATTATTAAAAATGGCGGAGGATTCATTGAGCATGCGTAATGTTATTCTTCGTTATTTCCTCATTGCCGAGCCATATGTTTTATTTTTGTTGATGCAGATTACATCACATGGAATGATATTCATTTTTCTGTATTGTTTGGAGTCATAGGTCTGGCTCTAGATCTGTCTGATTAGGTGAATCTAATTATAACAATTCGCAGTTCGTCGAAGCTTGTTGAAACTTTTAAATTTCTGTGTTTCGTCTGGATTGACTGATATTGGTATAATGAATCTGCATACATCACTTTAAATATTGGCGCAGCGCCACCTAGTGAGAAAAATTTTGAAATTTTTTTTTTCGATTTTCTCAGAGCGCATCTGTTCAACTACGCACTAGTGAAATTTCGTTTCGTTTGGAGCCATAGAACCGGCTCTAGAGCCTTCTGAATAGGCGAACTTTAATTATAACAACCCTGTACTTCTAGGAATGTATAGTTATATTACTAATGAACAAAGTCAAAAAGTTTCATGGAAATATCTCCGTGCTAATTTTTTTTATAAGTGAACAATAAAGTTTTCGGGTCAAATAGACCCGAACAGAACAGCAGGGTTAAACTAAAATTAAAATGTTTCTACGTTGATGCTTTCATTTTTTAAAATGACTTTTGCTCAATGAAATAGCTTCCACAAAGACAAATTCACCATCATGTTGATGGTTACGGCATTGTTTAAATATTCATGACGAAATTTTGTTTCTTCATATTGGTAATTTCTTTCTTTACATGTAATATAAAAAATAAGTAATAACCATATAAATATGAATATGAAAATGAAAATTATTCTTGTGTTTCACCATAATAAAGTTTTAAAGTTGTTTTTGCCATTTATATGATAATGTCAAATTACACTGTAAATATTCCTGAATATGAGGTGATAAACTTTTACAAGACAACTTAATTTCAATTTTATATTTTAATACTTTTCAGAAGAACATTTAAAAAAATATATAAATGTATGCTTAAATTACATCAAGGTTTCGTAAATGTAGTGTTACATACATTCTTTATAAAATAAAGCATAATGTAAACAAAACATTAAACATTAATGTTTGTTTAATATTCTTTAATAATATTGTTGTAATTTAATATTGTTGTCCCTATAAAAAAAACTTTCTTGAAAAAGAAATTTGCTGTGTTTTAATTATTTCACATGATCTGACCCTCTCGGCATTTGCTGGTCACGTTATAACAACCTTAAATAAATCCTAAATCTGTATTATTTTATTTGTGTGATCCTACATTTATCATTTTACATTTTTAAATTAAAAAAAAAAATAGTGGCAAAAATGTGGCAGATATTTTTAGTGATAAAAACACTCCTAAGTAAATAGCCTGATTTCTCCTACTGATAAGTTTCGTATGTTATTTCTTGTCACTTTTCGTTAATGAAAAATACAACGTTTCACAATCATATAATACATTTTGCAAACTTTAGTCGTGTAAGTACTTAAATATTTATATATGTATATTTTTAATTAAAATATGCGCAATCGTAATCCTACGGCTAAATATAATGAAGAAATTAAATGATCTCGGGGAATGAATTACCAATATTTTTTGTGTTAATTTTTTTTTCTCAATGGCTTGCAGTAATGACAAGCGATTTTAAAGTATATGGTATTAGATGTTTCTTTCGTGTATATATTTTTTTCCAAGTCGATACGTAGTTTTTAAATATGTCAATAAATCATTGGGCACGGTTTTTCTGTATTTTAAGCGTTTTAAAAAATAATTGTTACCGTCCAAATACATTGGGTAAGTGTAAAAGTAGTAGGCCACGTACCTATAGTGGGCCACCAGTTTTCAAGGTTGAGAAACAAGTTTTCTAGTCACCCCTGTCAGATAACAAACTAATTGCTGATTGGCTGGAACCCTTATCTGTTATCAGGCAAAGGGACAACTTCAGTATTTTCATAGTTTTTGAGCTGGAATGGTGTTTTTACAGACTATACGAAAAAAACTAAAGAGAAGCTAAAATTATTTTACGTAATCATCAAAACTTCTAAGTATGACTTCATTATTGTGTATATTTAAGTGTAGAAATGTAAAAAAAAAAATTATAACTTCTGTACCAGTATGTATTAAACTCAAGAATGGAGTGGTCCACTTCCAGGGGGGCCCTACTGGAGCTTCAGAAAGTTACTATGACCCACTACTGGAGCACAGAGGAAGGTGACATTTTTTATTTTTCACTTTTTCTAGAGAATATATTTAAAAAATTTGAATGTTTATTCTTATACATGAAGGTAAGGACTAGGCTAATATATATATATATATTTTAAAAATTAACTAATACTTTAATAATAATTAGATAAATGTCCTTAAGTGGCCCACTACTGGTGCATTTACCATATTGTTGTAAAGTGTGAAAGCAATCTAAAAAGAAAATCATTTTTAGCAGAGCAGTGATTCGTATAAAGAAGTTTTTACTTCTTTTTTACATTAGGTCTTTATTTAAGCAAAAAAAAAAAAAAAAAAAAAAAAAAAAAACTGAAAGTAACAATAGTTAGAAATATTATGGTTATGCATCTTCTGAGATAAAACCGTAAAAAAAATATATCAACATCTAATAGTAAAAGAATTGAGTATATCTTACTTACCGCTTGATAGTAACAGTAGAAAAGTGTTTTTATCATCTGATTTCTTGAAAATTAAAAATTTTGAAAATAATGTACAGTCGAGTTTCTATATAACGAAATCCATCGTTCCAGTAAAAAAATCGTTATATAGAGAAATTCGATGTATAGAGAATCATGTTAAAAATCGTATTCAATGTGCGAAATTTGAACAAATATTATTTTTGATCTTTTGAATTAATAATTTGAAATGTTTAAAAGTAAATATTAACCTAACATTTTATTTCTTAAGTATTGAAGCTGTTTCAAAAAAGAGAACAGACATTTATTTGAAAGCGTAATGAAAATCATATAAGGAAGACGCATTAATTTCATACGAAGAAATCTGTGATTTTTTGTTGTTTTGATTTTAAAATTTTTACGCTCTAAAAAAGTGCTCAAATTTTAGCAAGGAATGAAAAATTGTAGTTAATATTTTCCTCCATTTGAAAGCCTCTCTTATGTGCCTCTCATTGATTCCTCTCTTACATGTGCATCAATCCAACTGACTCTGTTCTGAGAAGGATGTGGAAAGGTGTGTGGGAGATGGGATGAATTCGTTGGATTTAAAGAACAAGGAGAGAAGTAATATAAAAAAACTCAGCACTGACGATAAATCAAAAACAAGTGATGGAAAATTGATTCCATATGATTTCGAAGCCTTTTAAAACTGAGTAAATTAAGACCAATTTATGAAAAAATTCGTTACATGGAGATCGATATTTCGCTATATAGAAACTGTTTTTAATGTAATCATGCGAAAAGGGAACCGTTCCTACTAAAAATTTGTTATATAGAGAAATTCGATGTATAGAGTTTCGTTATAGAGAGACTCGACTGTATATATTTAGTTCAGAAAAAGTGAGCCCAAGCAAGCTAAGATATTTTTTGTTTTGAAATGTCGTAATGGGGCTCCAGCTGGATTGACATGCTATGTTTAATATTTTTATTTTAGGTTTTGACTTGTAGATTCCAAATATCTTTGGTGTCATTTTTTTTTCTTATACATTTTAATGTCATTTTCAAGATGGCGTCCAAGATGGCTGCCATTTACTGACTTCTTTAATATATGTAGGATATTATTGATCAGTATGTCAAATTATATGTTTTCGGGGTCAAGAAATAAAAATATATTATAAAATTAGGAGTAATTGGAGTTTCGCATGTGTTTTAAGTGCTAGGATGAAATAAAGTACAAAAATATAGAAGTCATGAGATATACAAGTGTTTTATTAACCAGCAATAAACAACCAAAATATTTAAATGATATAACATAAATAATTGAATGAACAGAATTATTAAAAACAGCATTTATATGTATACACAGTACAAGGATATTACGTATCCTCTTTTTAATTTCTAATATGGCTGTGATACTGGTAGGAAACTTGAAACTTTGTAAATTTGAAATAATATACACTCGAAAAAACACCCTATGAAGGTTAAATATTTTCCCCTTAAAATAAAAATTGGAACATATTTTCAAACGTAATTCTAAATCAAACTTTAAACAATTTATGTAAGTTAAATTAATTTAAGATATTTAATTAATTTTCTTAGATTTATCGCTTAAACGGTAGAATTTAAAAGAACTTCGTTTATTTAAAACTAATTAATATTTCCCCGCTAAAGATGGCCTCCTTCTTAACTTATTGATTCATTGCTAAATTTTGACTGTTGTTGTAATATTTTACTGAAAGTGTATAAAGTGTCTAAAAGCGTGTAATTAAAGAACACATAATCTGACTTATCTTATTTTCTGAGATGGAATTTATTGATTATCGTCAGTATTAATTAAAATTTCCTTGGAATATTTGTTTTCCAATATTTCTCATGTAGCAGATGGTAATTATAAGTTTCTTGAATGATTTAGGTAAAAAAGGATTATTTATAAGGACTGTAATTACTACAAACAATTATTTAAATTTTATATTTTATACCTGCGTTTTTAAAATTATTTGGCGATTGTTATGCTATCGATTATTGAAATGTCAGTTTTTAAATCAATAACCAGTTTTGATGAAAATAACAACGGTTAAATATAAAATACATAATCTAGCTTAATTGTTTTCGAAAAATTATATTATTGATACTATTCGCACTAATGCTATACTAATACTAATACTAGAATGATACTGTTCATACTATTTAAAACTATTTTAATATAGGAAAGATAGGGAATATTTATATAAGAGAATTTCGGCTAATACCTATATTAAAATTAAATAATCTTTTTTACTATGTATTCACAAGATTTTCGTTAAATTTTTGCCTTCGGTAAAAAATCGTTTCAAATGAAAATTAAACATATTACATCCTGTCAAACATTTTCAAAATTATATATATTTAAGAATTGCACTAAAATATATTACATTGACTTATGTAAAGATGCGGTGAAAAGAATTGTTATTATTCATTTATAGAGACACACAAAAGATTCAACTTCATAAAGGTCAAGTAAGTAATTGCTTGCGACATATTTTAATTATATTAAACTATTTCATGTATAATTTCTTAATATATGTAGCTGAGGTTTAATGTAACGTATTTCATGCATAATACAAAGTGAATTGCATTTACAGGGTAACAAAGTACATTAAATCCGAAGTACTGTATATTTTCGATGATGGCTGATAGATGTATGAAATGTATTTTTAATTATGATATAAAAGTTTAAGATTCACTAAATGTATGAATTTTACATGGTGTGTATAAATGCTACAGTTGATATACAGGGCTGCACATATGAGTTCGTAAAGAATACTGAATATAAGCGTAATTTTCTTAAAGTTGGGTTTAAAATATATATATATATATATATATATATATATATATTAGCGTGAACTACATTTAGTTTAATAAGAAATGTTTGTAATATATGAATAAAGTGATATAAAGGGTGACGCAAAGAATTGATTATATGGTCATGGTAAATTTCCTACTATATAGAATATATATATATCAACCGATAGATCAAAAATAGGTTTGTTTAAAAATATTGTAATCCATATTTTGCTCTAGATATTAAGACATTATTTCCCTAAATAAAGAAATTTTGTTAAGATTGCAGGAAGTGTCGAGAAGGGTTTCATAATCCATGCTTAACGCATGACTATTCTTTATTCTTAATTTCTTGATGTCTTTATTCTTATTTATAAGCTACTATTCTTGTTGTAAATAAGTTTACTTTAAATTTTCAGTGCATTTAAAACTATTTGTACAAAAAATAACTTGATTGTAATTTTCTATACCTTCTGCCATGTACTTTTAATATTCATTTTCAGTTTCATTGCATTGAGTGAAAGTTTCAAAAATGTAAAATATTTAGTTTTTCATCAGGTGTACAATCAATATTTCCATAAAAGTATTTTATTTTAAGTACTTTTTAAAAACGTTCATTATGGATTCAGATTTCTAATGCTGTGTAATGTTGAGTAGACAATAAGAACGTTATATCTAGCAGGCTGAGTAGCTAGTATACAAGGTTATTATAAATGACAGATATTAAAATAAAAGCACAAATCCAAAATGAATAATATTTATACCAATGAAAACAATAAGTTAAATTTTTTTTAGCTTTTATAATTGTTTAATGTGTCCAACGTTTACTGAACGGCAAGCATCTACGTGATAGCCAAACTCGTTCTATGCACCTTGTGCTCCGCGGTAGCCACCTCATTCACAACTAACAGTGAAACGAAATCGCGGCCTATTGCAGCGCGACCTCTAATGGTCGATTTTGGAACCATCGCTGCTTTGAAAGCCGTGTACTCACAAGGAAGGTCTCCATTTGGGGCATACTCAGAATTTTTTGAAAAAAATACGAATTAAACTACTCATGTAGGTAATAAAGGATCAGTGAAAATTAGCGGCGGAATTACATTATTAGATATGTAAAAAAATAAAATAGTTTGGAATAATGGGCGTGAAAAGCTGAAAGCGACGCGGGATTTGGCGAGCAGTGCATTTCCTCGCCAAAAGCAGACGATTTTAACGAATCTGAAAATTGATTTTAATTGACTTCACTGTTAAAAATCTGCAGCATTTACTGAAACGTCACTCCACTACTTTTATAGAATATCTCTCTTCTGACCAATGAGAATGCTCCATAGCACGGTGAATTGACCGTGTCATACACTGTTAAAAATCTGCTGCATTTTGTTGCAACGCACTCTACCGCTTGTATATAATATATCTATTACAAATAATGAGAAAGCTCCATTTCACGGCAAAGTAACCGTTTTCTATATATACAAGCAAGAGAGTGCGTTGCAACAAAATGCAGCAGATTTTTAACAGTGTATTTTTCAATTTGGAACAATTTTAATCAATTTAAATTGTGTTTTAAATGATAAAATATATTTTCATTTTGTTATAAGTACATAAAAACGTATATGACAAAATTACACTTAAAGTAAAGTAAAAATGCAAAACTAAAATTACTTAAACTAAACTTATTTAAATAAATTGAACATAGAAAGTTTTTTCTTTAAAAAGGATTCGAAGCGTAAAAGCGTATTTTTCAAAATTTCGTTTTTTTGCCAACCGGAGATAAATCGCCAAATAAACGAAATTTTTATTCTTTTTTTACGGACGTTATAAGGAGGTTCCGCCGAATTTTTTTTTATAAACATACATAACTATATGAGAAGAAAATTCTGTAATTTTTTCAGATTTTTCTGAGTATGCCCATATGGAGACTTTCCTTGTCAGTAATAGCAGATAACCTTTCTCGCATGTGTAGTACTAGTTTGGCTGTTACGTAGATGATTGCCGTGCAGAAAAGCTGGACACATTGAACATTTATAATGTCTTAAAGCGAACTTTGAAACTTCCTCTTTTCATTGGTATAAAGATTTTTCAATTTAGATTGGTACTTCAATAACTACGATTTTTTTGAAAATTTATTCAGCAATTAGAATTAACCCTTTATTTTAAAGACAAATTAGAGCAATTTATTACAAGGCGAGTCGGGCATATATAGTATCCCTATATCTTTTTAGAGTGAAATTCGTACGAAATTCTACGATTTTATTTAAATCGATTATATTTCAAGAATTCTTTTAAAGTATATTTTTAATTACAATTTAATTAAATAAACGTATTTGATCGAATTTACTTATGATTTTATGTGTAATAACAAAAAAAGTGTTGAATTTAATAAAACAAAGGAAATTTTGCGATTTCTTAAAAATACCAGCCTAACTAATAAAAAAGTTTTAATTACAAATAAAAGAATTAACATTCGATATTTTGTGAAATTCCACATTAATGTTTTTAGCATTAATTGTTTTTAAATGTAATAATTGTAGAGAAATTTAAGCCCTTAAAATCTATTCGACATTTTCATAGAATTCTAATTTTTCTGAAAGATTGTCTTAGTTCAACTATGAAATACTTTAATCTCTATGTTCTTCTAAATCAAATTCATAAAATTGTTTCTTTGCACTTGAATCAAAAAAATCATTCTTTCGGAATCATGAGATAAAATTCAATTGTTTATAATAGAGTTTAATAACAAAAGATATTAAAGAGATTTTGAAAGTAACTGATTCAATAGTTTTAAACAAAATATTTAAACGTATTTTATATTATTTATAGAAGTTAAGCACTTACAGACCTATTTATTAATTTTTCATTTATAAATTACGGAAAGTTTTAAAATTATAATTATCTTTTACGTTTAAGTAATGAAAAATTTAGTCTTTTAAATTATCTGGAAAAGGTGTGAGCCTTAAAAAGCACGTTTGAAAATTTTTATTTTTTTCAAAATAATAGCATGCATTTTTAGTTTATTATATTTGTAACATATTATTTTAGATTAAACTATAATAATTAACCATGTATCATCTGGAAAAATGAGAGTCTATTTTAAGATTGTATAAACTCATTTTTAAAAATATTAACAGTTTCTATAACCAATGAAAAGATAGCTTTTTAAAATCTCAAATATGGTTTGCTTTAAAATTGTTTTATACACTCTAAAACTGGGAGGAGTGAAAAGCTCACTTTTTGTAGGAGTGATTTGCATTTTCACTCTTTTTAGAGTGAACTTTATACAAATACACTCTTTAAAGAATGGAATTTCCGACTCCCTAAATAGGAGTGAAATATCTCACTCCGTTGTCGAGAGTGAAATATTTCACTCCATGGTCGAGAGTGAAAAATCTCACTCCGTTAACGAGAGTGAAAACCCGGCATTATACACTTGAAAAAAATACCCGCTCAACTTTGAACCAATATATGGAGCAAAACAATGAAAAGTACCAAAATATGCCAATTCTTACTTTTCAAAAACTACATTTTATAATATAACCTATAAAATTACGCTTATTTGCTGTTAAAACGCACTCGTTTTCAAAAATGAGTATCACTCTTTCGAAAGAGTCAACGGTCACTCTTAAAAAGTGACTTAGATATGTATTACGCATCAGCCAATCAGAAATTGTCTTCTCGGTTGTGATGATAAAAATGTTTCCGCCATTTTATCGTGTCCGTTATGTGTCTGATTTTTGTTTCCTCGGTCTACAAATGTTGATCTTTAATTTGTGTTATTAATACTGAAAAGAAGTTTAAATTTCGATCTTGGAATGATGTACTCCGATATCTTATGTTTCAAAATAATCCACATAGATTCAGTTTCTTGATCTGAAGTCAAAATGGAGGACAAATAATTCAGTAAAAAGCAATAATACTCCATTAATACTCAGTGACGAAGATGTTGCACTGCGCATATCTTATTTATTAAACAAAGGATTATTATTTATCAAACAAGGGATAATATTTAACATAAAAAACAGTAAGTCACTTTTAATTTCAACTTTTTATTTTCCGAAAGTAGATTCTAGAATGTTGAGTTAAAAGTTTTACTTTACACGGGAAGTTGTCTTCTATCTCTATGTGCTCGGAGAAAAAAAAAGAAAAGAAAAATTGCTGACGCAAAGATTGGTATTTTATGCCTGACGTTAACAGAATAAAAAGCTTTAGTAATTTTAAAAGTTTGCAGTATGACTTATATTAGATGACATTTATTTATTAGAGATAAATAACTCATTAAATTTGTTTTTCCAACAGTAAGAACAAAACATATGTGGCAGTGTTGAATTCAGAGGGTGTCCCCGGGGAGGTATTCCCCCCCGGAGCATTGAAATGCCCCCCGGAAATTTGGAGATTTTGTTTTCAATGGTCAAAATGGGTAATTTCCCTCCCCGGAGCTCTATAATCACCCCCCCCTCCCCCGGAGCCAGAAATATCCCTCCCGGAGAAAAATGTCTTAATTCAACACTTATGTAGTCATTTCTTTTATTTTATATTTTCTTCATTTTTCTTTTTCCTACATGAGTATATTTTTTTATAAAACTTTAACTCACATTCATAGAATACTATAGGGTAGATGTAACAGTGATGTACACACCTGAATGTTTTTGGTTTATAAAAAAAATAACTAATAAAAATTTAGCTATTATTTTTTTTCGTAACTCGCCCTTGCATATTTTATAATTTAGCACTTTTGTTGACACTCTTAATTAAACCAATCAGGAAGCACAAAATAATGTTTTTAAGTTTCATGTTTTTCATTGAAAATCATACTAAGAGCTGGCTTCATTTAATAAATTGATGTATTCGTTATTTTATTGCAAAATTTGCAATTTTTTGTTTTTGTAGTTGAAGAAAGCTTTGAATTTTATGTATTTAATGTCGTTTATAAAATTTCATTAATTTTTAAGGTTTTGAGAGGAGTGTCCATTACTGGAATATTTAAGTAGTGATTTTCCAGTAGCATACACCTCATATAGACACTTTTAAAAAAGCAATTACGGTAATGTTTATAGTGCATAAAATATTTTGATTTAATTAAAAACTTAAGTAATCAATTTTAATTTTTTAAATTGCACTTACCAAAATGTAATGACACCAAATTTTTTATAAATTGTTGTTTTTAAGTTATATTAATATGATTTATAAAATTTCAATATCTTCTTCATTTTATTATTATTTTTTAAAAATGAATCTAACGATGTTTCGCCTATTTTATAATCTTGCAATCAAACCACACATGAAGCCGAAAAAAATGTTTAAGGGCACAGTCAAAGAGGGGCTTATAGGGCTTAATCGTTCACCATTTAAATAAAAACACTTAAGTTATAGAAGTCGTCAAAAACAGATTTTCTCTTAAGTATTTGTTTATTTTTTACTTTTTCAATTTTTTCTAAAAAAAAAATTATATCCAGAAAATAGAAATTTCAAGTTATTTTCTATGTGGTGTTAGCAAAACTTGTTTAGTTTGTTATTATAATGTATAATCATTGTTTTATATAGTATTTTTGCATGTAGTTTTAACAAAAATCTAAAAAAGTCATTTGTTTCAATGTGCTCCATCCCCGAATATGTGGGTATTAAAGCAATCAAAATTTAATATATAATGACGTAATGTTCTAACTGTTCCTTGTCTGATTATTGGCTGTGATAACTTTGTCATATCTGGCACTTCAACCTTTGCATTATCTTCTTTCTTAAGAAAGATGAAAAAATTACCAGGTTTTCTGTCTGTTAATCTGTTTAACAAAAGCAAAGATAATTGTATTAAAAATTCTATTTATAATTTCCCTTTGCTGTTCTAGAGCTTCTTTCCCTTATTTAACATTTATCATGTCGAAAATTAATACATATCAACGTGCCCCGACATAGATTGTATCAATGTGTGTCATACAGACTTTTTTAATAACATGAATCTCAAATTCAAAACTTCATAATTCACCTAACAATAAAGAATGAGGAATTGATAAACAGTTTCTTTACTTACCAAGAAGAGTATTCTTTTCCGTTTAAAATATTGGAACAGTTGTGTGATAAGATTGCAGTTGTACAACTCAAATTTACTTTTGACCTACAAAAACAATAAATCGCCTAAATAAAAATACATGAAAATGAAAAACATGAGGGAAAAAAGTCAACAAGAATCGCCACACGCGTTCAAAATATGGATGTGTCTATTCTTGTTGACTTTTCCCCCATGTTTTTCATTTTAATTTTCATTTTTGTCCCTCGTGATTTACCTTCAACTCTCTTCGAGCTAATTAACGTGCCTTTGTCAGTTCAAATCTTTATTTTCCCTCGAAAAAGACCGAGTAGTTCGGTTGAAACTGTTGGGATAACTTTATCATTGTTTTTGATGTTTAAACTTCATACCAATTTGTACGTAGATTTTAAACTGTTATATTTATCCCATTGTACAATGTTTAGCAAATGTATAAATAAAATTTCTGAGCTTGTCTCAGTACTCTTATAGTAAACAACAGTGTAAAGTCCACTCTTAACTAGTGATTTAAGTAGTTTTAAAAGTGTTTTTGCTTGAAGTAAATTTTAACAAAATACTAGCGTGTAATGAAGGTACTAAGTAAACTACAGGGCTGATCAAAAGTATTGAAGTTTTTTTCCATATATTAGTACGAATTGCTGAAAGAGAAATTTCTGCCTGTTAGGCTTTTTCTTGCTAAAATAAACTTCCGCATTATATGGTATATATATCAACAGGCAGACCAAATACCGGTCTATTTAAAAATATTGAAATACATATTAGGCTATGGACAGTAACACCTTATTTATCTAAATAACGAAATTCTGGTCAAGATTTCAGGAAGTGTTCGAAAGTGTTTCAAAATCTATGCTTAATGGAAGATTTTTCTTACTTGTTTTATAGTGCAGAAAAAACATTTATTTTATTTAAAGAAAAAAAAAAGTTTGTTCAACATTTTTGAATTACAGTTTTTATTTATCCAATTGTTAAAATTTTACTTGTATTCATTTACAAAACAGTAAAAGAAAAATAGAAATAAAAACATACAGTGCTTAAGCAAAGAAATTTTACATTTTATATTTTCCTTCGAGACACTAAATATTTTGCAAAATAACTTCAAAGTTTTGACCTTAATTACAGTCACAGTGCCCAAATATAAGTTTTAAAATTTCCATTGGGACGTTCAAATTAGTTTAAATGATACCATTACAGAACTAACGATACAAACAAAGTTTCTTGCGTAATGACTTTTCTCCCCTTGACATCATTAAAAGAATTTACATTTCAAACGGAAATTCTTACTGTAAACAAGATTAGGTTCTACCTGCTTATTTTATTTAAATGTTTTCTAAAATTCTTTGTTGTAAAAATTGTAGAAAATCAGATTGCAGTGCGATGTAATTAAATAAATTACATCATCAAATGATGTTTCTCAGTGACCGTATATTTCTATGTATGAACTGAAACTTTTGCGGAGTTTTTTTGTTCGGGGGGGGGGGGGGTCAAATTTACGTGGGTTGGCTTCTACACGCGTATAAGAATTTTTTTTAAATAATATTCTAATATAAGAATAAAAAAGATAGTCTATATAATAAAAAAAACTGTAAAAAGACTTACAGATGTCTATATTTTTTTGCAAATCTCTATTCTTTTACAATGATAAAAGTTACCAATCTGCATTCATTATACAAATCATTATTAAATTACTCATTAAAATAGTTTTATTTTATTGATACATCAGAATGAATATCAAAAGTATCTAATTCACCGTCAACACCATCGTAGTGTTCTTCAAAGAAGACAGCACATCTAATTCCATTCATCACGTTGTTCTAGAATATTTTGAAAGATTAAATTATAATTTTTTGTAATAATTCTAGCCGAAAATTTGATGTTTGATTTTTATGAACGAGCGCTTGTGCTGTAGTTGCAGCCTTAACAACATATATGAGTGTGAGATGCTAAGCCAGATATCCTCCTCATAGCTTAAAGGGTAGAACACTTGGTTCGCTCTTACAAGGGCTCCGGGTTCGATTTCCAGCTTGGACATTTCCACTCTGTTGTCTACGCTTAGTTAGCAATGTGATATTTCACGTAATAAATATTTAATGAAAAATAATTTTTCTCCTCATTATTTTATTTAACTGCAATACTCTTTTTCCGGTCGCACTTACATTGTTTATCCAACAAATAATTTCAGAAAACACTCACATAAAATAAACAGGTACAACACAGTATTACTTATAATAAGACTTTTCGTTTAAAATATAAATTCTTTTAATGGTGTCAAAGGGAGAAAAGTCATTACGCCAGAAACTTTGTATATATCGTTAGCTATGTAATAGTATCATTTAAACTAATTTGAAAGTCCCAATGGAAATTTTTAAACTCTGTGACTGTAATTAAGGTCAAAATTTTGAAGTTATATTTGCAAAATATTTAATCTCTCCAAGGAAACTATAGAATGTTAAAGTTCATTGCTTAACACTATATCGTTTTTACTTTCATTTTTCCTTACCTGTTTTGTAAATAAATGCAATTAAAATTTTCTGAAATGTATAAACGAAAAATGTCATTCGAAATCAATTCAACAAACTTATTTTCTTTAAATAAACGCTTTTTGTTAATTATAAAAAACGAATATATTTTATTCTAAGGATGTTATAATAGAAATCTAACGTGCATAATAAGTATTCATTATTAACCCATCATCCCGAAAATTGTTCTATATTTAAGAAACGATTTTACTTTATTATTTATTTAGCGCACTGAACATAAATTTATCTATTAGTGTAATGCTGGTTACATCGAAATTCTTGTCATGGCGGAAATAAAATTTTTGTGTTTAACCTCGTTATACCTGATGTATCATATAGGATATACACTATATTGCCATTGATTATGGGACACTTGCGATTTTAGACATTTTACTAAATATCTAGAAAAATACATGAGGAATCATCTCGAAACTCTTAGTGTATAAATATAATAGTATAAGTCATACATCTCCGTGAAGATTTTTTCCCGAAACTCAAAAGGGGACCGTCAACAAATTAAAAAAGAATGAATATCTTTTGAATAACCCTGTCAAAACTAATGTAGCAAAAGCGCTCAAACTCTAGATTGTGATTGAATGCCTTATTGTAATAAGCCTTGTTCATTTTTATGCAAATAGCATGCATACTCGCAGAATAATTAAGGTTTTTATAAAAATGATCCCAAATTTTTTCAAGTTTTTTCCTTATAATTTTCAGAGTTCTTAATATAAAATATTATTTTTTTCAGAAAATATGACAAACAACATTGCACACAGTACCCTGTAATCAGATTTAAAAAATAATGAAAATTGTATAAAAAATGAGTTGGTTTACTAAATAATTTTTTACTGCGCATGCGTCAACGATATCAAAATTTCATTTGCATATTATGTTAGCTAAATGTATAGAGCAACTTTTGTGAAAGTCACAAAATCATAACTTGAAAATTCTGACAATAATCGTCAATTGAATAAGTCGAAAATCCGCTATTCTCAAAATGAAGCAAAAACAAGAGGGGTTGTATCCATATATTCATTGATTAGTGTCAATATAGAATACACAATATGGGATGTACTACTGCATTTGGATAAAATCCCCCATTTTTTTCTTCATTTTGGAAACAACGGATTTTGTCCTTTTTCTATAGACGATTACTTTCAGAATTTTCAAGCTACGATTTTGAGACTTTTGCAAAAGTTGCTCTATACATTTAGCTAACATAATATGCAAATGAAATTTTGATATCTTTGACGCATGCGCAATAAAAAATTATATAGTAAACCTACTCATTTTTCATACAATTTTTATTATTTTTTAGTTCTGATTACAGGGTACTGTGTGTAATGTTGTTTGTCATATTTTCTGAAAAAAAATATTATTTTATATTAAGAACTCTGAAAATTATAATGGAAAAACTTGGAAAAATTTGGGACCATTTTTATAAAAACCTTAATTACTCTGCGAGTGTGCATGCTATTTGCATAAAAATGAACACAGTGTATTGCAATAAGGCATTCAATCATAATCTAGAGTTTGAGCGCTTTTGCTACATTAGTTTTTACAGGGTTATTCAAAAGATATTCATTTTTTTTAATTTGTTGACGGTCCCCTATGGCGTTTCGGTAAAAAATCTTCACGAAGATGTATGACGTATACTATTATATTTATACACTAAGAGTTTCGAGATGATTCCTCATGTTTTTTTCTAGATATTTAGTAAAATGTCTAAAATCGCAAGTGTCCCATAATCAATGGCAATATAGTGTATATATTAGCAATGTTTTATCACGTATGTAAAAAAAGTTAAAGAGAGAGAAATTGGAGTGAATGGAGCCTAACAGATATCATAACTAAGCAAATAGCATTTTTTTAGCATATTTTTAGCTAGCTGCGTGTTATGTAAAAGTGGTTTGAAATGTACAAAATTTACAACAATGAAAACTGAATTTTACTCTGTGTTACGACACCATTAGTAGACTCTATTAACAATAAAATATATTGAATATGTATTTATTTTATATTTTCAATGATTCTGAAGTACGTAAATAAACGAAATAATAATCTTAAGAAATTTTCAAAAAAGTACTTTTTGAGTGTGCATGTAGCAGCAATGTCAATGTATCTGGTTTGCCCAGGTTAGTTCCCGGAGATTCCCTTGATTTTGATTTCCAGATACCCAATATTTACCACCTAATTTTCATCTGAATCGCATATCTCCCGATGAAGTAAAACTATGAAAGTGACAATAAATTTCTATCTTAGTTATTTATGTCTTAACCACATGCAATCGACGGGTGACTCTCGCTCACCGCTAATGTTGCCGGGTATCTCTCGTAAATCGGCACGTCAAATACTTTGGACACCACTAATATCTTATTTTTTATTTTGCCATAATTTATCACGGATTTTTTGGTCATTAAATAAGAAAACGATTTTTTTAATGATTTTATACATTATTTTTATATTGTGTCCAGAGCATTTGGTTCACCTATTTACAAAAGACAGTCTTGTCTTCAGTGATAATCACAATTCAAGTGCAATGGGTTAATTATTATGCTCATTTTCATATTTTTTAGAATAATTCTAAATAAAATAAGTATGTACAACCCACTATATCAAAAAAAAAAAATACTTTCAATTTGCTGCATTTTAAAAGAATTAGTCGTAGTTTGAATTAAGAGCCTGCACTAGGCACTGAAAAAAGACCCAGATGCTAATGTAATGTCTACTTGTCAATCCCGTCGACAAAAAAATCTAACGCCAAATTTCAGGATTAAATGCCAATAATGGGTTATCGTAGATGTTATATTACTTGACAATAAACGTAATACGCGTGTTTGTTATGTCATCAAGTGATTTTTGATTCAACTTTTTATTTGTATTTTTATTAATATTTTGCTTTATTTGTTTTTTCATTATTAAAAAAAATATGCGTCAATTTATACAATTTAGGTAATAGTTTGGCGGGTACAACTTGGTTATCGACTAATTTTGCCAAAATATACAAATCACTAATTTAATAGCCGGATTGTGCATATTGACGCAATTTTTATTTTAAATCACGAAAGAAAAAATAAAGTAGTAAAACATTAACAGAAATACAAAAAAAAAAAAAAAAAGCCGAAATAAAAATCACTTGATGGCTTTTTAAACATGCGTTACGTGCTTAATGCCATTGGACGTAACATTAACGATCATCCATTATTGGCATTTAATCTTATTGCTTGGCAATAATTTTTGGTCGACGGGATATATCAAGTAGTACCGAAATTATACATAGAGATAGACATACATAAATACATAATATATACAACTGTCAATAAATATTACCGGGTGTCCCAAAAATGACTGTTGGATTTTAAAATTCAATAAATTGCAAACGGTGACAGCTATTTAAATTTTTTTTGCAGAAGTGTTAGGTATAATGTCAGGAGTTTTTTTACCGTAATTTTTTATTTTAGTTCGCATCTCAAAAAATAGGTGGCGCTGACGGCGATTGACGGTCAGGTCGACGCTTCACTCAGCACTGATCACCTGGCCTTCAATTCCTGTCAGCACGACCTATTGTTTGAGATGCGAACTAAAATAAAAAATTACGGTAAAAAAAACTCCTGACATTATACATAACCCTCCTGCAAAAATTTTTTAAATAGCTGTCACCGTTTGCAAGTTATTGAATTTTAAAATCCATCAGTCATTTTTGGGACACCCGGTATATATTTACATATTTTTTTGTAATTTTGTAAATTTCATTCATTTATTAAATATGTCAAATTCAAATAAAAGCTATAAATTTTTCAGAAAAAATATGCAAGATATAAAAATATGCATAAAAAACAAATGAATAAAATCCATACCAGTTGTAAAAAAGCAAGCACAAATGCTGGAGATCGCAACCATATCAATTCGTTCGATAACAAAAGAAAAAAAAACAGAACAGAATATGCAATTCTTCTCTGTTTATTTATTAATAAATATTTATTAACTTTTATTTTCTTTTTTTAAATTATATAAATTGTTATTTTCCATAGCTATTAAGTAAAAAAAAAATTATTCCCTTTTTAAAAATATATATGTTAACTGGTATTCGAAAACGAGGTTTTTGCTAAATTTTCGTCGGAATAAAATGCGCGAATGTAGTGTGTATATGACATCTGTGCCGTCGTTTTTTACGGTGATATCTAGCCAGGTATATCATATTCTCGTTTTTTTCAATAAGTAAGTTTACGATTTATTGACATATTTTATAACAGAAATAATACATTCCATAAGTTGTTTTAAACGACAAACTTTTAAAAAATAATACTACATTTACCAAAATAATCATATGAATGTTTTATTTGGTGCAATTTCCAACCTTCGAATTCAAATAACTCTTTATGTAACGAATTAATTTTATTTGCTTACAATTATTTTGTTGCGCTTTATATAAAAAAATCATAATATAATTCATATAATATGCATAAGTTTCATCAGCGTAAATAATTTTGTCGGAATAAAGAAAATACATTTATTTATTTAATTAATCATGATTCTATCAGTAATTGCCAACTCCATGGTACATTTTTCTTCTGAAAATATTCTTTTTGTATTTTTTATTTCAAAAATGCGTCCGTAATCGGAAAATATATAAAATTAATTAATTAAAATAATATTTTTTAAAAGGCTATTCTGTAAAAAAAAAAAATAATATTATTCAAATCTACAGATCATAATATTTTTTGTGTTTAATTTCAAGTCAAAATACTAAATAGTTTTTATTGTAAAGTGTACGACAAAATCTAATTTGAGTTGCCTAGTAGAGGATTCCTTCACTCATCCTAATTATATACATGCATTCTTAAAGAAAAAAAATATTTTTAGCAAAAATTGATTTCAAAAGATAAAATCTTAAGTGCATTTCTAAAAAGCACCAAAAAGAATTTTATGAGTTTTTCTTATGAACATTTTGAATATTCATCTTACTTTCCTAATAACGTGAGTGCATGCTTTACATAATGTATGAATAATTTGTAAAGCATACACGAAAACTGCCAAGCTATAAAGCGATATTTCTCATTACAATATAACAAGAGATGCAATTTATATTTTTAGAAAAACATTGTTTTATGCACCTATTAAGAACGATTTTTTTTTCTGTTATTACTTCTAAAAAAAAGATGTTCAAGTTTCAAAAGAAGAAAATATTTTCAAGAATATTTTATGAAAACTTCTAAAGTTTATCTTGATGATGGATTTTTAGATAAATTGCTTACACGTTTAACTTTTTTCATTAAAAGCAACAAGTGATAACAGTTATTCGAATATTTGGAAAATTTGTTTCATATGTACACACTTCAATCACAACTAGAGGTTATAATTTGCGAAAAATTACTTATAATTTAGACGCAAAACAGTTAATAGTGACATAAAATTTTTTTAGTAAATAAGTTAATAAGTTAGTAACATAAGAATACAAATGTAAGTTCTTTGTGTGTCACTGTTGGTTTAATTCTTCTCCAGATGCAAATACAAATGTACGTGTTAAGTCTTGAGAAAATGACACTAGAGTTTTAGTACTGAATAAAGAAGATAGATGGTAGCATCAGACATTTGATCCTGACAAAAATAGTATATTTTTGACATTAATTAATTATTATTTTTTACTATTTCGAACTCATTTGTAATTTAATATTCCTAATATGTTTTCATATATATATTTTACATTTAATCATCTGTAATTCATATTTTTAGATTGTATTCTTTACTGCAGATTGTTCACTGCGGACTAGTAAGAACGAAATGTTTTGATTCTAAAGGATGTTTAAAAAAATCTCAAATCTAATTATTCTATTAAAAATCTCTAAAATCCCAATTAATCTTCTTTATTCGTGTGAATAACTCATCATTAAAAGCTATGTAATCATCAAGCAAGTCTTAAAATAGTTTTCAAGACATCAATGATTCCAAAACCAACAGTCTGATACAGGAAAATTTACAACATGAGTATGCATGACGCCGTCAACAAAGAATGTTCTACAGCACTGTAAAACATTTGTGTAACGTTACTCCATAAAACTTGTGGCAGCCTTGCTGCCTCCAATTTGGTGGAGGATTTTAACCGATATAATCGGTGTAAAATTGCAATGTTACACCAGTAATGCATGTTTTTATTACACCATTATATAAGTCAAAAATTACTCAATGAAGTGTAAATCGTAGCTGCCACCAATTTTACGGAGTAACGTTAGCACAAATGTTTTACAGTGAGGTAATACATCTCTTTTGATCATGATAAATAAAATCTCTATTAATTCATTTTAAAAATCTCTACATAATGAAAGTTTCTTGTCCGTCGGAGATCGAGCGTCTAGTGTATATTTAAAGTTTAAAAGTATATATTTATTATGTAATTATAAACACAAAGGATGAAATCGCCAGTGAATCGAAATTCAAATTCACTATTAAAGAAATCAAACGGTATAATATTAAAGTTGTTGAAGCAATAGAAAATAAAAATGTTCAATTAATTGAGAACTCAAATCAGAATTAATTTAGAAGCAAATTAAAAAAAAAAATCTTATTTTGGCATTGCCGAAGAAAGCATTAATGAGTTGTATGATTCGTTTACCAAAGCAAAGGATATAGTAGTTGACCATTTAGTTAAATTTGAAGAATTTTTTGTAGATGAAGGTGTAAAAATACAAGAAAATAAAAATGAAAATAGTAATAATTAAGGAATGTCTGTTAAGGATACCATTTTAAGATTGCCTAAATTTGACTTACCGATATTTTATGGAGATATTAGTAATTGCATTACCTTTAAGGAAACATTTCTGACTGCAATTCAAAATTTATCAATTTTCTTATCTAATAGCGAGTGTAAAGAATTATCCTGCTAAATTAATTTCGGGTTTTTCAATTTCCGGCAATAATTATAATGAAGCGTGGCAAATTCTTGTTAATCGCTATGATAATCGTAACAATTTGGCATATTCATTACTGTAAACATTCATTAATGCTAAATCATTAAAATCACCTACGCAAAAATCAGTTCTAGAGCTATTGGGCGGTTGTAACGAAGTTATTCGAAATTTAAAATCTTTAAAATTTAAGTTTAATGAATTTGTTGATTTGATATTAGTTTATTTAGTTCAAACGAAATTTGATGATAATTTTCGAAATCAGTGGGAGTTATCATTAAATAATGTATGTTTTCCAACTTATGAAATGATAATTAGTTTTCCCGAAAAACAAACACGTAGCCTGGAGAATTGTAATGTTGAATTTATTAAAACTAAATCTAAATCTAATCATAAATTTGATACTAAATCTCAAGAGTTTCCAAAAAGATCGGTATCGAATACTGTTGTAAAGGATAATGTAAATAAATCACAAAAAATTAATTGTCCACAATGTAATGAACCCCACCAACTTCATTGATGTCCAGCAATGCAGAATTTATCTATTGAGCAACGCTGGCAAGTAAAATTAAAAGTAGTAGAAGAAGTGTCTGGTAGTAAAATCAAAAAAATCATGCACGAACTTTTTGCGTTCTAACCATTTTGTTGCTAATTGTTTGATAAGTTTCACATGTAAATATTGCAATTCAAAGCATCATACACTCCTTCATCGTGATCAATCTGCCCCTGCACAACAACAAATTGTTAGACAACAAGATCATGTAGCAACCCCAAATGTTGTAGGTAATTTAAATGAATCTAATTGTTTTACTAATCAATCGTTCAGTGAAAATTCTCAAACATTGTTGGCTACTGCCATTATACGTGTAAAATCCAAATCATGAAAATTCATTCCTTGCGGGTCGATGATCGACAGTGGTTTTCAAAATACGGCAGGCATAATCTCAGATATAAATAATTTAGTTGCAGAAACAGCTCTTCAGGAAGCTTCTTTGACATTCTCTCCCCCTTTTAATGATGAAATCTTTCAATTAGACAAGTTAGTTGTTAATCAGATAACAACAAAATTACCAAAATTTTTGATTACGACTAAGCTTTGGCCACATATTGAAGGCTTGAATCTTGCGGATCCAAATTTCCATGTGTCCAGTAATATTTGTCTCCTTATAGGTGCAGATTTGTTTGCCAATATCATAATAGGAGAATCTATTTTAGGACCTAAAAGATCACCGAGTGCTATTAATTCTAAACTGGGTTGGATATTATCGGGAATTTTTTATTCGAATGAATCAAACGAAAATTCATCTGTTAGTTGTCATGTTACTACACAGATTGCTTCTAAGCTGCAAAAATTCTGGGAACTTGAATCGGTTCCCAGTTCTGATCCTATTTCTCTTGTTGAAGACAGTTATTCTAAAACCGTTTCAAGCGCAGAATCAGGAAGATATGTTGTAAACTTGCCGTTTAAAGCTAAAGCAATGCTCGGTGATTCAAAATCTCAAGCTCTAAATCGGTTTTACTTTTTGGAGAAGAGACTCCACCAAAACCCTTTGCTTAGAGAGCAATATTTAGCATTCATACAAGAATATATCGACTTGGGGCACTTGGAACTGGTACCAATTTCAGAAATTTCAAATCCGAATCATTTTTATCTTCCACATCACGGTGTATTAAAAGAAGATACTTCAACTACACGACTTAGAGTAGTATTTGAAGCATCTGCAGTTGGTTCATCAGGCCGCTCTTTAAATGATTATCTAGAGATAGGTCCAAAATTGCAGCCGGAAATATTTCCTTTATTATTAAAGTTCAGAATGAATCCAATTGCCTTCAGAGCAGATATCGAAAGAATGTTTAGGCAAATCCTCGTTTATCAAAAGCACAATGATTATCAACGCATTCTTTGGAGATTTAATTTAGAAGACACTATTAAATAATATAGGCTGTTGACCGTTACATACGGTTTTTCCTGTGCACCTTTTTTGGCCATTAGGACATTTCGCGAGTTGGCCATTGATAACGAGCAATATCATAAAAAAGCCTGCCAGATTATTCAAGATGCAATTTATGTTGATGATCTTCTTTCTGGATCCGATTCACGAGAAAACGCTCAGAGTTTAGTAACAAAATTAATAAGCATCATGCAAAGCGGAGGTTTTAATTTACGAAAGTGGACTTGTAACGATCCAGATGTAATAAGACACTTACCTGATGAAATGAAGGCTTCCTCGAAAAACGTCATTCAGGAAGATGATGCTGTTAAAGTTCTCGGTTTACTTTGGGTTTCTTCCAAAGATGTTTTGCAAATTCGGTTTAATGATTTAAAGAATGTAAAAATAAAACGAGATTTGTTATCTGTAGTGACTACAATATTTGACCCTCTGGGTTTCCTAGCTCCTTCAACAATTAATTTAAAAATTATGATGCAAGATCTTTGGAGGGATAAGATTTCTTGGGATGAAGCAATCCCAGATTCCATACAACAGATTTGGAGTGAATTTTCATCTGAAATGCAATTATTGAAATCGAATGAAATTCCTAGATACATGAATTTATTTAATCAAAGAGATGTTAAAATTCAACTGCACGAGTTTTGTGACGGCTCAAATAAAGCTCATGCTGCTATTACCTATTTACGTGTTGTTACACCAGAAAAGGTATCCGTTAATTTGATTGCTGCTAAAACTAAAGTAAATCCTATAAAACCTTAAACATTGCCAAGGATTGAACTTTCAGCTCTTTTACTAGCAAAGTTATGTTCTGTCATTATCGACACATTACGAGTAAACTTTGACAATATTTATCTGTGGTCAGATTCACAGATTGTTCTCAGTTGGCTAAAAGCACCACCTTTAAAGGGAAATCAGTTCGTACTCAATCGAGTATATCAAACATAAGCATTAATGCCTTCCCATGAGTGGAATCCTATTCCAGGTATTTTAAATCCGGCAGATGTAGCTTCTAGGGGAATCCCACCACGGAAGCTTCTTAATCATTCTCTGTGATGGCATGGGCCTCCATGGCTGCTGTCAAATGAGCAAATCCCAATACCTAAGTTCACTGCTCCGATATCTGAGTTAAATCAAGTAATTGACTCTGTCAGTAATGTAACACAAGTAAGTGCACCTCCAGACATTCTTCTTAAGTTTTCGAAATTCTCTAAGCTCTCAAGAGTCACAGCTTATTGTCTTAGATTTATCCATAATGCTAAACATAGTACATCGAAAAAAATTTGGAAATCTAAGTTCAGAAGAAATCTCTAATTCAATCCAATGTATCATAAAAAGAGTGCAACGTTCTGAATTCTACACAGAGCTTAAATTGTTAAAGGAAAGAAAGCCCTTACTGAGCAATAGTAAATTATTATCACGAAATGTATTTTTAGATTCAAGTGATATCATTCGAGTAGGTGGTCGTTTGTCACAACATCAGTCATTAACCTTTGATAGAAAATGTCCAATGCTACTCCCAAAGAATCACCTTGTTACTAAGCTATTAATAAAAAATGTACATGAGAAACATATGCACGCAGGTACACAGCTAGTACTTTCAATTATACGTCAAGCGTATTGGTTTGTTAATGGTCGTTCTACTGTGCAAAAAGAACTTAACAAGTGTGTGCTTTGCAAATGCCTAAAAATACAAGCTTGTCAACAAGTGATGGGAGATCTTTCCGTTGCCAGAATCCCCCCAATTTGTCCATTTTCCAAGGTTGGTTTAGATTTTGCCGGTCCCTGCTTAACCTCCTCGGTCCGGCGTGGTAAGACGTCTTACCGTCAGAGAAATACCCCTTGAATGCGGCGATGGTAATACTCCTTACCAAGGCATTCGACCCCCTTTTTGAGCGGAGCGTCATTACTCAGCTGTCAGTTTCTCCTCTCCCCGTGAAAATGTCCCTCCCACATTAAACGGAGAGGTCAGTTTTTATAATTGGCGATTCTTTGGGGGAGAAAAACAAGTATTTTGGCGAAAGGTTCTTTGGACGCGTAAATAAATTACCAGTAGATTTGTAATGAGAAGCGCATTTTTCCAGAGGAAATTTTATAACCGCGAAATGTTTATTATGGCTCTCAGACATAAAACTTGCCGAAAATTCCATAGAAGCGCAACATTTCCCAGTCAGTGATAAACATTAAAATTCACTCGAATTTTATTAAACGGTCTTCCTTGAACCTGCATATAAAACATTGTATTCGCAATCATTTAATTTAAATTTCCCATTAATTAAAAATAAACAGTCCTTCTCAGGGCTAAAAACAAACAGCTCTTTTCCGAACTACGCTGGTTACTTTGGAATCATATTTAGATAAAATATAATAATAATAATAACAGACACATGCTGATTTTTTTCTCGCTCCTTATCATTATTTTTAAATTACTGTAGCATTATGAAATCTAGATAATACGCCCTCCCCCCTTCTTCCAAAAATACTCAGTATATTTTTATTTTAATAGGTTTAATGAAATATTTCCCTGACCGCTCAAAATTTCTATTCTCCCACTTCGTCACTGCACAAAATTTCTGCTTCACCCCCTCTCGCCGCATGAAATTTTTATTTCTTTTTCTTCCTCCCTTACACTTTCGATACAAAAATTTAAGGTATTGAGAAGGCTTAAAAAATCCTGTCAATCTATTTCTTGTTCATAATAGTAAAGAATCAATCATGTAAATTACAAGACTCCTTCCTACAAAATTTAAGCTCCAATAGCATAAAAAGTTAGCCTCTTTGTAGCAAAAATTAAACAATCTAAATTATTATCTCCCAAAATATCCGCTTCACTTCTTACTCCCCTTTCTCCCCTCCCTCCTCCCACCAAAGAAAGAAAAAAAACTTCTAGCACACATATGCAAATTTTTAAATCTTTTAAATTACGTGTTTGCCATATTTTTTGCACTCTAAGAAAAATAAATAAGTCATCTAAATTATTCTCAAACTCATTCCAGACCACTCCCCCCCCCCACACACACACACACCAAAAAAATTCTTCGTTTATGCAGCTTGACAGTTTTAAAGTGAGCCATATTATTTTATTACTGTACAATCCTGTATGTTTAATATGTCTTTTCGTTTTCTCAAGTACAACGCGAAATATTAACAGCGCACTATTATTCCATCAATTTCTAACATTGTTACTTCCTTAATAATAACAGATTTCTTTTATTTGCGTGGGTACCTCCGATTTCCCCCCCCCCCTCCCATAAAAACGAACAAATAAATGCTATAGATTCCATATTTTAGTATGAATACATTTAAATAATGCACAGCCGTTTATGGGCATATATATATAATACTTATCTCTGGAAAAAAAAAAGAAAAAAAAACACTTCATTTTAAATAGTGAATATTCTATAGTAAATTTGAACACAGTAGTCTTTTTTTTAAATTTAATATCTACACAAGTACTCTCACTTAAAAAGTATGTAAGGGAATGCTTTTTTTTTCTTTTTTAATTGTAAAAAAAAAAAAAAAAAAAAAAAAAAAAAAAAAAAAAAAAAAAAAAATTGGTTGCCTGTAAAGTCGGTATACGGGCGAAAGTTTTACGTGACAACGACTTTGAGTTGTAAAATAATTTTAATGTGAATATTCATTCGTATAGTAGGAAGAAGGATGAAATAATAGTAACAATTTAAAACATTTATTTATACAAAGAATTATATTTAAAACATTAATTTATACAAAGAATCTCGCACTGAATTTCATATTAACAAAATTTTATTTTTACCTTTACACATACATACGTATTTATATACAAATATACATACAATAACTTGCAATACACTGTGTTTGTTAAACACATTTTACTTCATGTTTATTGATGTCAAATGTTGAATTTTGTAAACAGCATATTAAAGAATTTTTCAATGAGCAGAATATAACTAAAGTAAAATGGCTTTCACTAATCACATATCATTAGTTTTCCATAATATACCACCGAATTACGAAATAAACTACACTTATTTTCTTTGTACTTTATACTAATAACTAATACATAACGTATTTCGTCTTAGTTTGATACTATCTAAAATTCCTATTAAGCACCGCCCCTTCCTTGCAGCGAATTCACATTCACGTTCAGAAAATGGTCCCACAAGTGACCGGAAAAAGTTAAGAGAAAAGTGAGCGCGTATCGTGAGCGGAGCGTAACGTAACGTAACGCAGTTTCTTGAAGTGTCTCCCGGCAGCATATTTCAGATGTGTATATTGCTGGGACGATTACCGTTTCTAAACCAATAGGAGAGCGTCATTATCACGGTCAAGTACACGCCCACACAGTTTGATTGACAGGAACTCGTGGACAATTGACGGTGCTAATTATAACGATAATCTGTTGCGGATGAAAGTGAGCTGACTGGCTGAATGGTTAGAGCGTCGAGCTTGAAACCGGAGGATATGGGTTCGAGTCCATCGCGGGCCGAGAGTCCGTTAGTTTTTTTTTTTTTTTAATTATTGGAGGCTCTCTTTTATTAATAAATAAGACATTTTGAAAAAAATATTTCAAACCCTTTTAATATTCTAAATATCGTTCCAAAATGATTTATATATATATTAAACAAATGGGAAAAAAAGTATTCTGCGAAAATATCCGTATAAGCAAAATTCTTACTTTAATTTTTATTTATTTATTTATTTATTTATTTCAGGATCAGAGGAAGTATAATTTCTAATTGAAGTAAATAAAATTCAGTCATTTTGAAAAAAAAAAAAAAAAAAAAAAAAAAAAAAAAAATTCTTTCGTACCTTTAATTTTTAATTACCGAGTACAAATTCAAACAATCCGAGTACAAATAAATAATAAACACACACGATCAATTGTCCACGAGTTCCTGTCAATCAAACTGTGTGGGCGTGTACTTGACCGTGATAATGACGGTCTCCTATTGGTTTAGAAACAGTAATCGTCCCAGCAATATACACATCTGAAATATGCCTCCCGGCAAACCAATTTACAAGACGTTGTCACGTCAAAAATTTAGAAAAATGCTGTTAAAATGGACGTTTTAAACAGGATTTCCGAATATGATAAATTATTACAGGAAACAACTTCGGTCATGAGACAACAACTGCTTATAACTCAAGATGAACTTAATTTATCGGAAAATATTAAAAAAATGTGTGATTACAATTCCCTTCAATCTTTATGCCTGCAAATATTATGTATTCATGAATAAAAATTGATACCGAAAATTAACTACCAGACTTACGAATCCCTCATCACTAATCATTTATAAACTTACAGTAACCGAATTTATTTCTCTCCCTCTCTTTTTGTGTATGCGTATACAAGAAAAACAAGTTGGAAATTGCACGTGAACGTAGCGAATGAGGTGCGTTCGTACGATAACGAAGTTTTAAAAATATTCAGATCTTGCTGATATAGTAGAGCGTACTCCGGATACAGTATAGTAGTCGAAATCTTTACGTTTCTGTAAATATGCAGGAAGTAATTTTTATTACACCTCAGCAACGTATATCTTATTCATAAAATGTGAAATAGTTGAATATAATTAAAACACGTACCAAACCATGTTTCCCCGTATAGCATTATATAGTGGAATATTTTTGTGCGGCCCTGTAATTTAATAATAAAAATTCTTTGCATCACAGATTGTACAGCCTGCATATTTTAGTATATATTTCATAGATTCATGCCAATTCTATTATGTTCGAATAAGTGTAACATCATTAAAATGCATTTGAAACTTTTCCCCCATTGACCGAAATGTAACGGAATCCTTTTGATTGTCCCTGTAATTGATCTATGCATCCGATTTTCATAACATTTGAAATGAGTCGACAAAATTACGCAATAATTATATGTTTTAAATTTCAAACGATTAAAATGCATTTAAAACTTTTTTCCCTATTGACCGTAATGTATAACGGAATCCTTTTGAATGTCCCTATAATTGATCTATCCATCCGATTTTCATAAAATTTGAAATGACTCGACAAAATTATGTTATAATTATGTATTTTAAATTTCAAACGATTCGGTTGGGTAGTTTTTGTGTTGTTATATGCGGGCAGACGGACGGACAGACAGACGGACAGACGGACAGACAGACGGACGGACTGAGCGACAACAATAGGTGCTACGTATTTACATAATTACGAACGCACCTAAAAAAACTTTAAGTAAATTCTATGCAGTTTACATTCTTCCTGTACACTTCACATTAATTTCAAAATGTTTTAATATGTAACATTTTAAAAATAATAATGATTTTTTCATTTATAATACAGAGGACAATTTTTCAGTGCGTGTGTATATCCATTCACAAACAAATTTTATTAAAATATACTTTAAAATTTAACATACTAACTAGCTCATACAAACTACGATATAATTAAGCTGTAATATGATTTATTTATTTTTATTTTATTTTATTTATTTAATTTTTTTTTTTTTGTAAACAATACATTCTCGTAGGCTATAATGCTTTTTTCTTTCTTTCTTTTTCTTTTTATATCCTGAATAGGAGATTTAGAATTTATTACACTTCAAGTTACGTTCTGGAAAAAAAAAAGTTTTAAGGCTATTCTAATATTTACATTAATTACTTTTTTTTTTTTTTTTTTTTTTTTTTTTTTTTTTAACAATTGTATCAAGTGCTGTTATTTTGAATCTGTGTAATCAAACATACTCGTTTTTCATTTTTCGGTAAAGGCAAAAGATTTTTTAATCAAATATTGTTAAAGTTAGCGTTCTGAATTGAATTTCCCCGTACAAAAGCGCAGGAAAGAAAAATTGTCTTCATATGACAGCAAAATCTTACGACTGAAAATGTCACATTTATCAGTATCACCGTAAGTATGATGTTTTATCTTTAAAAATTGAAACAGAAAATGATATTACTGAGAACGATCACTCATAAATTAAATGTAACCGAAATCATCATCTTCTTTTTATTATTATTATTATTATTTTGTTTTATGTCCGTAAAAATTGCAGAAATAAATTATATTCAATTCATTACAAGACTACATTACACGCCATATCAATTTCGGTACATTTTAATAAAGTTTTTTTCTTTGATAATGTAACGGAATTATTTTTCCTTTTTTCTTAATTGACAAACAAATTGGGGTTAATACATTTTTACTTGCACATAGTAAAGCTGATTTAAAATTTATAAGAAATACATGCCCATTGTCAACAATGCTTCTTTTTCTCTCCTGAGAATGCGAAATATGAATTTTAGAATTAATTGTATATATGTAATGTGCTAAAAAAATAATTTAAGCTTTAATAGTTTGTAGTGTCTGTTCAAACGATGCTGATCAGTCGTTTTTATTATTATTATTATTATAGATATTTTTTTTCCCTTACGATATACATGACATTTTCAATCATAAAAATTTCAATGTACTTTTCTCAATGATTTATATGTAATAATTAACACCTCAACCGCTAGCATTCATGTTAAATATAACAATGAAAGCGATACAAAATGGTGATAACTGGCATAAGAAACAACCCTCCGCAGTATTTCCTAGAATTATGCAGCAACCCTGGTTTGTAATGCACGCCTAACACTTCCCGCACGTCGAAACAAAGGTATCCGGAGAAGTGGTCACTCCAATGTGGGGGAAAAGAAATTCCAAGATTTTGCCGTACTAAGGGAGTTGGATTTTAAACTCCTATAGCCGGGGATAGAAGGTTAAGAACGATTTTTCTGTTATTACTTCTAAGAAAAAGATGTTCAAGTTTATTAGTTATTCAGATGTTCAAGAAGAAGTGAAGATGTTCAAGTTTATTTTTTTATTATCATATAAATTCGTTCGATAACAAAAGAAAAAAAAAGAAAAAGATGTTCAAGTTTATTATTTAAAAAGAAAAAAGAAAAATATGTTCAAGTTTATTATTTATTCAGATGTTCAAGAAGAAGTGAAGATGTTCAAGTTTATTTATTATCATATAAATTCGTTCGATAACAAAAGAAAAAAAAACAGAACAGAATATGAATTTATATTTTTGAACAGAATTTATATTTTTAGAAAAATATTGTTTTATGCACCTATTAAGAACGATTTTTCTGTTATTACTTCTAAGAAAAAGACGTTCAAGCTTATTATTTATTCAGATGTTCAAGAAGAAGTGAAGATGTTCAAGTTTATTATTTTATTATCATATAAATTCGTTCGATAACAAAAGAAAAAAAAACAGAACAGAATATGGAACTCTTCTCTGTTTATTTATTAATAAGTATTTATTAAATTTTACTTTCTTTTTTTAAATTTTATAAATTGTTATTTTCTATAGATATTAAGTAAAAAAAATATTATTCCCTTTTTAAAAATATGTGTGATAACTGGTATTCGAAAACGAGGTTTTTGCCAAATTTGCGTCGGAATAAAATGCGCGAATGTAGTGTGTATATGACATCTGTGCCGTCGTTTTTTACGGTGATATCTAGCCAGGTATATCATATTCTTGTTTTTTTCAATAAGTAAGTGTACGATTTATTGGCATATTTTATAACAGAAATAATACATTCCATAAATTGTTTTAAACGCAAACTTTTAAAAAATTATACTACATATACCAAAATAATCGTATGTATGTTTTATTTGGTGCAATTTTCAACCTTCTAATTCAAATAACTCTTTAAGTAACGAATTAATTTTGATTGCTTACAATTTTGTTGCGCTTTATATAAAAAAATCATAATATAATTCATATAATATGCATAAGTGTCATCAGCGTAAATGATTTTGTCGGAATAAAGAAAATACATTTTATTTATATAATTAATCATGATTCTATCAGTAATTGCTAACTCCATGGTACATTTTTCTTCTGAAAATATTCTTGTTGTATTTTTTATTTAAAAAATGCGTCCGTAATGGGAAAATATGTAAAATAAATTAATTAAAATAATATTTTTTTAAAGGCTATTCTGTAAAAAAAAAAAAAAAAAAAAAAAATATTGTGCAAATCTACAGATCATAATTTATTTTTGTGTTTTATTTCAAGTCAAAATACTAAATAGTTTTTTTTTTGTAAAGTGTACGACAAAATCTAATACATGATTTTCCAAAGAAAAAATATTTTTAGCAAAAATTGGTTTCAAAAGTTAAAATCTTAAGTTCATTTTTAAAAAGCACCAAAAAGAATTTTATGAGTTTTTCTTATGAACATTTTCAATATTTATCTTACTTTCCTAATAACGTGAGTGCTTGCTTTACATAATGTATGAATAATTTGTAAAACATACACGAAAACTACCAAGCTATAAAGCGATATTTCTCATTACAATATAACAAGCGATGCAATTTATATTTTTAGAAAAATATTGTTTTATGCACCTATTAAGAACGATTTTTCTGTTATTACTTCTAAGAAAAAGATGTTCAAGTTTCACAAGAAGAAAATATTTTCATGAATATTTTATGAAAACTTCTAAAGTTTATCTTGATGATGGATTTTTAGATAAATTGCTTACACGTTTAACTTTTTTCATTAAAAGCAACAAGTGATAACAGTTATTCGAGTATTTGGAAAGTTTGTTTCATATGTGCACATTTCAATCACTACTAGAGGTTAAAAAGTGCGAAAAATTACTTATAATTTAGATGGGAAAAAGTTAATAGTGACATAAAAATTATTTTGTAAATAAGTTAATAAGTTAGTAACATAAGAATACAAATGTAAGTTCTTTGTATGTCACTGTTGGTTTAATTCTTCCCCAGATGCAAATACAAATGTATGTGTTAAGTCTTGAGAAAATGACATTAGAGTTTTAGTACTGAATAAAGAAGATAGATGGCAGCATCATTCATTTAATCCTGACAAAACGGCACTATTTTTGACATTAATTAATTATTATTTCTTACTATTTCTAACTCATTTGTAATTTAAAATTCCTAATATGTTTTCATACATATATTTTGCATTTAATCATCTGTAATTCATATTTTTAGATTGTATTCTTTACGGCAGATTGTTCACTGCGGACTAGTAAGAACGAAATGAAGGATGTTTAAAAAAATCTCAAATCTAATTATTCTATTAAAAATCTCTAAAATCCCAATTAATCTTCTTTATTCGTATGAATAACTCGTGATTAAAAGCTATATAATCATCAAGCAAGTCTTAAAATAGTTTTCAAGACATCATTGATTCCAAAACCAACAGTCTGATACCGGTAAAGGTACAACATGAGTATGCAAACGCCGTCAACGAAGAATGCTCCACAGGTAATACATCTCTTTTGATTATAATAAATAAAATCTATATTAATTCATTTAAAAAATCTCTACATAAAAAAAGTTTCTTGTCCGTCGGAGACCGAGCGTCTAGTGAATAATTAAAGTTTAAAAATATATGTTCTTTATGTAATTATGAACACAGAGTATGAAATCGCCAGTGAATCGAAATTCAATATCACTATTAAAGAAATCAAACGGCATAATATTCAAGTTGTTCCAGCAATAGAAAATAAAAATGTTCAATTAGTTGAGAAACTCAAATCAGAATTAATTAGTTTAGAAGCAAATAAAAAAAAAATCTAATTTTGGCATTGCCGAAGAAAGCATTAATGATTCGTTTACCAAAGCAAAGGATATAGTAGTTGACCATTTAGTTAAAATTGAAGAATTTTTTTGTAAATGAAGGTATAAAAATAAAAGAAAATAAAAATGTAACTAGTAATAATGCAGGAATGTCTGTTAAGGATAACACTTTAAGATTGCCTAAATTTGAATTACCGATATTTTATGGAGATGTTAGTAATTGTATTATCTTTAAGGAAACATTTCTGATTGCAATTCATAATAATGAAAATTTATCAATTTTCTTATCTAATAGCGAGTCTAAAGAATTATCCTGGTAAATTAATTTCGGGTTCTTCAATTTCTGGCGATAATTATAGAGAAGCGTGGGAAATTCTTGTTAATCGCTATGATAATCGTAAGAATTTGGCATATTCATTACTGTCAAAATTCATTAATGCTAAATCATTAAAATCACCTACGCAAAAATCAATTCTAGGGCTATTCGGCACTTGTTTTACTAATCAATCGTTTAGTGAAAATTCTTAAACATTCTTGGCTACTGTCATTATACGTGTAAAATCCAAATCAGGCAAATTCATTCCTTGCAGGGCGATGATCGACAGTGGTTCTCAAAAGAGCCTACTTTCTAAAATTTTTTGAAAAGAATTAGGTCTTCCACCAAGGCCTACAAATCATAAAATCTCAGGCATAAATAATTTAGTTGCAGAAACAGCTCTTCAGGAAGTTTCTTTGACATTCTCTCTTCATGATGAAATCTTTCAATTAGACGCGTTAGTTTTTAATCAGATAAAAACAAACTTACCAATTTTTTTGATTACGACTAAGCTTTGGCCAGATATTGAAGGCTTGCATCTTGCGGATCCAAATTTCCATGTGTCCAGTCCTATTGATCTCCTTATAGGTGCAGATTTGTTTACCAATATCATAATAGGAGAATCTATTTTAGGACCTAAAGGATCACCGAGTGCTATAAATTCTAAACTGGGTTGGATATTTTCGGGAATTATTTATTCGAATGAATCAAACCAAAATTCATCTGTTAGTTGTCATGTTACTACACAGATTACTTCTCAACTGGAAAAATTCTGAGAACTTGAATCGGTTCCCAGTTCTGATCCTATTTCTCTTGTTGAAGGTAGTTATTCTAATACCGTTTCACGCGCAGAATCAGGAAGATATGTTGCATACTTGCCGTTTAAAGCTAAACCAATCCTCGGTGATTCAAAATCTCAAACTCTAAAGCGGTTTTATTTTTTATAGAAGAGACTCAACCAAAACCCTTTGCTTAGAGATCTATATTTAGCATTCATGCAAGAATATATCGACTTGGGGCACATGGAACTTTTAACAAATTCAGAAATTTCAAATCCGGATCTTCCACATCACGGGATGTTTAAAGAAGATAGTTCAACTACACGACTTAGAGTAGTATTTGACGCATCTGCAGTTGGTTCATGAGGCCGTTCTTTATAATTAAAATTTAAATTACATTCTTTAGGTAATTATTTGTCATTATAAAATTTTTCTTTAAATTTAATTATGATCTTCATAGTTTAAATGGTACAGACAGTGGATTAACTTACCTTATTACGAAACACCTCCATTATTCTCACTCCTCTTATATTAAGACAATTTTAAATAGTATTTATGTTAATAATAAGTGTCATTTAGAGATTAGAAAACTATACAAATTAAGTTCAAATATCTGATTTACTATTAAAAATCTTTAAAATAAATAAAAGCTATAATAAAATAATAATAATAATAATAATGCGTATACTAATCAGATAACTTGCGTTAAAGCATCAAAAGTTATTATTATATGCATAATAGTTAAAATGTAAATTATACATTTTAAGCAATTACTTTGCTTTATGACTAAATTTTTCCATTATAGTTTCAAAAGTAACTTATAATTAATATTCTTTGAAAGTATTTTATTTCAAAAACAAATGCTCCAAGGCAATTTTAAATTATGTAGACGAAAGTAAATATCTTTATCAGAAAATAGGAAAAGCCAGAATACGTGTTCTATAATTACACGTTTTAAGTTCTAATATATTACAACATCCATCAAAGTTTAACAATAAATCAATAAGTTTCTGAAGAAATTTTTTTAATCGTACGATGTTGAGGCAATACACTTTTCAACGTGAAAACATTCATTAGTTTTAATTTAGGAGAACTTTCTAATTTTAAAAGCTAACGTTTCATTAACTTATCTCACAGTTTCACTTAAATAGTTTAAATGACCTTTACTGACATAAAGTTCTAAAGAATGTTTCTTATTTTCTGTTGAATGTATTCCTCTTCAAAGTTTGAAAATCTTATCAAAACTTTTCCTTATGACGTAAAATTATTTAAACAAGTATTATATCTAAAGATTTAAATCGAGAGTTTTTTTTTCACAGAATTTTAAGGATATCTTGAATTTGAAGATTTCATTATTTTTAATTATGCGTTCATACTCGACAATCATATTAACACATAATGAATACAGACAATTTACCGTTACGAAGTTTTGTTGTTAACTCATTAAATACTTTTCGCTTTTCGCAACATTATGTGTGTGATTTTCTTTTCCTTTTATTGTGAACATTTCGTACAGCAAATTTATTGTTGCATATAAAATGTATGACTTGTACTTTAAAGTGAAGTATTTTAATTGATTTCAATGGATTTCTGAATGAAACAGCCTGGAGTACACTGTGAAAATATTTCAAGAGGTTACTAAAAATTTCTTAGTAAATTTTTATTCCACAGAATTTTTTAGTAACCATTACAAACCTTTTTTTTGTAAGTGAAACAAGCATTTCTTTTGTAAACTGAACAAAAGAATTTTTTGTATAACTGACTTTGTAAAATTTTTAGTATGAGCCACCAAGCAAATTTTTGTAATAGCTCCAAAATTATTTTTAATAACCATTACGCGCGCCCGAAGGGCAGGAGGTTCCTTCGAGTTGCCTCCAAACTTCTGAAGCGGAAGATTTTCGGCAAAACCGCAATAGATGTCAGCACCAAACATTCCTACCTGCTCCAACAGGATTTCCATAGTCCCTTTATTAACGAGACACTACATACATTCGGGGCGTATTTGGCGGTGGCAAGTTTCGAACCCGGGACCTTTTAGCCTGGAATCCGTTACTATAACCACTATGCTATCAAGGCCACACCAACTGAGCTTTAGTAAGAGCTATTAAAAATATAAAACTATTAACTCTATTCGTTGCTAAATTTTTTCTAGTAATTCTTACAGATTTTTTTGTAACCGACTAAGATTACTAAAATTTTTTTAGTAATTACAAGGATCACTAAAGTTTTTTTAGTAGATCGACCATTTTTTTTTACAGTGTATTTAAAAAAAACAGCTTGGTAAACTTCGGATTATGTTCATAATAGTTGAATGGAATTCAAGGTACTGATATTGTCAAACTTCAACTATAACTAGTATAGCAAGTATAGTGTATCTCTACACTCCTAAAATGAAAGGGTGTAATTGGCTTCTCAGGAAAGATTTGTAATTTATTGGATCGCGAATGTGTTGCTTTTTAAATTTTTAACTAATCTTGATTTAAATTTCTTATGTACATTGCTCATCTTTATTTAAATTGTTTAAGGGGACAGTGCACCTTTATTTGAGCAAAATCGTCTACAGGTAAATGATAGCAAAAAAGGTCTATTTCTTTGGTATAATAGTACCAAAATATTTTTTTTCTTATTAAAATATAATTTATGAAGATAGTAAATAATTAAGGTAAGTGTATTTATAAACTTTAAATCTGTTTTTCTCAAAACTTATTTTTCGGCGTCTTTATTGGCGAATTTTGAAATGCTTCTTGCGAAATAATTTTTGATCAATATTTATGAAATTGATAAGGGAGTATTCTGATACTATTTAAAAAGAAATTGTGTAGGCTTTTTAAAATTTGTCTTCATTATGATAGTCAAATTTGATTTTTTTTACTTATTAAAAGGCAAAATTTTGATGAAAATCAATATGAAATGTGTTTATAATAGAATTTTAAGTGATGCAAAAGCAAGAAAATATCTCAAAAATTAAGACACGAAGAGCATTTTACAATTTCGTTTAAAAATTAATTTTTTTTGAAAAATTAAAAAAAAATATAAGATTGCAAAAATTTTAAAGTGTTCTATGTGCTTTAGGAGCAATGTATATATGCACAAAATTTCATATTGCTATGATGAAAAAAAAAATAAAGTCCACTGTCCCCTTTAAAGCAACTCGTTCATTCGAGTTGTTTCAACTCTTTACGAGAAGCCGACTTTCAGATCGTGAGATGAGTAAATTCCGGCTCAACTTTAGTTATTTCTTGGTTTAGCTTTTAAGAGCGTATATGGTAAAAATAATCTAAACGAATGAATCTCATAATTCCTAAAAATCTATTTCTACTCATAGTTTCGCGAAAGAAAGAAGGTCCCCATTTTCCTGACCACAAATAGCATAATTTCAAATTTCTCGCTTCATAGACTCCTCGAGCATACAAAATAGCTGCAAACGCATACAATTCTTAAATAGCAATTTTCCAATCGTCCTTCTGTAAAGCATTTCTGTCCTCAAGTTCAGAGCAATTTTTATGTGCTTCATCATTCGATTATCAATTATAAGTCTAAATGCACTGCTAAACATTACCAAGGATAATGCTTCGTTTCGTATAACCAGTTGGGTCTGAAGTATCCTTGAATATAGTGTGTGATGGGAGTCTACCAACACAACCATTCCATATTTCTTCCCATTCAGTACCGTCGAGAGCAATTTCTTTTTCCTGTCTTTCTTTCAGTTTCTGATTGACTGTCCGATTCAATATCTGAACTTATTCGCGATCGCTTTCTGCGTTTGTGGCTCTTTTAGGGAATTTCATCTTCACTCCCTGAATGTTCACTTTCATATTCTTCTTCTTCACTTTCTTCAATATCTCGTACTTCAATTTCGTCTTCAGAATTTTCAGAGTAATTATTATTACTTAGATTAGTGTCCAAATAGTCTTCGTTTATACTAGTGAGTCCTTTGTATTCTTCGAATAATTATTTTCTTTTTCGAAATCGTTTCATTTTTGAATAGAATTTACAAAAAATAAATGTTATTTTTTTCATAAAAATATATTCATACTTTTTCCGAAATTGAAACAGATTACACTATTCACAGACTGCATTTTTCAGTAAGAACGTTATCACATTAGAAATACAATTGATAATGATCGCGTTCTAATTACATTTACCAGTTACTGATATGTTTGATATGAAGCCTGGAGCGGACTGCGCATGAGCGAAAAAGACTAGACCATGTGGAAAATGGGGAAGCCCTCACTACTTCGGGATGAGTTTGTTAATTGCCAAAGCCGGGTCTTGGTATAAATAGGTATAAGTCATAATGATTACAGAAATTAAAATGGGTGAGAGGAAATTGAATAGGAATATTTAAATATTCTTATGTTTCATTAAAAGTCGTATCATAAAATTTAGAAACTCGCCATAAATTACATCAAATTTTTAAGCATGAAATTTGAAATCCGTCAAAATGACGGTCTTGGTCGTTCTAGTGTTAATCTTATTGCTTGGCAACAAGTTTTGGTCGACGGGATATATCATGTAGTATCGAAATTATACATAGAGATATACATACATAAATACATAATATAACATCTATCAATAAATATTACTGGGTGGCCAAAAATGACCGATGGATTTTAAAATTCAATAACTTGCAAACGGTGACAGCTTTTTTAAAAATTTTTGCAGAAGGGTTATGTATAATGTCAGGAGTTTTTTTATCGTATTTTTTTATTTTAGTTCGAAATTCAAACAATAGGTATCGCTGATGGCGATTGAAGGCCAGGTGATCAGTGCTGAGTGAAGCGTCGACCTAGCCTTCAATCGCCGTCAGCGCCACCTATTGTTTGAAATTCGAACTAAAATTACGGTAAAAAAACTCCTGACATTATACATAACCCTCCTGCAATTTTTTTTAAAATAGCTATCACCGTTTGCAAGTTATTGAATTTTAAAATCCACCAGTCGTTTTTGTTACACCCGTATATATTTATATATTTTTTGTAATTTTGTATATTTCATTCATTTATCATGCATGTCAAATTCAAATAAATGCTATAAATTTTTCAGAAAAAATATGCAAGGTATAAAAATATGCATAAAAAACAAATGAATAAAATCCATACAAGTTGTAAAAAAGCAATCCCAAATGCTGGAGATCGCAACCACATCAATTCGTTCGATAACAAAAGAAAAAAAACAGAACAGTATATGGAACGCTTCTCTGTTTATTTATTAATAAATATTTATAAACTTTTATTTTCTTTTTTTAAATCATATAAATTGTTATTTTATATAGATATTAAGTATAAAAAATTATTATATCCTTTAAAAAAATATATATGGTAACTGGTATTCGAAAACGATGTTTTTGCCAAATTTGCTTCGGAATAAAATGCGCCAATGTAGTGTGTATATGACTTCTGTGCCGTCGTTTTTTACGCTGATATCTAGCCAGGTATATCATATTCTCGTTTTTTCAATAAGTAAGTGTACGATTTATTGGCATATTTTATAACAGAAATAATACATTCCATAAATTGTTTTAAACGGCAAACTTTCTAAAAATAATACTACATATACCAATATAATCATATGTATGTTTTATTTGGTACAATTTTCAACCTTCGAATTCAAATAACTCTTTATGTAACGAATTAATTTTATTTGCTTACAATTATTTTGTTGCGCTTTACATAAAAAAATCATAATATAATTCATATAATATGCATAAGTGTCATCAGCGTAAATGACTTTGTCGGAATACAGAAAATACATTTTATTTATTTAATTAATCATGATTCTATCAGTAATTGATAACTCCATGGTACATTTTTCTTCTGAAAATATTCTTGTTGTATTTTTTATTTCAAAAATGCATCCGTAATAGGAAAATATGTAAAATAAATGAATTAAAATAATATTTTTTTAAAAGGCTATTCTGTAAAAAAAAAATAATATTGTGCAAATCTACAGAGCATAATTTATTTTTCTGTTTAATTTCAAATCAAAATACTAAATATTTTTTTTTTGTAAAGTGTACGACAAAATCTCATTTGAGTTTCCTAGTAGAGGATTTGCTTCACCCATCCTAATTATGTACATGTATTCCTAAAGAAAAAATATTTTTAGCAAAAATTGATTTCAAAAGGTAAAAATCTTAAGTGCATTTTTAAAAAGCACCAAAAAGAATTTTATGAGTTTTTCTTATGAACATTTTCAATATTTATCTTACTTTCCTAATAACGTTAGTGCTTGCTTTACATAATGTATGAATAATTTGTAAAACATACACGAAAACTGCCAAGCTATAAAGCGAAATTTCTCATTACTATATAACAAGAGATGCAATTTATATTTTTAGAAAAACATTGTTTTATGCACCTATTAAGAACGATTTTTTTCTGTTATTACTTCTAAGAAAAAATTGTTCAAGTTTCACAAGAAGAAAATATTTTCATGAATATTTTATGAAAACTTCTAAAGTTTATCTTGATGATGGATTTTTAGATAAATTGCTTACACGTTTAACTTTTTTCATTAAAAGCAAGAAGTGATAACAGTTATTCGAGTACTTGGAAAGTTTGTTTCATATGTACACATTTCAATCCCTACTAGAAGTTATAACTTGCGAAAAATTACTTATAATTTAGATGCAAAAAAGTTAATAGTGTCATTTTTTTTTTTTTTTTTTTTTTTTTTTTTAAATAAATAAGTTAATAAGTTAGTAACATAAGAATACAAATGTAATTTTTTTGTGTGTCACTGTTGGTTTAATTCTTCCCCAGATGCAAATACAAATATATGTGCTAAGTCTTGAGAAAATGACACTAGAATTTTAGTAATGAATAAAGAAGATAAATGGCAGCATCAGACATTTGCTCCTGACAAAACGAGACTATTTTTGACATTAACTAATTATTATTTCTTACTATTTCTAACTCATTTGTAATTTAAAATTCCTAATATATTTTCACATATATTTTTTGCATTTAATCATATGTAATACATATTTTTAGATTGTATTCTTTACTGCAGATTGTTAACTGCGGACTAGTAAGAACGAAATGTTTTGATTCTAAAGGATGTTTAAAAAATCTCAAATCTAATTATTCTATTAAAAATCTCTAAAATCCCAATTAATCTTCTTTATTCGTATGAATAACTCCTTAGAACACTGAAACATTGCAATGTTACACCAGTAATGCATGTTTTTATTACACCATTATATAAGTCAAAAATTACTCAATAAAGTATAAATCGTAGCTGCCACCAATTTTATGGAGTAACGTTACCACAAATGTTTTACAATGAGGTAATACATCTCTTTTGATCATGATAAATAAAATCTCTATAAATTCATTTTAAAAATCTCTACATAATGAAAGTTTCTTTTCCGTCGAAGACCGAGCATCTAGTGTATATTTAAAGTTTAAAAATATATGTTCATTATGTAATTATGAACACAAAGGATGAAATTGCCAGTAAATCGAAATTCAATTTCACTATTAAAGAAATCAAACGATATAATATTCAAGTTGTTCAAGCAATAGAAAATAACAATTTTCAATTAATTGAGAAACTCAAATCAGAATTAATTTATTTAGAAGCAAATTTAAAAAAATCTTATTTTGGCATTGCCGAAGAAAGCATTAATGAGTTGTATGATTCGTTTACCAAAGCAAACGATATAGTAGTTGACCATTTAGTTAAAATTGAATAATTTTTTTAAATGAAGGTGTAAAAATACAAGAAAATAAAAATGAAACTAGAAATAATTCAGGAATGTCTGTTAAGGATGACACTTTAAGTTTGCCTAAATTAATTATTATTTCTTACTATTTCTAACTCATTTTTAATTTAAAATTCCTAATATGTTTTCATATATATATTTTGCATTTAAACATCTGTAATTCATATTTTTAGATTGTATTCTTTACTACAGATTGTTAACTGCGGTCTAGTCAGAACGAAATGTTTTGATTCTAAAGGATGTTAAAAAAAATCTCAAATCTAATTATTCTATTAAACATCTCTAAAATCCCAATTAATCTCCTTTATTCGTGTGAATAACTCATCATTAAAAGCTATGCAATCATCAAGCAAATCTTAAAATAGTTTTCAAGACATCAATGATTCCAAAACCAACAGTCTGATACCGGAAAAGGTACAACAGGAGTATGCAAGACGCCGTCAACGAAGAATGCTCTACAGATAATATATCTCTTCTGATTATGATAAAAAAAATCTCTATTAATTCATTTTAAAAATCTCTACATTATGTATGTACATAAAAATATACGAAACCTATTGTTAAAAATATTACTATTGTTTAAACAACGCGTTAATTGCATCCAGAGTTCCGCCTGGTTCGGGTTGTACCCAATCTGTCCTGAAAATTCCATTTTAAATCAACCCGATTCCCAAACCCGAAACCGACAAAAAATTTCCTTAGAACCCCAACTCGCAATGAAATGAAAATAAATCATGTTTTAATGCTTTTATGGAAAATAATTTGCGATTGTACCGGCAATGCTATTTTATGTTTACATAGAAGAGTAAACATATCTAGATTTTTTAATATTTAAATATTTAAAATCTCTAAATATCAGACACTTTAGGATCGTTAAAAAGAGTCAAACATCGAAATGGGTTACCTCGAATTATGTTTTTTCGGCTTAGAATTCGTGTAATTAGTAACTTATACACTGAAAAAGAAATTCATCATTACGACAAAACTTCTTTCAGAAATGCTGCCAGCTGTTTCTGCCGTAATTTTTTTTTCAGTGTACGTAAACTACAATAGATTCTAGATTATGCGCAAAGAATAATAATAATAAATTTCAAACCCACGCACGTGTTATGGTTGCAAACGTTTTGGTTTTTGATAGTTTTTAATAATTTTAATGTATTTCAAATAGTTTTATGTCATACATACGCATTTGCAAGTAGTTTTAGAATATTTACATGTGAAGTTTATACGGCATTTTTTCAGTTTCATAATCGAAAATTATAAGTTCCGAACCCGGAAGGACGGGCTCGTGAAACGTAGCACCAAAATGGGCATGGGGAGTCAGCACACTTCGCACATACTGAAAGGCATAAATACGAAAACAAACTTTAGAATTTTATCTATGTATTTTATGATAATTTCTCTTTTTCGTGAAAAAGAAATATAACTCAGATGTTAAATTATCGTTAGTTTAAAAAATTAATAAGAAATAAATTAAGAACGTTCATCCTTTTTTTCTTTATTCGAAAACATTTTTTCCCACTTAGAACTTAATGATTTTTCTTTATAATTTTTATTACAGTAAAACTATACATTATTGAGGATACAAAAATACTGAGATTTGTGAATTTTCATAATATTTAGTGTGTATATGGATCATAAATTTTAGATCTTTTTAGTTCCTGCATACCTAAATTAATTCGATAAAATTAAAAAAGAGCCCGCATTCACTGTTTTTCATATACTATGTAGAAAAAGGTAACTTTGGAAACAGGTACTAATGGACCGAACGATTTAAGGTTATAGGCACGGATAGTTGATGTATATTTACAGGCATGGTGTATCAAAAACACTCGCGCTCGTCCTGTCGTGTTAATGTCACTATCCCTTTTGAATGTTGCACTAGAAATTTAATTTTCATTTATAGGATACTTACCTTTCAATTTTTTAATTATCTTCAAATATGGCTAAAAATACAACAATTAATGCTAGGCATAATTAATGAGAAGACATATATTATAATATCGCTTTAAATAACAATTGAAATTTAAGTTACATTCTTTAAGCAATTATTTGTCATTATAAAATTTTTCTTTAAATTTAATCTTGATCTTCATAGTTTAAAAGGTACAGATAGTGGATTAACATACCCTATTACGAAACACCTCTATTATTCTCACTCCTCTTATATTAAGACAGTTTTAAATAGTATTTATGTTAATAATAAGTGTCATTTAGAGATTAGAAAACTATACAAATTAAGTTCAAATATCTGATGTACTATTAAAAATCTTTAAAATAAATAAAAGCTATAATAAATTAATAATAATAATAATGCGTATACTAATCAGAAAACTTGAGTTAAAACATCAAAAGTTAAATTTAATTTAAATGCTTTAAGTGATAAATTAAAATAACATAAAAAAAATATAGCTTGACATGTTTCATTGCTCTTACGGCAACATTTTCAAAAGCAAATAAATGATAAAAGGAATTTCCCGAAATAAACAGAAAAACACAAATCACGTGAACATGAGACTGGAAATAAAAATGAATAAAAATAATTGTGAGCGTGAAATATTACAAATTATTGTCTTAAAAACCTTTGAAGCATTTCCTTCCATATTTTAGGTAGTCATATTTCACGCTCACAATTATTTTTATTCATTTTTATTTCCAGTCTCATGTTCACGTGATTTGTGTTTTTCTGTTTATTTCGAGAAATTCCTTTTTATAATTTATTTGCTTTTGAAAATGTTGCCGTAAGAGCAATGAAACATGTCAAGCTATAATTTTTTTTTATATTATTTTAATTTATCACTTATAGCATTTAAATTAAATTGATATTTTAAAGTGATGTTTATATTATATGCATCAAATGTTGTTATTATATGCATAATAGTTGAAATGTAAATTACACATTTTAAGCAATTACTTAGCTGTATGACTAAATTTTTCCATAATAGTTTCAAAAGTAACTTATAATTACAATTCTTTGAAAGTATTTTATTTCTAGAACAAATGCTCCAAGGCAATTTTAAATTATGTAGACGGAAGTAAATATCTTTATCAGAAAATAGGAAAAGCCAGAATACGTGTTCTATAATTACACGTTTTAAGTTCTAATATATTACAACATCCATCAAAGTTTAACAATAAATCAATAAGTTTCTGAAGAAACTTTTTTAATCGTACGATGTTGAAGGCAATACACTTTTCAACGTGAAAACATTAATTAGTTTTAATTTAGGAGAATTTTATAATTTTAAAAGCTAACGTTTCATTAACTTATCTCACAGTTTCACTTAAATAGTTGAAGTGACTTTAGCTGACATAACGTTCTAAAGAATGTTTCTTATTTTCTGTTGAATGTATTCTTCTTCAAAGTTTGAAAATTTTATAAAAAAATTTCCGTATGACGTAAAATTATTTAAACAATTATTATATCTAATGATTTAAATCGAGAGTTATTTTACACAGAATTTTAAGGAAATCTTGAATTTGAAGATTTCATTATTTTTAATTCTGCGTTCATACTCGACAATCATATTAACACATAATGAATACATACAATTTATGCATACAATGAATACATACGTAGATTTGTTGTTAACCCATTAAATAGTTTTCGCTTTTTGCAACATTATGTGTGTGATTTTCTTTTCCTTTTATTGTGAACATTTCGTACAGAAAATTTATTGTTGCATATAAAATATATGACTTGTACTTTAAAGGGAAGAATTTTACATGATTTGAATGGATTTCAAAATGAAACAGCCTGGAGTATTTAAAAAAAATAGCTTGGTAAATTTCGGATTATGTTCATAATAATTGAATGGAATTCAAGGTACTGATATTGTCAAACTTCAACTATAACTGGTATAGCAAGTATAGTGCACCTCTACACTCTTAAAATGAAAGGGTGAAATTGGCTTCTCAGGAAAGAGTTGTAATTTATTGGATCGCGAATGGGTTGTTTTTTAAATGTTTAACTAATGTTGATTTAAATTTCTTATGTACATTGCTCATCTTTATTTAAATTGTTTAGGGGGACAGTGGAACTTTACTTGAGCAAAATCGTCTACAGATAAATCATAGCAAAAAAGGTCTATTTGTTTGGTATAATAGTACCAAAATATTTTTTTCATATTAAAATATAATTTATGAAGGTTTTAAGAAGTAAATAATAAAGGTAACTGTATTTATAAACATGTCATTTAGAGATTAAACTAATTTTTGGGCGTCTTTAAAATTTTGAAATGCATCTTGTGAAATAATTTTTGATCAATATTTATGAAATTGATAAGGGAGTATCCTGATACTATTTAAAAAGAAATTGTGTAGGCTTTTTAAAATTCGTCTTCATTACAACAGTCAAATTTGATTTTTACTTATTAAAAATCAACTTTTTCATGAAAATCGATATGAAATGTGTTTATAATAGAGTTTTAAGGGATGAAAAAACAAGAAAATATCTCAAAAATTAAGACACGAAGAGCATTTTACAATTTCGTTTTAAAAATTTTTTTTTGAAAAATTAAAAATAATTATAAGATTGCAAAATTTTTAAAGTGCTCTATGTGCTTTAGGAGAAATGTATATATGCACAAAATTTCATATTGCTATAATGAAAAAAAAATTAACGTCCACCGTCCCCTTTAAAGCAACTCGTTCATTCGAGTTGTTTCAACTCTTTACGAGAAGCCGACATTCAGATCGTGAGATGAGTAAATTCCGGCTCAATAAATTTTAGTTATTTCTTGGTTTAGGTTTTAAGAGCGTATATGGTAAATGCTTCGTAGATTTTAATATGGAAAATATGTTTCTGATTTATACCGACACATTGCGTTTTCATAACATATAATATCTCAATTAAAAAATACTATACAGCTTTTCTTCTCTTAATGAGTTATTAATATATGGAAAATAAAATTTATTTCACTTGCATATAAGACTAGAAAGTTTCGCCCGCTACGCTGGTCCACTCTTCCAGACAAATCATTGATTTTTTACAGTAGGTTTTTTTTGGTAATCGACATAACCCTATGCAATTTCCGAAAACTACTCTTGAAAATTTATCGAACAATGTAAATTTCAATCAAAATCCGTCTATTCGTAGTTTTTATTAAGACTAATCTTCCATAATCGGTTTACTTGATCATAGAAATTAACTCCAAAATTACTAACTAACACTATAACTGAACCTTGAAGAGCAGTATGCAATATACTAAAACTATCCCTAAAAAATTATCTGACTTACAATGCAAGTTTTATCAAAATACACTGCTGGCCACCCAAATTGCAACACCAAGAAAAACAAGAAATATCACAACAAAATTTATTGAGTAGATAACATGTTGACCAAGTAACAAATGATTAAATTTACAGCATTCTATGAAGCGTGGTTCCTGCCAAAATCAGTACCCAGAGTAGCCGCCGTTGTTGGAGATCACAGCTGCCACACGCCTCGGCATTGATTCAAAGAGACTTTGAATGTGTTCTTGGGGTACAGCAGACCAAGCAGCTTCCACACGTTGCCAAAGTTGATCTGGTGTGACAGCTGGGGATGAACTCTGGGTCAGTCGTTGAGCAACCATGGGCCACATGTTTTCTATCGGCGAAAGATCCGGAGAGCGCGCCGGCTAGGGAAGCAATTCAATCTGGTGATTGACGAAGAACCCTTGGACAATGCGTGCCACGTGTGGCCGTGCATTATCCTGCTGAAATATGGCTGTTGGCAAGCCCTGAAGGTAAGGAAGGACAACTGGCTCCAACACCTCGGAGATGTAGCGCTGGCTGGTTAAAGTACCGGCAATGCGTACTAGAGGAGTGCGAGAGAGATATCCGATACCGCCCCATACCATAATACCCGGTGCAGGACCAGTGTGACGGTGCATAATGCAGCTGTTCAGCATCCTCTCTCCACGGTGTCTCCAGACTCGAATCCGACCGTCGTGGTGTTGCATACAGAAGCGTGACTCGTCAGTAAAGAGAATTTCATTCCATTCTGTCGTCCACATCCTTCTTTCATCGCACCATTGGCGGCGGAGACGTCTGTGGTTCCGCGTCAGAGGTAGACAAAGCAACGGACGTCTTGCGGACAGACCATTCTGCTGTAAACTGACGTCGAATGGTACCCGCAGACACTGGATGATGCGTTACAGACTGAATCTGCTGTGATATGGTTCGTGATGTGACTGAGCGGTCCGTCACTGCCATGCGTACAATCTGCCTGTCATCACGTGACGTGGTGCACTGAGGTCGATGCGGTCGATCACGTCTGTCCGTCGTACACGGTTGCACCCAACGATCACATATCCGCATCACAGTTGTTTGGTTTCGTCCAACACGACGACCGATTTCCCTGAATGATAACCCACAATCTCGGTATGCCACTATCCTTCCTCTGTCAAACTCGGATACTTGATCAAAAGATGATCGTTGTTTCCTACGAGGCATAATTTATCGTTTTTTTGAAAAAAAAGCAAAAAAAACACAATTGCTGTACTTGAAACCGTCGAAATCTCCAAGCCTTACATAGCGCTTTGAGGTGGCGCCACAGGCGCGCTTGATATGCGTCTGCGCTGAAATTCTAATCATTTGCATATCTCACCTCAGCTAATGCATGTTGTAAATTTCATATTATTTGCATGCTTCCTTCAGGGTGTTGCATTTACGATGGCCAGCAGTGTAAATCTAGTAGATTTTTTTTAATGAATAATATTCCACAAATAAGTTCTCCTGATTATAGAACTTTAACCCATAATTCCTTAAATAAGTACATAAAACGTTGTAAAACATGTTAAATGATTAAAAGAAAAAAATCCATGAAAACGCTTTCAGCAGTACTCAGTTTATCAATTACCGGAACGAAATACCGAGTTTACTTTTATGTATAAAGTAAAACTAGATAGATTTCACATCCTAACAATATTGAATAAATGCCGTAACTGCATCCCAGTGACGTAAATTTAAAGAGGTTTCAATGCACAAATATTGTGATTTACGATTAAGCTTACAATAACTGTATTTAATTTATACCAAAGCAATCTCGCTAAACTGAACTAATTGCATAAGTATTCCGATTATAGAATTTTTCTCATCTTATTTTTTAAGTTACTCATACAAAATATATTTTACCGTCTCAGTGCTAGATTCAAGAGTGCACTCGTTTTCTAATACTAGTTACATGTTTATTTCTGAAAAGAGAATAATAACAATAAATAAAAAAAAAACTTAATTAATAATTATACAACAAAACAATTTATATAATTTTAAAATAGAAAATAAAAGTAAATAAGCAATTTAGAAATAACTAAACAACGATATCATGTTACCATATCAAACAAATTAATAATTCTTTGCTTCCAGTTAAGTACCAGAAGCATATATGACATTGGCGTCAGAAAATTGTCTCATCAATGCGTTTCGTATATGACATCTCTGCCATTTCAAGCTATTTATCAGTTTCTTTAGTTTTATTATTCGTGTCACGGCTATAAATAATATTATACATGTTGCAATTTAAAAGCTCTTTATATTTACGTTATATCACTCCACTTTCGCTAATAATAAAAGTTGGTGCGAAATGAAACGTTTCAAACTATTTAACATTATTTGTGCGAAGGTAATCATCTTTAAAATATAGATTTTGAAACTTGCATAGTTTCGAGTACTATTTTATTCAACAAAGAATATATTGTAAATAGAAGAACAAACAAACATTTACAATAAAATATTTGGTACTACTTTTTTATAGCGTCGACCCATTTCGCCATTTTATAAAATTCGCCAAACTAATAATTAAATTATACATGTTGTCATAATTTTTAGTTTAAGCAAGGAATGGATAAATACATTTGTAACACATTAACAAATATACAAATTAGTGGAATTAAAAATCTCCCGATGAGGATTTAATCATTAGTATCATATTTAATGTTACTGAATGAGATATTTACGATCATCCATTATTATCATTTAATCCTATAGTTTGGTGATAGTTTTTCGGTCAATAGGATAACCAAGTAATACCAAATATTTTTTCTTACGTATATCCAAACTGGAGGCATGAAATTGTAAATGTTTCTTAGCACTGCAGTAAACATTTGAATCAGAGAAAAATGTAAGTTATAACTCAATATTTTTTAATTAAAAACAGTACATTTAACAGTTTTGCATGCTTGCGGTTTAATAACAATTTAAAAGAAAAACTCGTTCAGTAAATAGCAAGTTATAATGTTTGCAGTAAAAAAAAAATTGCATGCTTATATTGAAATTAATAGCGATTAATAGACACTTTGGCACGATGTTAGTATAACACAAAATTATCAAAATATGTCAAAAAAGAAAAGACGTTCCAAATAACGGCATTTTTCTGTAAACTCGATTATGGAAGATCTCGGATCGAATTAAGCTTCCATTTTGAACTTCATAATACGCCAAACCATGGCAATCAACTTACGCCAATCGTCCGTAGAATCGATTATTTAATTTTACCTCTTTATTTAATAGATATGTGTTAAAACTAAAACTATACTTTCCAATTATGCTGATTTTATATTCAGTTGCAACAGCTAGATGTAAAGATGTACATATACACATTTCCTGACGTAAATCTGTCTGTCATTTTAATGGTACTTTTGTTTGACGTACAGAATAGTAATATCATATTCAATGTTAGCAATATTTCTGACATTATAAACACACCACTTAGCTGTCATTTTTTGCTACCAATATATTTCTTCACTATTCGTCATATACGTTGCTACAAAAATTTCAACGAAAAGCACCATTTTATTTAGGCGTATGTAATAAATTGCCAAAAATATTTACATACATCTCATTCCAAACGTATTCAGTTCATTTAAAATATAATATTTTTCTCATTTCATGTAGAATATTTACATATAAAATAGCCATATTACGTACATTTAAAACACAGCCTTTTCACAGATTTCATTAAAAGTACAAAAAATAAGGGAAGACTTCCGCATTCCGTTCTGGTTGGCGCGATTGGCGAAGGAACCCAAAATAGGCGCAAAATACTATTTTAGCATTTTCTGAGCTCTTTCAAGGTGTCAGAAAAAAATGTGAAGATCGCCTATATTCCATGGCCCAAGATCATTTTTAGAAAACGACAAATGGCAATCGCTGAAGAGAAAAGAGATGGTTGTTGTTCGAAAGGGCGTGCTGTGACGCGCGAATATGGAATCGCCAGCATAAATCCTTTATACTTTGGGGTTTCTTTATATAATGTCCGTGCAGTGTATTCGTCTATATATAAATGTATTTAAATATAGCAAAGCTTCTCATTTGTTTGTAAGAACAACATTCTAGTATTCATGGCCAACCTCATAAAATATATTTTATTATTTTCACAACATACAATTATATAATATAAACGTTATAATTGTATTCTATTAAAAATAAAATAAAAATAAATAAACAATCCTCACTAATATTATAAATCGGAAAGTGAGTTTGTTTGTTTGTTTGTTCCGCTTTCACGCCGTAACTACTGAACCGATTGCTTTGCAGACGTAACGTTAGAAGTCCGGATTAAATAATAGGGTACTTTTTATCCCGGAAAAATTGATATTCCTGAGGGAAAACAAAAATATAGTTTACTTGATGGATGGATTGGAGATGGAGCTGTGTGTCGTTTAAAACAAGATAAAATATTGCAAACGAATATAAACATGTAAATTTAGAAGCTAAATGATACGATAATGATTCCCCAAAATGAGAAATTCCCGAGGGATGACGTACAATTTGTTTTATCGTCTAAACTGTTTTTTTTTTACATCTACTTATATATTGCAAACGAATACGAACATATAAATTTAGAAGCTAAATGATACGATAATGAATCCTCGAAAATGAGGAATTCCCGAGGGATGACGTACTATTTGTTTTATCGTCTAAATTTTTTTTTAATCTACTTATCCTGAAATAACTATAACTCAAAGAATTACTAATTGGTATAAGTATTAGTTACGTAATTTAGTTCTTGAGGTATGCAATAGATGGCGCTGGGTGTTTTTAAAACGTGGTAACGATGTGCAGTAGCTGTTAGGTTAGGTTAGTTTGGTGCTTTTTTTCTAGGTAGATATCTAAAGTAGTTATTGTTTTTTCGATAGGTAATTAGGTCGCTTTGTTCGTCGTTTAGATTGTTATAGTTTAGTTTGGGATTTTAGTTCAGTTTAGGTTTATAGTTTACTCATATTTTCACAATGCCTCGCAAACGTAAATCTAATTTGTCGAGCACCTCATCTAAAGCTCGGGCAATGAAATTGCCAGATCTCAAGAATCGTGTCTCCATGCTGAATTAAGAAGGCGCGAACAAGCAGAGCGTCAGGCTGCTTCGAGAGCTACTGAGCTACCATCTCAGCGCCAGCAAAGGCTGGAGGAGCAAGCTGCTCGCCAAGATTCTTTGAGGGCTTCTGAGAATGATATTCGTACTCAAGTCCGTTTATCGCAACAGGCTCAACGTCAGCATGGTCAGCTCTATGTAGCGTGTTCCCGGGTTTCCAGTGCCCAAAATCTGCATGTTTTTGCTCCACAAGGGAAAACATATAATATAGTGTAGCATTCAGTTTTGGTTTAACAACTAATCGTATCCAGCATTACATCGCGCTTCTTACATTTTTCCATGGAAATGAGAAGTTTTCTTATAGTTGTGCTTTATACCGCAATATAACCGAATTCCACGCGGGCGAAGCCACGGGCGGAAAGCTAGTTTATTAATAAATGAACAGCAATATCTAGGTTACCATTTCAGGTAAAATAATACCATTTTGGTGCCAAATAGGTACCCCGATGCGATATGACATCTGTGCTCATAAACCCCTATATGAATAAGGATAATTTTCCTTTTTTAATATTATTGTATATTTGTTTAAATGAAATTACTAACAGCTTTCTCTCTATTCATATTTTTTCCCAATAATACAACCGTTTAAATTAATTAATCAACAACAGCATAACGTGTGGTGTCGCAGCTGATAAACATAAAGAACAATATTTGAGACCGAAAAAAAAATCCCAATTTGTTAAAAAAAAATGATGTATTGCTATAATATGAATACGCCGCAAACCTATTCAATGGTGTAAGTAATTTTTAAAAATATATACAGCAGTTCTTGTAATTAACCTTGACATTGTAAAAAGCTTTCTGTTTAAAAAAAATAGCTTCATTTATATTTTATGTAATTTTAATTTTAGGGGGTTTTTTTAGCCAAATATATGGGTAAAATAAGGATAAATTTCCAGATATTGATGCAACGGATCGACTTTGACAATCAATATTTCTTTAAAGCCGTATAAAGATTGTCCCCATATTTAAATTAAATAGTTTTGTTTTATATTACTTCTAAAGATTTTTTCTTATTTGTATTTTAAATAAAATCAGCAATAGTTTATTTTATTTTATTTTTAGGGATATTTGTATGTTTAAAAAAGATTGTCCTAATCTATTTTTATGTGCATATTGATTTGAACATTTTTAATTTGATTAAAATAAATAACTTCCTTTTATAATTATTTTAAAACTAAGTCTGTTGTTGCTATCATTCATGTAAGAAGTTATTTATTATAAAATAAATATTTTGATTTATTATTTAAAGTATAAACTTTCTTGAAAGAAACATTGAAGGAAACCCTATGTGTGTTTGGCGATCACACTTTCCCACTTGATAATTTATAACGTTTTAGAGAATTTATAGCGAACCCTCTTTATATCTATATGTCAGTTCTGCCACGTGTGACAGTTTAATTCGCACCAATATGTTAAGCAATTGCATTTCGCAGTACATTTCTCTTGCAGATGTTATTAAAATACAAGTGAAATTTTTTGTTTTAAAATTAGTGCCAGATAAAATTAAATAGATTGTTGCCTGTGGCAGCCCTGCTATGTGTGTGTGTATGCAACTTCATAAAAGTTATTCTCTTATTCTTCACAATATTTATTAAAGATTCGTTTTGCCATCATATGTGTACATATATTAAAGTGATAAATAAAAATGTACGACCAATTTTTTACGTTTCTTATGAAAAAAAAGAAGTCTAAAATTAGATAGTCTATTTTAAAAATCAATGGAAGAACCTAGATAAAAACAAAATTTCCTAATCATTATAAGGATTTATCATATATAAAAGATTCATGAAAATATTTTCTTATTTAAAATTGCAATTTCTTTGTTTGAGAGCAATATACAAAATAACTAATAACCATGCAAATATGAAAATGAAAATGAAAAATATTCCTAATTTTCTATACTGTAAAGTTTGCAAATTGTTTTTTGTATATTATATGATAATGGAAAACGATGCTCTAAAAAATTCTTTGATGCAATATTTTTACGAGACAGCTTATTTTCCTTTGATATTCCTATTTTTAAGAAAAATAGTTAAAATATTAGACATAAACACATAAAATGCATTAGGTTTTGACAAAAACTATCTTATAGGGTAACATCCCCAGTAATTGGCACATTAAGGATTTGTCTTTAAACTGACTTCTATTTTCATTACCAAGAAATAAAATATTTACTTGCAAATATTTTTAAATCAAAGAGTGCATATCTGTGCATCTATTTTGCCCACTAAAAGCAAGAATATTTGAAAAAGTATTTTTATAAAAATATGTTTATAAAAAGTTGCTGTAATCACCAGTAATTGGCACTTAGACTTTTACACAATTAAAGAAACCCTTTTCAAAAAAAAAAAAAAAAAAAAACTGTTGTCAATTAAAATTAAAAATATACTATAAATCAGATAATAATAAATTGAAATGCATGACTTTCTTAAGCCAGAGAAGCAGCATTTGAAACAAAAATGGCTAATTTGATAGAAGCCTTAATTGTTTCTCTTTTTTAGGCACTATTGTCATTTAGCGACATAAATCAAAGTTATAATCTGTAAAGTAAATGAGCATATAACTGGTACATGGTCTTGCATTTTGAAAATACTGGATATAAATCTTATTTTAGGACATTTTTGTAGTATATGCCAATCACTCTTGGCTGCCAATTACTGGGGATGTTACCCTATATGTTCTTAAAAAAATACACACACACATATATTTATATTTTACTTCGTAGTTTTCTGACATCCTTTCATAGGAAATTCCATTATGCGTCGCAATATTATCACCTAATCATATATATATAACAAGTGATATAACATATAATTTATAACTATTTATATTTTTCGATGTTTTAATGTGGTAGTTTTGTATTTTATTCATGGTTTATGTATTGTGTTACAATTGATAATTATATACATATATATATAAATATAAAGGGTCATTCTAATTTTTTTTTTACAATAAAAGACGGGTGATAGTACACAGCAAGACAAACAATGTTAAATAGCAGACCAAGGGTCCCAAATGTTTTCCAAAATAGATAGCCGCCATTAAAGTTTAGGGACCAAAATTTCAAATAAACATAAAAAACGGAAAAATCGGTCGATTGATTTGCGGTTTTCACTAAAATTATTCTTTATGTCGGGATTTTCTTGAAATCTACTTATAATAAAATGCGTCCGACGAAATGTGTAGAACAGTTCCAGGTTGTGCCACTCCTATCTGGATTCAAACGTTGCTAGACGCCACGTTAGGCTTAAGTGAAAACAGATGCTAAAATGATGCTTTTAAAATTTCTTCCACTTGAAATAATGTTTTTTCAGCATATTTTCATATAAAATATGTATATCAAACCCAATTATAATGCATAAAGATAACAGTGGAAATGGAAAAGTTTTTTACTATCTGAGTACGATCGTATTTTATTTATCACTCTAGCACCGTCTCTCACAACTTTAGTGCTGCCATCTATGAGCTATTTTAGAAGCCTTTTTGGTAATATATTGTAAAAGATAAATTTAGTTTTAGATGAATTTAAATTTAGTTTTATTATTATTATTTTTAAATACTAGCATTTATCCGGTTAATTTTTTTAAATTTTGTTTTCTATTTAAATAAGTAAGCTCTTTTTTTTCTTCAAGTTTTTTTCATGACTGCATTAGTATAACTGAAAATTATTTTTTCACATAGTCTTAAATTAAAACTTTATCTGTTTTGATACAATGCATGCAAATAAATCAAAATTGCTCTTAAATTAAAATTTGATGATTTTTATTTAGTTTATGATATTATATATTCCTTGCATTTAAATGGCATTTGATAAAAAATACGAATTTCGTTTACAATGTAAGCAAATTTCGAATGGATATAATCTAAGCTTTAAAAACTGGTAGATATAATTTAAAATTTTACAAAAGAAACAATAATAATAATTTTGGTTTTCATAACTTACGGATTGAATTTTTAAAGTTGCAAGCTGAAGTTTTTAAAATTGATTTTGATTTAAATCAATGCCTCCTACTATAGAAAATAGCAGTATTTTCTATAAGAAACTAAGGTTTTTTTTTAAAAGTTGTTTTGTGTATAATAACTGCGTATAGATTGCACTAAATCTAAATCTAAAAACAAAACTCAAAGCTTCATAATCGATGCCTAAAAGCATCGAACTAAGAATCTATCATATACCCACGACTAAAATCGCTGCCGAATCATAATAAAGAATCATAATAAAGAATGTATTTTAAAATTTTAAAAACTTCAATATTTAATTTAAATGTTTTGTGAAATCTTCAGAAATTGAGTTTTATTTTGCCAATTATCATTATTATTGTAATAAATACTGTTCTTTGTTTTGAAATTAAAAATTGTTCAAAAACTAAATATCAAGTAATAAAAAATAAAAAAAAAATCATTTGTATTTGTTGAAATTTATTGCTATTATTAAAATGTGCTTTTTTACAACACAAACTCTTCAAAAATAAAATCTGCATTCTGTTTGTTTGTATGAAGTATTAAAAAGGTGAAATGCAAGTGAAAATTCCGTCATTTTTGACGGGGTTATATACTAGTCAACTTATAAAGATAAATTTCAAAAATTCCGATAGAGAGCGTTTTAGATTTTGGAGTAACGAACAACTATTTTTTACGGGGAATTTTTGCCTTTCATTAAATGTTTTCGTAAGCTTAGACTCAAACTTAAATTTTGAGCTCAAAATCTGAATAGTTTGGTGTGGTTAAGTAACACAAACTGAGCTGTGTTCAGAGGGTTCAAATTTCAAATGATTATAAAAAACGGAAAAACTGGTCGATTGATTAGCGGTTTTCACTAAACCTATTCTTTATTTAGGTATTTTCGTGAAAATAAATTATAAAGATAAATTTCAAAAAAATGCCGATAGAGGGCGCTTTAGACTTTGGAGTAACGAACAACTCTTTTTTGGCGTTATTTTTTGCATCTTTTTAAATGCTTTCGTAAGCTTAGACTTAAACTTAAATTTTGAGCTCAAAATCTGAATAGCTGGGAGTGATTAAATAGAAAAACTGAACTGTGTTCAGAGGGTTCAAATTTCAAATGATTTTAAAAAACGAAAAAATTGGTTGATTCGTTTGCGGTTTTCGCAAAAACTAATTTTTAAATCAGCAATTTCTTGAAAATAAATTTTAAAGATAAATTTCACAAAATGCTGATAGAGGGTGCCTTAGACTTTGGAGTAGCGTACAAATATTTTTAATCTCATTAAATGCTTTCTAGTACATAGACTTAAATTTTGAGCTCAAATTCTGAATCGTTGGGAGTGTTTAAGTAGCGAAAAATTGAATTGTGTTTGAGGAGGAAGGAGGGTTAAATTTCAACTCCTGAACACACTTCAGTTTGCGCTTATTAACCTCTCATAACGATTCAGAATTTGAGCTCAAAATTTAAGTTTAAATCTAAGCTTCCGAAAACATTTAAAAAGCTTTTGCAAGTATTTAATTAGAACCAAAAAATAATGGTTAAAATGAATTGTTGGTTACTCTGAAGTTTAAGGCGCCTTCTAACGGACGGAATTTTTTTGAAATTTATCTTTCAAATTTATTTTCAAGAAGATACTGAATTAAAGAATAGTTTTATTTTCAACTGCAAACGAATCGTGGAAGACAATAAGACAACACCCAGTTTTATTAGCATAGATATTAATCTTGGAATGTTAAAAGTTTATTTAGCTGGTATTTGTTATGTAGTATTTTTGATAATCATTATTTATTACACAGTTTTAGAATGTTTGATCTTTTCTTTATTTAGTTGACCCAAGAGTGGCTAAGATGTTGTGTTCTCGAAGATGATGGGCGGGGAGTGCTGAGATTAAACATAATCGCGACCGTCGTCCTAACCGTTTGGAGTTTCAAGAGGTTTTCTTCATACCTTGGGTAACCTTACGTAAATAAAGATTAGGTAGCCTTACAAAGACCCTCAAGAAAGACACTCCCTCTATGGCTCATGACCCTCGTGCAGATAATCGTCAATCGTAAATTACACAGGCCCTATCTTTATTCAGTTGCTAAAAATGGTACATTTATCCATGTTCAGAACTATTTAAAGTCGAATTTGCTTATCGGGGAGCACTCCGGGTGGGGCACATAGAGTCTACTTTGAACCTTTGAGGTCAGATGATTCTATCCCACTTAGGCAATAAATAAAGAAATGCAATTAGTGGAAGATTTTATATTGTTTTTACACATGAACTATATTAATATTATTTATTTATTTACAAAGATAAAGATTACAATCTCTGTTGATTAAATAAATTATGATATATAACATTATTGCTATTAATGTTGTTGTTATTGTTGTTGATGATAATGATGTTATTTTCATTATATCCATATATTATAACATTAGTACATCATAGACATCTTCAAATAGATGTTTTGAATCGTTTTCAACACATCAAAAGATGACATATCCAACTTAATTTGTAGACAATGCATATAAAATTTAAATAGTATTCTAAAAACCAATATTCCGGTTTAATAATCTGTCCGTGCACTTCAAAAATTGCTCTGAAATGATTTTAAAATTCAATAACAATAAAAGCAACATTGTTTTAGTATTTTATTACTTAAATGTGAAGAAATATATTGGTTTATGTTATTTATCATACTAAAAAAGTCTTTTTGAAAATGAATAGTAACTGGAAAGAGGTTTTTATATCATATATGAGGAGCCCAGAAGCCAAGGGGTACAAGTGACAAAATTTAGATTTCGAGTAAATTGAGTTCAAAGTTAAACATCAATTGTAATTGAAAGAATTGAGATATGAAACTTTTGCTTATATCTTAATGATCTTTGAACTCTTATTTCAATAACTGTTTTAAAAAATGTGGAATACACTTATTATTTTTATTTATAACTAAGAAATGTTTATCATCATTCGGCATTTGTATCTCTTGGCTTCGAAACAGTAATGAAAAGTTCTTGGAAGCTAAAGGTACAAGTGCCGAATGAGCACAAAAAATGCAAAAATTATCAAATAAAAAATTGTATTTATGAAAAAATTAAGAACAATGTTGATACACATAAATGAAAGGACAAAATTTTGTTTTAATATTAATTCCAAAAACGGAAAAATTATGAAATAAAAAATGAATTTACGATAAAAAAAAAAAAATTATGATGTTGATATAAATGAAAGAAAGAAATTTTTTTGTTCTAATATAAGTTTTAAAATTTTATTATAAATTTTAAGACATTGAAATTTTATATTTTTTAACATTTTCCAACAAAAATGAAAAGTGAATGTGATTTTAGTTTGTCTGTCCGTGCCTTAATTCTCCTAAATATACTCGGATTGCCCTGAAATTTTTGGGAATTATTCATGTTTACCTCAACACGAACCTATTGCAAATGAAGTTTCTAATTCGATTAGTTTATTTACAAGGACAATCAAAAGTTTTCCGGTTAATTACGGGTTATGGGAAAAATCGTTTCAAATGAATTTTAAAGAAGTTACAACCTGTCAAACACATAAATATTTATGTGCATTTCCGAATTGCATTAAAATAAATATTTTGTAAAATATGAGGTGAAAAGAATAGATATTTTTTATTTACAGGGCTACACAAAAGATTTACATTACCTAATGATAAAGAGGGAATTTTTTAAAATATATTTTAATTATATTACAATTTTCATGTATAATAAAATTGATATACATTGCAGATGCTTAATATAAGTTATTTCGCGCATAATACGAAGTACTCAGTATTTACAGGGACACTAAAAGCTTTCAAATAGTATATGCTATCCGAAGTACTGTATATTATCGATGATGATTGATGGATGGACGAAATGAATTTTTATTTATGATTTGTGCTTTTAAGTTTCACTAAATTTATACATATTAATATATATGCATATGTTCATATAAATTCTATAGTTCATAGTTACATAGTTATGTAGTTAAGAGCTATACAAAAGGTTTCGTAAAGGTTACTGAATATGAGCGTAATTTACTTAAAGATTGCTTTTAAATAAGTCATATATTTCTATGCTGAACTACATTCAGTTTGCTAAGAAATGCTTGCAAAACATTGATAAAATGATATACAGGGTCATGCACAAAATTTTATGCATTGTAATCTATTTATGATAATTTCTGGAAATATGATTTCAGTAGTCTTAAGAGTGTTTTAGTTTTAACTAAATTTTAGCTTAATACTGGCGTATAATAAAGGTTCAAGGTAAACTACAGGGTAAACAAAAGTATACAAGAGTGTTTCCATCTATTAGTAAAAACTGCTAAAACAGAAATTTCAAACTGTTATGCGTTTTCTTGCTAAACTAAATTTCTCTATCATGCAGTGCATTGCAACTGACAGATAAAACCTCGGGCTGTTAAAAATTATTAGAATACATGCTTGGTTATGGGCATTAACACTTATTACCCTAAATAGCAAAGATATTTAACACTTTCGCTGCCACTTACGTGAAGATGTGATGATAGTTAATGCCGCACTGTAGAAGTGGGTTTTTACCAGAAGCCGATTTACTTTTTATAACAAAGAAACAGTGTTAGATTTTGCCGAGCCAGAGCGTGACTGGCTATTGAGACATTACCCCACATCACGTGCTGGCTCGTGAGTGGCCCCTTAATGTTGGCGCGTGATAGGCTGCGAATGTGTTAAAGATTTCAGTGTGTGTTGGAAAGTGTATCAAAATCTAAACTTAAAGCATGATTTTCTCACATGTTAACAGTTAAAATGCATTTATTTAATGTATAAAAAAATAAATGTCGTTGGTCGCGCTTCTGCTGTAGACGTAAATGGATACAATTGTACTTATACCCTTTGGCCTCCAAGCGTTTAACAGTTTTGGGAAAGAGGTTAAGTAACTGACCCCTAAAACACAGTATATAATTAAAAAATCACTCATAACTTCTTACCTACAAATAAATAGACTTATTTCCAGATAGTCTGTGTACTTAACTCATCTTATATACTGTTACATAGTGTTTTTGAAAATCAAGAAAAAATTGTCTTTTAGTAGAGTTTGTAACAGAAAGAAAGTTATTCTATCTTTTATATATCTACATTTTATGTATCATTATACAATATTTTCGTAAATAAAAAAGGTATGTCATGTATTGGACTGGATATCTCGAAAGAGGTTACTCTATCTTATATATATATATATATATATATATATATATATATGACCATTAATAGTATACAATATTAACTATTTGAATTTAATAGAAAACAGTCAAATTGAACATGAGGAAAAATTTAAATAAATAAATAAAATGAATAATAGAAATTTGTAGAACCAAAGCAGAATTGTCAAGCCCCAGACATTTTGGAACTACAAATGAAGTGTGTGGTTTCATCTTCGTATTAGCCATGAAAAGCAAAATAATATGAATTTGGGGCTACAACACACATAAGACCAAAATTCTTTAAAGAAATACCAAGTAATTCATAGTGAATATGGAGAAAATAAAACAGTTAAATTTAACATTTAAAATATTATAACAATATTAAACTATAATTAATCTTAAATATAATATTAAATCACAAATTGCATGCATGATGAAACGATATTGCTACTCTTAATGGAAAATCCTATTAAGTGGTATCGGAAAACTACATAGTAGAAATCTTTCTGACAGTACACAAAGGTTATGTACATCGCAGCAACTACCTTTGCGCACGATATTTATAAAATTGCTAAATTTAGCGACGGATGTTATATATTAACCCACGAGTAGTCGCGACTTTTTTCACAACATCATTAGTCGCGCTCGGTCTTTTCGCCGCTGCCCCCCCCCCCCCACATACCAAATATGTAAAATAAAAAATATTTTTCACCTAATATACGAAAAAAACAGTTCAATGAAGATATAAATTTGCAGTTTTCTTAAATTTTGCATTTTATTCATGAGATCTGGAGTAATTGTAAAAAGTACAAATGGACTGACATTAGTGATTGTTACGTAAACTTTTTCGCCAATTTCAATTTTGTTTCTAAAAATGTACGTGAAAGAAAAACAGATGTGTCCTGTTACTTCACTAAAGTGGTCTAGAAAGCTTCAAAGTCAGCTACATGGTAGATCTCAGTTGTATTTGTCATGTGATACAAGTTAGGAGAAGTTAAGTTATAAGGGCGGCGAAAAGACCGACACGTGACTACTGACGGGTTAAATATATATATATATGATACCTTAATAGGAAAAAATTCATTATGAATATTCAAAGAGAATATATATATGTATATATATATATATATATATACAGGGTGATTCATAAAAGATGGGCAGAACTTTAAGGGGTTATAGTACACTTAAAGACAAATAATATTAAATAGGAAACTAAGGGTCCCAGACGTATTCCCAAGGAGATAGGGGGCATTAAAGTTTAGGGTCCGAAATTTCAAATGATTATAAAAAATGGAAAAATTGGTCGATTCGTTTGCGGTTTTTGCAAAAAATTTTCTTTATGCCAGTATTTTCTTGAAATAAAATTTTAAAGTTCAATTTCAAAAAATGCCGATATGGGGCGCTTTAGACTTTGGAGTAACAAACAACTATTTTTTAACGTTATTTTTTGTATTTCTTTAAATGATTTCGAAAGCTTAGACTTAAACTTAAATTTTCATCTAAAAATCTGAGTCCTAACGAGCAGTTAAGTAGCGTAAACTGAAATTTGAAATTTGAAACCCTTCTCCCCCCAGAACAAAAATCAGTTATTCCCGATCTTTGTGTCGTAGATTAGGCTCTAACTACTGCCGCGTTTTGCTAAAATTATTCTTTATGTCAGTATTTTCTTGAAAATAAATTTTAAAGAAAATTTTCAAAAAATACCGATAGAGGGCGCTTTAGACTTTGGAGTAACGAACAACTATTTTATACCGTTATTTTTTGTGTCTCATTAAATGCTTTCTAAAGCTTAGACTTAAATTTTCAGCCCAAAATGTGAATCGTTAGACGTGGTTAAGTTTCTGAGGAGAGGGGTTTGAAATTTCTACTCCTGAGCACAGTTCAGTTTACCATGTCCACACATTGTGTGCTGTGATACGAGGTAAAAAGACACAAATTAGGATTATGTTACCAAAGCATATTTATTAACATGTAATTACAATAAATGTTCAAAATTGTGACCACCAGAGTTTATGTACGCAGAACAACGGCGAAGAATGGAACGGCGAACATTCGCGAAAACATCAGGCTTTTCGAGCACTTCCGCTACAGCGGCGGAAAGTCTGGCGACCAGTTCCTCGGGGGATTCAATGGGTGTCTCATACATAAGAGCCTTCAATTGTCCCCAAAAAAAGAAATCGAGGGGTGAAAGATCTGGCAAGCGAGCAGGCCAAGCAACAGGACCACCTCGACCAATCCATATGTTCGGAAATGTGATGCCCAGATAGTTGCGGACGTCTCGTACGTAATGGGCTGGCGCTCCATCGTGCTGGAACCACATGACCCGCCGGAAGCGTGGAGGAACAACGTTTAACAGGTCTGGCAGAACATGTTGCAGAAATGTGAGGTATGTTTTACCGTTGAGGCGTTCAGGAAGAAGGTACGGTCCGATTAGGTGGTCTCCGAGGATTCCTGCCCAAACATTGATGGAAAAGCGTCTCTGATGAGCATGTGGATACGTAGCATGTGGATTGACATCCGCCCATACATGTGCATTGTGTGTGTTAAATGTACCTTCACGTGTGAAGGTACATTCATCGGTGAAAAGCACAGTTCGTCCAAAATGTGGATTTAGCGCGTTCTGCTGCAGAAACCAGCGGGCGAATTCAATACGATTTGGATAATCCCCTGGAGACAGTTTCTGGACTCGTTGCACATGAAACGGGAGCAAATGTTCATCCTTCAGTACCCTCCAAGTCATGGACTGTGAGGTATCCAGCTGCCTAGCCACTGTTCGTGTACTTGTACTTGGCTGCGCCGCTACTACATCCAGAATGGCTTCTGCAACAACTATTGATTCGTCCTTTTTTGCACGACCTGCATTCGACCGGGAAGCGAGAAATGATCCCGTCTCACACAACTGTCTGTGCAAGCGCTCGAAAGTTTTGCGGTTAGGCAACCGCCTGTTGGGAAATCGCTCTCCGTACATTCGTTGTGCCTCTGCACCATTTCCATCTGACGCTCCATAAATTAAATGCATCTCAGCCTTTTCCTTATTCGTGAAGGGCACCATCTTCCGATTCATTACTACAGCGACTTACACTTGACTCACCGTTCAGTGGTTTTTATGCCTGAATCGTGTCGAAATTTTGCATGCGTGTTCTTCTTCTTCCCCATTTGACATTTGCATACTTTCTGTCTCCTTCTTCACCCGCAGACTAGCGTCAGGAATGGAGCTTTAACGTTTGCATGAGCGACGTTTCCAACTGTGCCAGTGCCTTTATGAGTGAATTCCGACTATGCAGTGCTTGACGAAAGTTGTATTTTTGCCTCGTATCACAGCACAGAATCGTTGGGCATGGTTAAGTAGTGCAAACTGAACTATGTTCAGAAGTTGAAATTTGAACCCCCTCCCCTCGCTACTGAACCACGCTCAGCGATTCAGATTTTGAGCTGAAAATTTAAGTTTAAGTCTAAGCTTTAGAAAGCATCTAATGAGACACAAAAAATAACGGTATAAAATAGTTGTTCGTTACTCCAAAGTCTAAAGCGCCCTCTATCGGAATTTTTTGAAACTTTTCTTTAAAATTTATTTTCAAGAAAATACTGACATAAAGAATAATTTTAGCAAAACGCGGCAGTAGTTAGAGCCTAATCTACGACACAAAGATCAGGAATAACTGATTTTTGTTCTGGGGGGAGAAGGGTTTCAAATTTCAAATTTCAGTTTACGCTACTTAACTACTCGTTAGGACTCAGATTTTTAGATCAAAATTTAAGTTTAAGTCTAAGCTTTCGAAATCATTTAAAGAAATACAAAAAATAACGTTAAAAAATAGTTGTTTGTTACTCCAAAGTCTAAAGCGCCCCCTATCGGCATTTTTTGAAATTGAACTTTAAAGTTTTATTTCAAGAAAATACTGGCATAAAGAAAATTTTTTGCAAAAACCGCAAACGAATCGACCAATTTTTCCATTTTTTATAATCATTTGAAATTTCGGACCCTAAACTTTAATGCCCCCTATCTCCTTGGGAATACGTCTGGGACCCTTAGTCTCCTATTTAATATTATTTGTCTTTAAGTGTACTATAACCCCTTAAAGTTCTGCCCATCTTTTATGAATCACCCTGTATATACAGGGTGTCCAGTAAATGACTGACTCATTTTTAATGCAAATGGTTTGAGATAAAAATACGCAGTTTGCTGCATTGTTAATAGAAAATCAATAAATTTTAAATATGCATTTTCTTCAAATAGTTTCAATTCTGGCCAACAGATGGCGCTGGTGGCAATGGGCGGCCGAAATTCAGACATTACTCTAATTTTCATACCAATGAGCTTTTGGCTCATTTTGCAGAGTGAAATCTCAGTCGACATGTTGAATCGATTTTGGACTCCCCAACAGAAACAGGGTTTGTTTAGATGGAAAGAGATTTAATGGAGAGAGATAATATTTATGATTGAACAATGCCTATTATATTTAATAAAAAGCAGCAAAACATGCTTTTTAACAAGCATTGACTTAACACACATTTACCATAAATAAATTGTATTGCAAAAAAAAAAAAAAAAAATCTAATCGGTTAACTGACCGCTTATCTGTTTTTATGTACAATAAATTTGAAATATGGGATAAACACTGCTTTTTAAGCTAAAAATTAGCAATATTTAATTTAAACATGTCTTTCATTAAATAGTAAGAAATTGTATTTTTAAAATTTAATGGTGTCAAAAAGATTTAAGTGAAGGATTAAGCAAACTCTCCTTGTCCGTATGCCATACAGACAAATCAGTTAAGTGGTTGAAACAGTGGTACGCTAGTAGCGTTGGCAAGTTGCCTGTTTAAATAAAAAGCGCGGCAGTGACTTATAAATTGGCAAATACAAATAAATTAAAACTTAGAAGAAAGGTTTGTCTATGTTTTGTCTATAAAAAATCCTGTCTTAAACAATAAAAAATATATTCATCAAGACAGAGAACTTATCATACGAAATTACCTGTTAAGACGAAAACCTGTCTAAAAGGTATTGTTAACGTAACGTCCAAACGGTATTGTTAATTTTTCCGGAAACCGGATCATCCCTACGTTACATTCATATTTAAATTTTTGACGTATTCGAAAAAAAAAATGCGAAAGCCACGAGATACTTTAAAAGGCATTTTATACACAACACTTCTCTCTCTTGTAACTTCTCCCTGACTGCAAATGCATCTGAGTAAAAGGAAGGATGCTTAAAAATAAAAATGAAAAGAATACTGCCAAATTAAACTGATGGAATTGAGCTCACAGGCTACGCATACTAATTGTACATTACAGCCTTATATTTTCAAGGGTTAATTCCGTCCGAAAATTAAATTAAGGAAATGAAACAGCTCTTCACTTCAGAGCAAATCTGAAAATTCTTAATAAAAACCCATTTGTATGATTTAAGTGGAGTTATCCCTCATTTATACTTAACCATTAAATTTCCAAAACTATTTTCAGATTTTATGCATGGAAAACCCATTTATATAAATTAAAGGGAGGAGCATTAGAACCTCATTCCCCCTGTTTATGCTTATCCAATGAACACCTAATACCAATCATGGAGGCGCCTCATCAGAATGATCCTATATCTATATTTTGAATGAAAACTAATTATGAACGAAAAACCCATTTGTATCAATTAAGGGGAGGGGCATGAGCCCCCCGTTCTCCCTCTTATACATAACGGATGAACTCGAAAAACTAATCAGGAAAGCGCAGGATATACCAATATACAAAATTTCAAGTGGATCGTATATTTTTAACATGAGTTATCGCGTTACGCACGCACGCACGCACGAACGAACGAACCTACATACATACAGAACGGGCGGGCAGATAAGCTCTCAGGCTATGGTAGCCTGTGAGCTAAAAAAGCGACTTACCTGTTTTTATATAATGCGAGTCATTCCTTTTCAAAATATTACTACAGAAAGCATCATAGATTCTGAATCATTACAGAATCATTATAGTTCTACTTATTTAAGTTCATTTTTTTTAAATATAAATATTACCAAACTACTGGAACATTGGTGTTTTTCATATACAATTTTTAAAATGTTTTTGAATCATTTTCTTAAATGTTTCATGTTTCAAATCAGATACAAGAGAAATTTTCAGAATTCTTTCCCGCTCTTTTCGTCATGAAGAATAGTTTAGGATGGAGGGAAGGGGAAAAATGACGAAAATTATATTTCAGGATCTACGATGCTCTTTGTAATTAAATTTTGAAAAGGGGAAGCTCGCAGGATATAAAACTGATATGATGCATTTTTTTCTCTTCTTAAACTTCCTTCCATTTCAGTGTAGATGTGTTTGAGTAGGAGGAAACAGATGGGAGACGTGTGTGTAAAATTCATCTAAATATGTGTCGTGGCTTTTGTAATAAAATTTCTAATTAAAATTAAAATTTTTATTTTAAATGTCAAAATAAGAATATAATGAAGGGTTAAATTTTGTTTTCGGAAAAAATGAACAATATTTCGTTTTAGGCAGGTTTTCTTCTGATCAGGTAGTTTCGTTTGTTACTTTCTACGTAGAAATCAATATATTTTTTTTATGTTTAAAACAGGATTTGTTATAAACGCATTCCTTCATTCAAAATATTATTTTATTTTTATGTACCGATTTATAAGTCACTGTTCCGCTCTTTTTAGACAGGGAACATGCCAACACTATTTACGTATCACTGTTGTAGCCACTTCACTGATTTCACTACACGGCGTACAGGCAAGAAGAGTTTGCTTGATTCATCACTTAAAACTTTTTGACACTACTATTTTTTCAATAAAATTGTATATTATTTAATGGAAGGAATATTAAGATTAAATATCATAATATTTTAACTTGAAACAGCAGTGTTTTTCCCATACTTTCAATTTATTATACGTAAAACAAATCAGTTAACCGGTTACAAAAACATTTTTTTCAATACAATTTATGTATGGTAAAAGTGTGAAAAATCAATGCTTAAAAAAATTATGTTTTCTTGGTTTTTATTAAGTACAATGGGCATTATTCAATCATAAATATTATTTTAAATATCTTTCTATGCAACAAACATTTCTGCAGACGAGTCGTGAGTCTATGTAACATGTCGATTGAAATTCCACTCTCCAAAATGATCCGAAAAGCTCACGCGTTTGAAAAATAGAATACGGTCTGAATTTCGGCCATCTGTTGCCACCAATGCCATCTGTTGGCAGAAATTTGAAATATTTAAAAAATGCATTTTTACAAATTTATTGATTTGCTGATAACAATACAGCGAACCGCGCATTTTTATCTCAAACCGCTTTTTAGTTATTTGCATTCAAATGGATCAGTTATTTACTGGACACCCTGTATATATACATCAGAAACGTTTCTCTTTTATGAGAGTGGATAACTCGAAAGGGATTATTCTATATTATATATATATATATTACAAATTTAAAATTTTTTCGCCAAAACTAACCTTTATACTATCTTAATTTTCTTATAATAATATTCCGTACTTACTTCAAATTATTAAATTAAAATCTTGTTTCTAAATCTAAACTGTTAATCCTTATGCAGACGATATAAATTCTTAATTTGCCTTAAAAAACATTATTCCAGTATGCATAAATTTAAAAAGATGGCTCTAAATTAAAAATATTCTTAATTAAAACTTTATTTCTTAATATTCCAAATAAAACTGATTTCTTCTATGTTTTTATCAACCCTTTTTAAGAAAGTCTCATTAAATTTATTCCAAAACCATACCTTTCAAAAAATATCATTATTTTATTTTATCTATTTATTTATTTTTCCTACGTCAACCTTTGATGTGTGCATATTAATAAATTCATTTCTTTTCTTTTTCTCTTAAAATTAATCATTTATAAAAATCGTCTGCGTAAGATATTTAAAATTCTGAGTCAATTATAAATTGGTTAAATAATATTTTTTAAAATAAATTTATCGTCTGTTTAAAATAGCCTCGTAACTGGACAAGAATTCTGTTTACATAAAAGAATGATGGTTTGGAGGTTACAGAATGTTCCAGTACTTTCTTTTTTAGTTTAGAAGGTGGAAGTCTCGAGATGAGAGAGAAGATTTCTTGGGTTGCTTCTTCGATGAGGACAGCTCGCTGAAATAATGATGGAATTTTTGCAAAAGGAGCTTTTCCTTCCTCATTATTACGAATTTAATAAATGAATTTACAGCAGCCCATGACTAATTATTGGATCTTCTACATTTATTATTTTATTTTGTTTTTTCCCTCGCTTGCCATGACTGCGTGTTTCTTTTTAACCAGTGGAAATAATTCGAGTTCTCCTTAAATCGTCACATATATATATATACAAACTTATATATTATGTTTTTGTATAATATTTTCGTAAATCAAGAAACATTTGTTTTTTAATAGAGTGGATAACTCGAAACAGGTTATTCTACAATTTATGGATATATATGTATCTTTAATATTGTTATATGCTATTTTCGCTAAATAAGAAACATTTATTAAAGTCATTTATTAAAGTTTAGAAATTTTTTATCACCATCCGTTTTCATGTTTAAATTTTTAAAGAAATAAAAACAAAATTTTGTGAAAATCTAATCATGTTTTGCTTTCTGTTACTTATTAAAAATGTGTTACATATTATTCAACACAAATTAAAAAAAATAAGGACGAATATTATATTAATGAAAATATTTCCAAAATACAATTTTACAATGCATACTTATATTTTTGTAGTTCGAGTTTATTTCTTTCTGTTGGCAAGAGTTTAAATATTTTTTTTTAAGTTTTTAATGAATATTCTATTTTGTGTTTAAGGAAGATAAAGTAAATAAAAAATCCATAAAAAAAACTCGCGATACATTTGCGTTATGCTAATTAGTAAAGTGTCAAAGAAAAAGTAGAAGTTTTTCGTTCTAACATTTTAATTAGGTGAAATCTTGGCTTTTCTTTTGCTAAAAATAAAAAATGCTCTTTTTAAACACACAATGGCTTGTACTGTTAATTATGTTAAATTCCATCCCCTTAATATTACAGAATTTGGAATATTTTTTTTCTTATGTTTCTATTGTTATAGACTTTGTATTACTTTATCTTGGAAAGTTTTAATGAGATAATTCATTTAATGCGAATTTATATTTAAAAAGAACCGATGATTCTTTTGTATAAAAATTAAATTAATGAAACTGATGGAGGTAATCAGAAAATGTCGATAAAAATGATTTAATGAAAACTAAAGAAATTTAATTCATTAGTAAGAAGAAAAATTCTTCAGTTAGATTTCCTCGATTGATTATTTTTTATTACTGTTTTCTTTTAGCAGTTGTATAAAACAGATTTAATAACATAGTTTCGAATAATTAATACATATATAATGATTAAGTTTAAGACACAACGAATTAATGAAAAATAGATCATCGTTTACATTTTTTTTTCTTTAGTCATCAAAACTCCGTGTTAATTTGTTAATTTTACTAAGTCATATTGGATTAAAATATTTCATATATCCGTAGAATTAATATATATATTACTTTATATTTATTTGCACTATTTTTATAGCTAATAGAACATGATATTTCAAAGCCAATTCCACACTATTTAAATCTCTGTGTTCATAGACAATATGTGCATTATAATATTTTGAATAATTTTACTGTATTAATTAAAAAATATATATTTTAGTTAACGTCAACAATTATTTAACACAACATTTGGAAGTTTCGTTATTAGATTTTGTCAATTTTTTAATAAAAAATCTAATTAAAACAGTAACTTTATACAGTGTAAATAATAATCATCCAAATTCATATTTGAAAATAAGAAAGACCACATTTTGCCAAATGTCAGTTAATTAAAGATTGCACCAAGAAATCCACTGTAATAGCACATAAAACGAAACATGATATTTTCCCTTTCAATTAAAATCAGAGATGGTGGTCAATGGTAATTTCCACAGTAAATTAAAATCAAAATTCTGTGCCAAGAAAAAAAAGCAATAAAAATGTATAACATTTAAGAACTTCGCTTTTAACTGGCAATAACAGTTATTGTAACCAAATCTAAGGTCTCGATTTTGTAAACAAAGCAGCTTAAAATTTTAAATATGCATTAAGTGTAGACTAGACTATTATTTTAATTTGAGATTTTAAATTTACTTGTTTGCAATGCAGATGCAGTGAAACCTCCAAATAAGGGACACTCCGAGTAAGGGACACCTGTATTTAAGGGACCAAGTTTCCAGTCACATAGGTGTCCCTTATTCGGAGGTTTCACTGTATTATGAAATGTTTCAAATTACAAGAAAATAAATGTTCGAAAAAAAAAAAAAAAACCTGTCAAGAATGAAGCACATTTGTAAAAAGTTCCAATATATATAATTTTTATTCCACAGAAAGTATAAATGTATAGTGTTGTTTCCGTTGACTCTTTATATTTGTCTTTATTTAAGATGTGTCATGCTTACGAATTTTATATTGTATTACATTTAGATTCTTCAATGATGGATAATAGAATGCATACTTTTTAACAGTTCCAGAAGATACTGTGAAAAGAAAAGTGTTTATAACTAAGACCTGTCTAAAACGAAAAACCTCATGCCCTGGCAAAAAGCACATCTTTGTATTATTCCTTGCAAGATGAACACAAGCCTTAAGCGGTATTTTTCATTGGTGATTATTTGTGACTTCTTAGCAGATTTTACTTTTGTTGCAGCCATAATTCAGTAAATCAGTTCTTCGTTCGGGCGGGGGGATCTGGTGCTCTCCTGGCACCCTTGATTACGCCTATTGTTCTGAAAAAGTAAACAAATCATATCTATAGAAATTTAAGCGCTTCAGAGATACATATTGCTTATATGTGAAATGGTTTTTTCTCAGAAGTTGTTAAAAAGTTTCTTACAGCTATATATATATATATATATATATATATATATATATATATATATATATATATATATATATATATATATATATATATGAATGTTTTATTTTTATACTTTATGCTTGATATTCTTCGAATTATTGGAAGTACTTAAAAAATAATATAAAAATTACATTTCTTGTATATTTGATGTAGGTGCAGATTCCCCAAAACTGGAAGATACCAGTGGCTCTTAAACGCAAAACATACTGTAGAAACATTGTGAAACAGACACATACAAAATTGCATCTATATGAGGAAAAAATATAATAAAATGTTATAAAAAAAAATTAAATTTTTAAAACGTATTTAGTAAGATTCGTACTCGTAATGCTCCTATTTTGTCATCTGAGATATAAATAAGAGACTTTGCGTCAACAAGTATTCACGACGATTCCACAAATAAGAAACCTATTATACATTTATGAATATCTCGTTGCCACAATTCTAACACAGGTTGTGTAATATGCAATGGTAAAAATTGCCTCGTGACTGTACCAAGAATAGCTCAAATTAAAGCCTTTACAGAAACTAGTATATGTTTTTTGTCGGGAAAATGATGGTGTAATAAACATATTGGATCGTTATTCAAAAAGTTGACTCTGGAAACTTTACAGCCTGTAAGTGAGAATACATCAGTGTATGAAAAAGGTAATAAAAGTATTTTAAACAACATCAGACAGGAAGCAAACAAGATAAGATTTTAAAACACTAGGACATTTTTTAAAGTTCAACTATTATACTCTCACGAGTATATCCATGTCTAATTTTAAAAATATTTTTGAGCCAGTAAAGTATAAAATGCTTATAAAATTTCCCCAAGAAAAATATCATCTAGTACTAACAGATAAACAAAATACTAGAAGTTTGGGAATTATAGAATAGTCTGACAACATGAAATGATCAATATCTGGTGCATACAATCTAGTGTAAATCTACCATACAACTTCCTAGTAATACTATAAGGTGCTGTGTTCAGTTCTGTTTAAAACCTGTTTTTTTAAATCGAAAGAGACAAATGAAATCCAATTCGTAAATTTTGCAGAATTTTGCATGGTTTTTTAATACGTATTAATTATAAAATCGTATCGCCAGATATTAACCTAGATCAATATGATATTGAATATTTAGTGCTGTATTAGTCAGATTTTCTTTAAGCTAAGTTGTTCAACAATGAAGAGGTTATATGTTTATTATTATTCAACATGGTGCGTTAGGTAGTATGTGATAAAAGCTGTTTCTAGACGAGTGTCAAAATAAAATCAATTTTTCAGTCTGAGATTTTATAAATCGTTTACTCATGAAATAATTTTGGTTTATTTTTTGATTTACTTTGTTTAAATCTATTATTTTTTTCCTTTATAACCCAACTAGCAAAAAAGGCTAGTTTTGACCCAGAGATCACGTATATTTGCAGAACAAAATAATTGGGATGGAGCAAAAATTAGAAGAAATTCTTTTACCAAGCATCATGTTTACTGCAGACAGAAAATGAATACAGGAAAGAATACTTCAAATAAATTAAACAAACAAATAAAGCAACATTAATACATTATTCAAAAACATTTATTTGTACTTTTAAGGCCAAGTGCCAAGAGTTATATTTATACACAGATATGTATATACATATATGTGTAACACTGATGCCTGGCTTAACAGAAAAGTATCCATATATTATTAAACAGATGCAAATATTTGGCTTCAACTTTAGACATAGATTTTCCTATATTTTATTAAAAAATTATTTTTTTCAAGAGAAGCTTCAGTAACACACTTAGCAGCGATTGTAAAAAATTTGATTTTTACAGATGGTAAATAAAGAAAGATAAATATTAAATGATTTTACGGATTAAAAATTGAAAAAATTCAATTGGATTACAATGACTGAATAACCTGTTTTCCTAAAGAAATAAGAAAGTTCTATAATTTTTTGCGAGCTCTAAGGTACACAAATTTTGAAATATTGTGATTTGTTGAAGAGTTTTATGAAATATTTCGATGCAAATAGGGGTTCAACTCACTTCATTAAAATAAAGGAAGGGTTCTGCATTTTTAAAAAATGATTTAGAGAGAACATAGCCAAGGTTACTGTCATCTAAAACGGAAAATATGCAAAGAAATAGGCTAGAAATAGGCCCAGATGAAATAGGATAGTCTAAAAATCTTTTCTTAGAAAATGCAAGACAGTTTTTACAGACAGTAAACACATCAAAACAAAAAAAGTAACTGCAACATGTTTTTTCAATGAAGAATTATAACAGTGTATTTTACCTTTTTTTCAGGAGTATGTATTTGACAGACTATCTCCTCCCCCCCCCCTCAAAAAAAAAAGAAAGTTAAAAACTATTATGTATAAATAAAGACAAATTGAAGGTGCTAAAGTGTTACTCTGAGGCAGCAACTGGAGCTTTTGCCTTTGGGACACATGTAGGCTTAGTTGGAGAATTTGAAAATCCTTATTTTACAAAATTAATTTTATAAGTCCTTAAAATAAAGAGATACTTTATGAATATTTTTATTACATTCTTAAAAAAAAAGATAAATAAATTTAATGGTTAAATTGATTTAAAAATTGTATTTAAAGCTTTATGAATATTTTTACTTGCTTGTCCTTCGCAAAATGAATACTTAATATATTTTCATATCTAACACAACAATTTCCAAACAATCAATCGTAAACAATGTAATGTTTTGGTTTGTTAATCTTTAAAAATAACACTATTGCTTTTAATTTATGTAAAATATAATGAACAAAGGTTTGTTTTATGATTATAACACATTTTATATTACGAATATTTACATGAAAAATGCCTATAACGTTTTATGCGTTTTCTATGAATGTTGCCCGCCTCACGGTATTAGATTATAAAAAAAAATCCTTATATTTTGGTACAAACCTCAAGAATTCATTCTAAAAGGCTAATATTTGAAAATTTACTTACCTTTAGTATAGATATATCCAGATAGATCCCTTAGAGTAAAATTTTAATTGAAATTCCATCCAAGAATCCATTAATAAACATCGCGACAGTTGACATTTCTGGCGCATGCGCATTGGTAATTTCGCCGTTCCGAAGATACGTAACAATCAAATCCTGTAAACGTCAGATTAAGACGTCCGGAGGACACCAGAATCCGGATGAACCATCCACGATGAGCAGTGTGGATGGTTCATCCGGATTCTGGTGTCCTCCGGACGTCTTAATCTGACGCTTACAGGATTTGACGGTTATAGGATCTCCCGGATCTGTGTAGGACTGCATAGGACGTCCGGAGGATGGTTTTGGCCGTATGGGAACTTCATTTTCAATAGGTATTTGTGCTAGGTAAACGTTAATAATGTCCAAAAATTTCATGGAAATCGGAGTATATTTACGAAAGTTGGAAAGCGACCAGACAGACAGACAAACCGAAAGCATAATAACTTTTCAACTTTGTTCGAAAGTGTTAAAAAATCGAGCCAAAAATATATTAATCAGTGATTTTATTTTCCACCTTTTCCCCACAAAAAATTTCTTCCATTCATAATTATGAGTTTTGAATAAAAATATTCATTTGTATGTAACTTATAACTTATTAATTAGTATAAATAAAAAATATTTCTGATTCATTTTAAATATGACGTCATTACTTATCTCGCTCCATTAGCTACTGATATTCATACCCCTTGTATTTTTAACGACTGCTATAAAGTACCTGTTTTATTTCAACTATGACGTCACATTTTCATGAGTGAACCATTTTATTAAAAATATAATTCTTTTTCATTCCTTTTACTTTTAATTTATGTCACCATATTTTACACAAATATTCCCATTAACTAAACAAATATCCTTGTTAAATGTATTATAAAAAATACACCTTTTATTTTTATTTCAAACATGACGTCATATTTATTTTCTTTTAAATTATTTTATTATAGTTTTTCGCGTGGAAGTTTTCTATTAAAAATTCATTGCCGCTGAAAAATTATTATTCCAATTTTTTATTTTCTTGGCAACAGGAAAGGAAAATGGTTAAATTTTATCTGAAAAATGCCTATTGATTTTGTATGAAAAATAATTAAATTTTGAATTATTAAGGAAAATATTTGAATAAAATAAATAAAAATTACCCTATTATTTAATCCGGACTTCTAACTTTACGTCTGCAAAATTTCAAAGCAATCGGTTCAGTAGTTACGGCGTGAAAGCGGAACAAACAAACAAACAAACAAACAAACAAATAAACTCACTTTCCGATTTATAATATTAGTAAGGATTTCAAAGTACTTGATTAGTTGCTATTACCCTAAAAATGTGATTTTTGAATGCTGAAATTTAGTATTGATAATTTAATTAAGATATTGATAATTTGATTAAGAATATTTATTGTCTTTCACATTATGCGCATTAAAATGTGTAAACAAATAATAACATTTTCATTTTTACTAACTTATAATGTATATCCATTTGAAAGTTAAAGGTTATGTTTTTAAGATGTATAATAATATATACAGGCAACACAAGTGTTTGAAGAAGAATTTAAAAATTAAAACAATTATTCAAAGAATCTTGTAATTTGTAGCTCATGTAATAAGTTTTACTTATTAAATAATATCAGTCATTCTTCTTATTTTCAGATTTATTAATCTTTACGACTCTATTTATTATTAAGCAATATTGCCTGAAAAGTGAAGCTTACTTTTTTAATTAATACTTTGTTGCTAAACAACTCCTATTTGAAAAATATTAAGACAGATGTTAGAATGCATCATTTTAAGCATGTAAAAAAAAAAATAATTAAAAAAATTATAAAGTAAAACTGAAATAGTTAGTGTGTAAAAGGTACTTTTTTCATATCTACAATAAACAGAAATTGAAATACTTCCCATAAATATTTTCCATACTCTGATACAAAATATTAAAGTATACAGAATCACCTTTTAAAAATTACTTTCAGACTTCTCCAGTTTTTTCTTTTTTTTTTATTTCACAAAATTTAATAAGTTAGTTTTTGCAATAACGACCTGAAGCTTCTCAAATGATAAAAAAAAATTTGGTATGAGAAATTAACTCAATATCTTAGACTGTTGAGAATTCAACGATTAATTTGTATTAGCTGTTGTTTTGGAAAACAGAGTAGCAAATAAAATCGTGTTTTAAAACTTAGTGTTCAACTACTATTTAGTTTTGATAATGTTCTTGATCTGTAACACGGTGATACAAAGGGTTAAGTATAGATTTTCATTTTTTATTTTGAAACTCATTAATATTGAAATAGCAAATAAAGCCTTTGTGCAAAAATGTTTAAAGATTGAAAATCAATGATTATAAATGCACAAATACATGTATGAAAAGGTAGCAAACGGCTGTTTAGAATCTACTGTCGAGATTCTTCGTAAGTGCAAAACTCAGCTAGCTAGAAAGGATGGATCATTCCGCAGAGAGTATATAAGCCTGCGTTTCTCTTTCTCTTTGATCAGTTTTACTTTTTCTAGCTAGCTGAGTTTTGCACTGATGAAGAATCTCGAAAGTAGATTCGAAACAGCTGTTTGCTACATTTTCATACATTATTTGTGCATTTACAATCGTTGGATTTATATTTTTAATCATTAATATTGATTTAAGAAATAGTCCAAGTTTGAACTTTATAAACTTTTAAAATATCTCAAATTTGTTATATTTACTTAAAAAAATGGTATTCCATATTACCGATTTTTTTTGTAAGTTTTTCATTTTTACGTGTTTCAATTAACATCACATATTCACTTTTGATATTCTAAACTTGCATCTAATGCTTTAATTATATAAATCGCAGAAAATTTTCCAACCTTAGCGTAAAAGCTACTTAATATTAATGAGTCATTCATAAATCCTAGCTTTATTTTCTTGTTCTTAATACTTACTAATTTCCATTAAGTATAAAGCACTCTTCAACTCGCTTTACAATTAAGTAAATATGTATTATAAGTGGATTACGAAAATTTTACTTATAAATATTGTGTATCATTTGTAAACAGAAACCTATCTTTAAACTAAGCTTAATATATTAAAGTGATTTAACTATAGTCATTACATAATTGTTTTAGGGAAATTAATGAATCTTTCTCTTGTTTCATATAAATTCTCTACGATAAAGACATTCTGAATGTTTATTTAATAAGGAATAACATTCCAAAACAAAGTTCATGTTTTCGAAACAGCATTTTAAATGTCGCTACTAATTACAAATGTTAACGTTTAGATTTAAGCTCAGTTAAGTTATTTTACGAACTAAACACGTGGTCCTGACTTTCAAGTAAAATTGTACCTAAATAAATTTAAAAAGAAAATTATATGAAATATGGAATTGTTAATTTTATTTCGTTTATTGGATTTTTTTAATATAATTAAAAAAAACAACAGTGTGAAGGGGATTCGGTGTCCTTTGACCTTTTTTCATTTAATTTAAGCATTTAAAGACACTTTTTTGGCATAATAATAAATAACTCGATAAGCGAAAATGATTCTATCAAAACATTGTTTCATTTACCTTACAAAACTCAAAAATGTAAAGTTTTTTTGAAAAATTTAAGTAAATAAAAAAATTATCTTCGGTTACAATTTTGAACATTTTGAGCTAATTGTTTTGAATTGTTCATTGATGTGTGGTGTATAATTTTTAGTATCGGATTTAACATAATTTAATTAGTCTGGCAGAAACGTAATAAAATGTGAAATACCTGTAAGTTACGATATAATCTAAAATTTATTTACATTTTTTTATGAAAAAAAAATATTTCATTGTAAATTTGAAACTTAGTTTTATCAAATAGACTATGAAAAACAAAAACAAAATCGAGTCGATAAAAAAATATATATATAAATTTATCATTTTGAGCATGTTTATTCATCGAAAAAAACACAAACTGACATAAAAACATTTTTATAATACGTGTCAACAGTTTAAGCAAAATATGTTTCATGTTAAATAGTCAGAAGCGGACGGTCTTCTGCATCAATGCGTCGATGCTAATCTAATCGTAACTTTGAAACACGTAAGAGCTATGTCCACGTCCCTTAAGAATTTAAGATACCTATTGTTTTTAAGATAAGGGCCAGGAAACTGTTTTTTTTATAAAATAACAAAGAAGAAATAATTAAATACGTAAACTTTAATTTAATTAATAAATTATTTAAGGCTAATAACTAAAAAATTCATAAAGAAAAAATATTAAGGGATTTATTTTGAAGATTTTGAAGGGAATAAAATGCGTGTTTAAATTAGAATGCATTTTAACCAACGGAGTGAATGGAATATTATTTGAGTTACAGAATAATTGAATAAACTAGGATTGTAAAATTTAGAAGAGACATTCTAATAGAATAAATTTCTTAACATAAGAAAATTTCATAATAATAATAATAATGATAATATATAGTTTTTGCCTGAAAGAACTTTATATATATATATATGTACGCATCTGAAGCAAACGCAGTATATTATAATAGTTCAATTAATCATAATCTACAGTTTGAATGGTTTTGCCTCATTAATTCTGACAGGGTTGCCCAAAATTTATTCTTTTTGTTCAACTTGTTGAGAGTCCCCTATGGGGTTTCGAGAAAAAAAATCTTTGCTTAAATATATTAGCTGTACTATTTTTTTATGTTTACACCCCTAGAATTTCAGGATCATTTTTCATGCATTGTTCTACATATTTAACAAGACTTTTAAAATGTGGTCTGTTGCCTTTGGCCATATAGTGTATGCTATATTCTCTAGTAATACTATTTTAGAAACAGACTTTTTAATAGTTAAAAAGTATAAACATAATTTATTATTATAGTAATTGTAATTACATAATTTACCATTAATATAATTTTTCTTTCAATACTTACATATCTTGTTTTTCATCCTTGTTCAAAATTGGGATAAAATTATCATTTATTGATTTTTTCATGGGGGGATCGGACAACATCTGTCCTAGAATATATGCAGACTCAGACAGATGCTGTCCTAGCTCCTGAGTGAAGGTGAAAGTAAATTTAACAGTTTAAAACTTTATAAATTAAATTTTTGTAACATTTAATATTTACAAAAAATCACTGTTAAAATTCTTAAACGGTATTAATCATAATCAATATTTTAAAGAAAGCTTTCAGTATACGTAATAAATTATCACTATCCTAAATATTAAGATTAATGATTATCGGCACTAAATTTAATCTATGCTGAATTTCAGAAGAAGTATAAATTTCAAAATTTTCTGATTTACATTAAAGTAAATTATTATTATTAACGAATAATGATGAAATCGAATGATTTTCACAAAGGCTTAAAATGATCATAAATTTTCCATTCAAAAGTAATTTTCTGAACCCCAATGAATATTTTCATTATAACTCATTCTAAGATTAAATTTAGAAATATTTTTTTATTAATATTAGATTATTATAAGAAAAGATTTTGAAATGATTTAAGTAATCAGAATTGAAAACCAAATAAAAATAAATAATGGTATAGACGTCTACGTAAGTTTTACAATCAGAGTTCATATTTTTTTAAGCGGGGCAATAACATATTTTTTTTATTTAGATTAACTTTTTAATTTTCTTTGTAACATTGTAATTTTCTTTGTATTAAAAATTTAATTTTAAAAATAATTTTATATTAGTCTCAGAATACTTTGAGAAACACATTTGAAACTGTTTAAATAATTAGGGGAGCACGAGGCTAGTGGATGCAGTTTTAAGTTATTGATCTTTAATAAATTTTTGTTTAAGTTTTTTAACAAAATTTAACTGCATTTTTAAACACACATATTTGGCTATAAATAACCTTAATTCTGTGTTTTTAGCTTTTGTATTTTTTGTTTAGCGTAAGCTTGAACTAAGAGAAAAAAATGTGTGCAAACCCACCCCGTCGATTACTATAAACATGGGGTAACTTGGCAACCGCTTTATAAAAAATAAATAAAATACAAATAAGTCATGCAGTTAAGATAATTCAATTTTTTTATTACTAGCAAGTTTAAGCGAAAGCATTGTCCTCATACAATGTAAATGTTAAATTATACAGACGTAAAAATAATGAATAAAACTTTAACAATTACTAGCTTTTATCTTACTCAGTATAATCATCAGAGTTACAGTTATTACAAATGTTTCCAATAGGAATTTGGTACTACAAGTGTCTCTGTAGGAAGGCCTCATTTGCCCAAATATTGCATTGTAGCCACTTTAAAAAAAGTTTTTAGTGTTGTTCACTAGACGACAACAGTGTGACACCAGACAATATCATTCTTCGTCATTTAAGTTATTCTTAGGTTTCATGCTGTTCTCAATTTATTTTTTTATTTATTCATTTATTCATTTATTTATTTATTTTGGAGAAAACAGAGTTTTCTTCATCACCTCCTTAACTTTGGCCAACTTTTACTGCTGTATTCTTTTCTTATTCATATTCAATACTTTTACGTCTCTCGAATTTCGCTTTTCATTTACAATGTTTTTGGTTTGGTAAATCTCTCAATATTCTTTTTGTTTCCTTTTTCCTACGTCTACTTTTCCCTACTTTCGTCCTTTATTATGTCTTTACTCTGTATTTTTAAATGTTCTATCATATCAGTGTTTAATTGTCATAAACACTAATCAAAAATCATGCACTGTATTAAAAAAAAAAGCTATATAAGTTACAGAATTCTGTATGCTTACAGAACCTTCATGTATACACTATAGAAAAAACGGTGTAAATCTACAAAATTTGTAAACAAAGCTACTGAAATTTGTAGCCTTACAAAAGATAGACTAAAGTTACAGTAGTCTTACTAAAACTTTATTTGTAATGGAGATTGCTGTTATGTATACAGTTTCAGAAATCCCAGTTTCCTAAAAAAATTTTAATTATCTTACAAAATTTGTTATTTTCACTTATAGTGCAAACCTGTATCTGTTACATGAATTTTTGTTCTTACCGTTGCATAAAACATTCTTGGAATCCCATCTTTCAAGAAAAAAAAAATTGTAACTTTACAATTTTTTTTTCAGTGTACAGTTCTTGATACTGAATCTTTTAAACATCTAGTTTCTTAACTATCATGGGTGAATTCTGAACATTGTTACTCGGTTAAACCTCATTCTTCATAATTTCGCAATACAGGATGAGGCTTCTCAAATGATTTAAAAAACTTCCCCAGTTTGCCTAATAAATCGTCCTTTAATTAATACGGCATCCATAGAATTTTTTATTATATTCTTTGATGTTTCACCTCTTTCTGTTTAAAAAAAAATCATTAAACGGTATAAAACTGCAGAAAATATTAAGAAGCAATTTAACGTGGATACTTTGTGCACCGACCAAATTGCCCCTAGTTCAATGAGCCTAGTGGCCACTAAGACATTTTCTTCACAAAATATGAGACATAAACTTCTAAACATAAGCAATCCAGGTAAATCACACATGGAGTACGTATAGTTAAGTATGTAGAGTTGGAGTATGTAAAGTTAATGCCAGTGATGCCTCCATGGCATGACATAAATATAATTCCTCATGAATTTTTTAATGAAGTTTCCCTTTGTCATTGAATATGCGATAATATACTTTTACAAATACTTGCTTACAAATAAATTTTCTTATAAATGCCTGTGTTATTCAATTATTTCAACATTTTATAAGTACAAATACAATCCCCTAAAAGGGTTAAAATATTTGCGATTGGGAGTTTAAATATGTTGACAATGAAGTAGGCCGCACTTGTCTTATTAAAAACCACACATGTTATATAAATATAAATAAGTTTTTTTAATTAGAAATATTACTGTTATACTACTAATAATTACATTAAACAAGGCTATCATTAAATGTTTTTATTTATATTTTAAAAACCGGTAGTGCATAGAATATGTAAATGTATTTTTTACAACAAATCGACAGTGTCATTAAATGTTAGGATCCATATGTACTACTAATATATGATAACTTTCATGCTTTTACTTATTAAACAATTTCTATTATTCACTTCCATAAACAAACCATTATCTAACGTTATCTTACATGAAATTTGCAGAATAAATTCTTTAAAATATGAGTAATTACGTATAACATCACTTTTAAAAACCTCTCATGATTAATCTAAAAATTTTCATTGTAAGGCAATGACTACTTTCAGTATAGATTTATTTAATGCCCTGCCCAATTACATATATTCAAAGTAAATAATAATCTATACAAAAACCCTTAAGGGGTTAAAAGTTGTGACGCAGCTGTTTAATTTATGGCTCTAAGAATTTTAAATATGAATTTTAAAAATAATGATATCAAATTTTGAGTGACGCCATGCTATTAACTAAAACACGCATTTTTGTATTATTTATTTCATCACTTTATTTTTGTTCTATGTATAATAGCATGTGCAAAAGCTATCTTCAACGTGAAAGATGTATAAAAGTTTATTCACCGATTCTTTTTCACAGACGCCTCTCATAAATTAAAAATATAAGTTTTAAAATATATGATATAAAATTTAAGTGATGCCTTTCTGTGACTTTAAAAAGTTTGTTTTGAAATTCAAATTATTTTTTTATTTGGTAAAATGTATTTGCACATATAAAAAATATTTTTAATTTTCCAATTCGTTGTTAAATATAATTTTAATTGAATCTATACTATGCATTGAAAGGTATTTATTTCAACAAATTGATTTATCTTTCGTTTCGCGTTATTGAAAATTGTATATAATATTTATGGAAATGGTTTTTTGCGTCAAGTTATCCAAATTAAGTGAGGCATGGAAATGGATAATTTGATGCAAAAGAACCATTTACATAAATATTATATACAATTTTCAATAACGCGACACGAAAGATAAATCAATTTGTTGAAATAAATACCTTTCAATGCATAGTATAGATTCAATTAAAATTATGTTTAACAACGAATTGGAAAATTAAAAGTATTTTTTATATGTGTAAATACATTTTACCAAATAAAAATAAAATAATAATTTGAATTTCAAAACAAATTTTTTAAAGTCACTTAAATTTTATATCATATATTTTAAAACTTATATTTTTTATTTATGAGAGGCGTCTCTGAAAAAGAATCGGTGAATAAAGTTTTATACATCTTTCATGTTGAAGATAACTTTTGCACATGCTATTATACAGACAACAAAAATAAAGTGATGAAATAAATAATACAAAAATGCGTGTTTTAGTTAATAGCATGGCGTCAGTGAAAATTTTATATCATTATTTTTAAAATTCATATATAAAATTCTTAGAGCCGTAAATTAAACAGCTGCGCCAAAACTTTTAACCCGTTAAGGGTTTTTGTATTGATACCACTGCTTTTTTAAGGTTAGTGATCAAAAGATTAAAAAATATATTCTTATGAAATTTGATGCAGAATTTAAGAAGAAAAAATACGAAAAACTAAATTTTTTCACTATTTTGGATAAAAGATATCCTACATTTTATAGGTTTTAATCCCGAAACAGATGTAATTTAAGAATGTCACTTTGAAGCAATTGCGACTAAAAGTTTCCTATTTATGAATCTAAATGCAAGTTTATTTTTAATTACATTTTCAAGTCCTAAGCTACCAACTTTATGAAACATTTTTGAATTCTTATTATTCACAAAATTTTTTCATGTCCATTTAGGCAGAAACTGCCTAATTGAAAAATTTCTTCCATTATTTGGTAAAGGCAGAAGATTTTTCAGATAATTTTCTAAAAGTTAGTGTTTTGAATCGCATTTCCTGTCGATGTATGTACTAATGTAATGAATTTATTTTTTACAAGTTTCTTACTTTTTTTAAACTTATTTTTAAGCTACACATGAGTTATAATTTCTTTAGACACACAGATATGTGTCTAAACTCAAACCTTAAAAAAAATTTTATATTTTATTCTGAAAGTATACATTGATATTGATACTGATGCTAAAATTCGTAGTTCCTGATTTATAACTATGAAGTGCAGGCGTTAATAATGTAATTATATTAAAATTTGCAATTGATTTATTTATGAACTAAATGCAGACAAATTGATCATTTACACTATGAACAATGCTTGTTTATTTCAATTTTTATTTATTTTTTAATTCTGTATCTTAGTTAATTTTAATATTTGCTTTAAAGATATGTAAAAAAAAAAAAAAAAAAAAAAAAAAAAATGTTTTACTTCAGAAAACGAATATAACATTCTTTATATAAAATAATTAGAAACAATTGTATCACAAACATATTAATAAAAATATTCAATATAGTAAAAATATTCTTAGAAATAAAGTAACAAGTGGAATATTCTTCCTATTGTAAAATACATCATGCTTCTCTCCCCCCTCCCAAAAAAAAGAATGTACTATGATTTCTTCTAAATTTCTTTTTTAAATTGCTATGTTATATGTTAAAAAAAGTATTTTTAACTCTTAATATACATACATATTAACCACACAATATATTTATATATATATAAACCTCTCTCACACACGCAAACTCGCATGCACTCAATATATATGAGGACCCATAAGGTATAAGCGACAAAATTTAAAAAACAATGAACTAAGTTCACATATGACCTGGAAATATGCTTCTTTCTTTTCATGTAAAGAAATATAATTGATTTTCTAATTATATACAGTGTTCTAGAGATAAGCCACTTTTCCCGAATAATAATCAGTATTGATTAATTATAAATTTAATGAAAATTGCCGTCAATTTTTTTTTTAGTTATTTAAATAAGAGTTCAAAGACCACAATGAAATAAACGGCTGTTTCCTATTTCAATTAATTTAATTATTATTGATGTTTACATTTAACTTCAATTATATTTGAACTCAATTTACTTGAGCCAAAAATGCGTAACACCATAATTCTATCCCCCCCCCCCTCCCTCACCCTTAAATTTCAAACAGACACTCTTATAATGTAAAAAAATGTGAAATTCAAAATTCCCTCTGAAATTAAAGCTTAGTGCTGCCATCTGCTGCGTTCCCGGGGAGATACAGATCTTAAAGACTATGAGGAAGATGAAAACATGGATCAATTCTTGAAACAATGAAAATAAAAAAATATATATAATAAAAAGGCTTTTACAGTCGAAAATTCAGAAATATTTCCTTGTTTTCAGATTTCTCACAATAATTCAGTTGCAAAAATCTCTATGTGACAAGTTTAAAATAATGTCTGTGAAAAAAAAAAGAAAAAAAAAAGCTTGAATCACAATTTAAAATTGAAGTTTAATGCCAACTTTTCAAAGTATACAGTTAATTTAAATTTTATTCCAGTACGTAATTAAGTAACATGTAATTTAGATTAGAAGTTATGAAGTTATTTATTTGAAACTTTGATTTTTGATATTAAGTAATTAAAATCAAAATAAACTGCAGGACTGTGATGTAATGATAATCCCCCCCCCCCCCTACAAATTCGAAAAACAGTGTTGTTTTTATTTTAATATCGTATACATTTCACATTCATATCCTGTATTTTTAAAATATTTTAATGTACCATACATTATTGATAATTATGGCCTAAAATTGATGCTTGTCAGTTAGTTTAGTAATACTGGTACACTTTTTTGAATTGCCAATCTGATTGCCGACAAAATCCAGAAATTTATAATTTGTTAGATGCATTCGTAATAAAATATTTGATATTGTCAAAGTAAGTATTTATTTCATTTTATAATTTATAATAAATGCCCATTTTAATAATAAAAAGTAGCTTACATAAATTTAATTTTAAAATATAATTCTTGAAATTTATTCAAAGTAAACTTTTATTTCATTTAAATTAGATATAGTTGTAATTTGATTTTGTTTAACTATTACGTTTTTTTTTTTTAATTAAAATTTCATTTAATCAACTGATTAACAATATAAAAAATATATACAAAGGAACGGATGATAAAAGTAAACTAACTTGTTTAACTCATTTTAAAAAGATAAGAAAAAAAAGTCAAAGCCCTGGACAGGATAGAACTCAGAACCTTTAGGTCTCCAGCCCAGTAACTTGCCTACTGGACCACACATTTACGGGGGTAATAGCGATAAATGAAGCTGGAGAAAAAGAAAGAACGCGCATGAATACAATAGATGGCTTATCGAGTATTTGCATTGAGATTCCAATAGAAATGCGAAAAATATAGTTCGATTTTTCATGAGGACCATATAAAAAACAAGAGTTTTCCTAGAAAATAGGTAAGTCTTATTCACTTAATAAAGAACAGATTCATATTATATATTAATTAAAAAAAATCGCCCAGGCCGATTACGAGATTTAAATGTTTGGACACGACACCATCGATTTTGTTTTAAAAATGGGTATCGAGATTTAAAAATATAGTGGACGTAGAAATGTAACAAATTCAAAATAGGATTAGGCTGTAGATATAAGGCTGTTTTTTAAAAAAATCAGAACAATATGAGCTATATTTGATGAGATATTTAAATGCTGCTTTTCGCATTTTCTTTGATCTTAAATTATCTGTATATATGTGTTCCGCCCTTCGACCATTCTACGATGCGATTTTAGGCTTAAGGCAGCGTCACAAGAATGCTACCGCCTTCCATGATAAATTAAATAGTTAAATATATAGTGTAAAAAATATATGGAAGATATTTAAATAAATAATAAATAAAAATACATATAAGAAAATATATTTTTATAATTAAAATTTTAAAAACTTAAAATTGAATGCATTTGAGAGTAAACAGAAAAATTACTTGGAGAAGTATTCAAGTTTTTCTATTAAGTTCTTTTGTATAAATTTTCACAGAACACTTCATACAAGCTTTGAATTTCAGTATATCATCTGTCAGTTTGTAGGAGTTAAAGTGTCAAGTAGTACTGAAATAGCAAAAAAAATGTTACTAAACCCTTTACCTGAAAAAAAGAATACACGGGAAAATAACTCTTGTAGCTTTGAAAGACTGAAATAAGATCATTTATCTTACTTCAGTAGCTTTATTTCACATTTCATGAATATAAACCGTATATATGACATAAAACATCACAATATTTTTTTGCACTGTGTATAGAAAATGTTTCATCAGAATTTATTTAAGTAATTCTTTTGACAGAATTTCCTTAACTTTATAATTAAAGGGTAACAGTACCATGAAATTGACAAAGTATCGATTTTCTTTCTTTAACATCAACTGAAAGCTTTTGAAATGTGTACGTTTTGACACCTCTTTTTTAGCTAAACGACAGCTGCATCGCGAGACATTTTAAATTTTGTTCACAGATCTAGCGCAATGACCCATACAAATGAAAATATTAAATTGATTTTTCTCACTGTTTATATTTTTACAACTTGCTTGGTCGATAAATATTAAAGTTTTTATGCTAATTTAAATGGAGGTTTAATTTTTTTACTTGTTTTCCATGGTATATATAAACTTTTTGTGCATAGATTTGACATTCAAGTTTATAGCTATTTTTAAAAAAATATATATAAGGTGTTCCAAAAATAACGATTCATTTCTATTAAAACTCTAATCTTTTCATTTCTTTCACATGAGTTTAAAGAAATTATCTCTTTATAGCGGTATCACACGGACCTCTTTTGCAGAACTTTCCCCCCTACACAACGTTACAGTCAGCAAAAGTTGTGTGACTTTGGTGCACAGGAGAATTCTGCTCATTATTCTTGTTTACCGAGCGTTTCCTGCAATCCACGGAAAATATTTATCATTCATTCAGCGATGATCAACTGATGAATAGGAGCGGAGCGAAAAATTAAATAACCCCGCGAGAAGTTTGAAAAACCTGTTTACCGAACACGCAGCAAAATGAACAATCGTGTTTTATAAAATGTTTTCGGAAGAAAATCGTTCCCCGTGTGATACAGCTATTAGAAGAAAGAATAGCCATTGTTTCCTGGGGACTGCGTGATAAAATATAAGAAGTCGTGTATGAACTCTATTGTCGAAAATAAAGAAAACAGCCACCAACAAGAGCTGCACTGTGAGAAAAAAATTGTAATATTATTAGAAACTTTCTATGATACTGGGAATCTTAGAACTTTTTATGTAACGGCAACACCAAACTAGTCGTTGGGGGCCACAGTAATACTTACCCATCATGGATATGTATATGAAAATAAAATATGTGAAAACTATTTAACTATTTATACAATGCATTGCAATTCATAAACAAAATTTAAATATTGTTAATATTCATAGTAATGCTTTATTAAAGAACTGCTGATGTACCAATTTCGACAAATTATATAAAACGCCAAACTACTCAAGTAGTACCGAACTGCGTAAAAGAAACATCCTTATAACTCCAAAAATAATAATTCTATTAACTAACAATTAACTGTGTCGGATTAAGCGTCTCATTTCCAATTAAAATATATCTCTGAATTGAAATTTGAATGAAATACAGGGTCATGAAAAATCGAAGATTGTGGAAAACAGGATTACAAATATCTCGGCAACTAATAATCCGATCGACTTCGTTCTATATGCAAAATGTGTGTTATTTTATTGCCTTTTACGTGCATTCCTTAAAACAAAAAAATTCGAAAATTTTTATATACCTTTCATCAGAACGAATTTTTCGAGAGTCCGAAAAAAATAGTTCCGGATAATCGAGGTTGCTGATATTAAATAGGGTTCGTCCCATTCTTACATACTAACTACATACAAAATTTCAAGTCTCTATCACAAATTGTTCGGGAGATAGAGCGTTTACAGACAGACAGACAGACGGACGGACGGCAAAATTTTTTTTCTAAAAATATGTTTTTCGGAATCTCCACTATCTGAAACGTGTAAATCCGTCAAAAAAAAATTTCGATTTTCAAAACGATTGCAAGACTTACCCTATACTACGTATGATGGGTAAGTAAAATTCATGTAACAGATACAGATTTGCACTGAAAATTAAAATATCTGTAAGGTTACTAAGAAATACTAAGTTAGAAATACTAAGTTACTAAAAAAGATTCCAAGAAGTTTCACGTAACTGCAACCCAGATTACAGATAAAATTTTAGTAATATAACTGTAATTTTAGTAGACTTGTATGTAACGTCACAAATTTCTGCATCATTACAAAAATTAATTTTGTAGATTTGCATCTTTTCTTGTACAGTGTACAGATAAAATGTTAGTAACCATACAGATTTCAGCAACGTTACATCTGTAGGATTACAGATTTTTTTAACAGTGTACTTCCCAACAAAATCAAGCGAATTAGTAGCGTGGCAAATGAAAAACGTCTTGGACGATTATTAATATCTGACAATAAGCTTCAAGAGCATTCTTGAGGCAGTTGAAAGCCGCCCACGTTCACAATTAGCCTGATATTGTGAACGCCTTTGTTGATGACAATTGTCCGTTTTTAGGTGCGTTCGTAATTTTGTAAATACGTAGCACCTAAAGTTGTCGCTCAGTCCGTCCGTCTGTCCGTCCGTATGTCCGCATATAACAACGCAAAAACTACCCAACCGAATCGTTTGAAATTTAAAATACATAATTATTGCATAATTTTGTCGAGTCATTTCAAATTTTTTGAAAATCGGATGGATAGATCACTTACAGGGACAATCAAAAGGATTCCGTTACATTACGGTCAATGGGGGAAAAGTTTCAAATGCATTTTCATCGTTTGAAATTTAAAATATATAATTATTACATAATTTTGTCGAGTCCATTCAAATTTTATGACAATCGGATGCATAGATCAATTACAGGGACAATCAAAAGTATTCCGTTACATTACGGTCAATTGGGGAAATGTTTCAAATGAATTTTAATGGTATTACACTCATTCGAACATAACAGGATTGACATGAATCTATGAAATATATATGCTAAAACATACATTCTGTACAATCTGTGATGTAAAGAATATGCATTATTAAATAAGAGGGCAACACAAAAGTATTCCACTACATAATGCTATATGGGGAAACATTGTTTGGGGCGTGTTTTAGTTATATTAAACTACTTCAAATTTTATGAATAAGATATACGTTGCTGAGATGTAATAAAAATTACTTCCTGCATATTTACAGGAACACAAAGATTTCGGCCACTATACTGTATCAGAAGTACGCTCTAGTATATCAGGAAGATCTGAATATCATTAAAACTTCGTTATCGTACGAACGCACCTCATTTGCTACGCTTCACGTGCAATTTCCAACTTGTTCACATTGTACAGTTGACACAGCTTTTTATATATTTTATACCTAGTTTGCAAAATAGATATTCTTTCTAAAAAAAAAAAAACCACTAGACAATATACACGCGACAAATAAATAAATAAATAAATAAATGTAAAATCCCACGCATCTAAAAACCCATGCTCAGTTTTATGTTGTATATTCAAATGAATGTGGAAAAAAGATTGAATCAAAAATATTCATATTTTAAAAAAGTAAGTAAGGATTTTTGTGAGGTTTTTTTTTAATTAAATTTTAGTACAATAGACTGTTTTGCAATTTTTTTTTAAATTTTACTTAATTTTTAATATTAAATATTGTGTCACCACATATATTAGAGTATTATTCATAATTGAAGTGACGGTTTTAAAGGTACTGTGTCCCCTTAAACGTTTCAAAAAAGGGTTAGTTGCAAAATTATTCTTAATGCGCAATTTTAGAATTTAGATATTTTTAAGAATTCGATTAGGATTTAATCGACTGGTGAAAACAATTATTAATATCTTCTTAAATGTTGATTCAATTTTTATAAACTTTAAATGACTCGACTAAATTTTAAATTTTCTGTAATGTTCTTTTTAAATCTTCTTTGACAAAATCTTCTGTATTTTTAATTTCGAACTTTTCGGTTCGGAAGATTTTTTATCGTTATATGCGGACAGATGGAAAAACCAGACGACGAGTTCAGATGGACGATCAGAGGACATCGATTATAGGTTCTACATAATATCTAACGCACCTACAAACATATTGACATGCCGTATTTCAGCATATTGTACTTTAGTTTGTATTGAATATTCATAATTACTAAACATTAATCAATTTCGTCTTTAATAATAAAATGGCTCAACATTTGTTTCCAAATTATATTCCACAACGAAATCCAAATATTTTTCAATCAATAAATAAAACAACATCATATAATTAAAACATAAATTTTAGACATGCAAGCAAAATTACAGGAAACAAAATCAGGCAGTTGCAAAGTAATAAAAAAATATTGGCATTAATAAATATAAAAATTTTATTCGGATTGCTTTTTTCTATTTTTTATTTAAATATTGTTTTATGTATTGTAACTTAAAACTGGGATTATACCCTCGCAATTACAATTGCATAAAATATTATTCTATATTAGTTTGAAGAAGAAAATAATAAGCATTTACTATTAACCACAAAAAACGCTTTTAGTAATGTTTAAGCAAAATGTAAAATTCTGTTTTATTTAAAAAAAACCTCTATACTTTGCATTTATCTTTAAGTATTTTCATAGCCTTAAGCTTAAAAAAAAACATTAAAAAATATCTGCTAACAAACTGATGAAGTTCTTTGACGTTTATAATACTCAAAGGAATAATATTTCTTGTTTCTGTAATTCAATATTGGATTTGAATTTCTTTACACTGGAATTTTATTATAAACGATTAGTTTTGTTGTTTCAAGGGAAAAAAATATTTCATAAATTACTTTGTTTTTTAGAATTGTTTGAATTAATTATAAGATATTTTTTTAATTCATAAAAATGCACGTTAGTGTACAAACGTAAAAAATAGATTATACCTCCTACTAACTAGTACAAATTATCATAGAAGAAAGTTACTGGTATTGAATGATTGGAAATAGAAAAAATCCTTACATTTGTGTATAAAATTTCCTTAAGGGAGCATCTACATTTTAAAAAGAACCCTAACTTTTTTTTTTTCAGTAGCAGTAACTGATATTATCAAGATATTTCAAATCTCCGGTTCAAAGTGTGCCTAGACACCAAATATCAAGTCAATTCTACACTGTAAAAAAAAGGGTCGATATACTAAACAACTTTAGTGATCCTTGTAATTACTAAAAAAATTTTAGTAGTCTTATTCGGTTACTAGAAAATCTGTAAGAATTACTAGAAAAAAGTTAGCAATGAATAAGAGTTAATAGTTTTATATTTCTAACAGCTATTACTAAAACTCACTTGTGTGGTCTTGATAGCATAGTGGTTATAGTAACGGACTCCAGGCTGAAAGGTCCCGGGTTCGATGCTGGACACAGCCAATTACGCCCCGAATGTATGTAGTGTACGTACTCTTTAATAAAGGGATTATGAAAATCCTGTCGGAGGTGGTAGGAATGTTTGGTGCTGCCATCTATTGCGGTTTTGCCGAAAATCTATCGCTTCAGAAGTCTGGATGAAGCTCTTACCCTTCGGGCGCACGTAAAGGTTATTAAAAATCATTTTCGAGCTATTACTAAATTTTGCTTGGTGGTTCATACTAAAAATTTTTAAGTTAGTTATACAAAAAAATTCTTTTGTTCAGTTTACAAAAGAAATGCTTGTTTCATTTGCAAAAAAAAATGTTTGTAATGGTTACTAAACATTTCTGTGGAATACAAATTTACTAAGAAATTTTTAGTAACCACTTGAATTTTTTTTTACAGTGTATGATATATCTTTTTAGTTATAAATGTTCAAAATTCAGTTCTTCTAATGGTAAATTAGAAGCATTACAGTCACAGCAAAAAAAAAAAAAAAAAAAAAAAAAAAAAAAAAAAAAAACTTGACATTTGCGACTTTAAAGGTTTTGTTAAATATGTAGAAATATACAAAAGGAATTACTCTGACACTCCAGGTGTGTAAACAAAATAGTACAGGTTATATATTTTCGTTAAGATTTTTTTCCCGAAGTATCATACAGGACTGTCGACAAATTGAAAAAGAACGAAGATATTTTGTATAACCCTTCAAAAGTAATTTAGCAAAAACGTCCTAACTGCAGATTATGATTAAATGGCTCATTGTAATGAAATCTGTTCATTTTTATGAATATGGCATGTATACTAGAAGAGAAAGTAAGGTTTTTATAAAAACGGTCCCAAACTTTGCCAAGTTTTTTTTTTGGTTATAATTTACAGAGTTCTTAATAAAAACAATGTTCTTTTCAGAAAAAATGAAAAACAACATTGTACATAACACACTGCAATCAATGCATGCGAAAACTCAATCAAAATATAATTTGCATAATATGTTAGCTAAATGTATAGAGCAACTTTTATGACAGTCTCAAAAACAAAGCTTGAAAATTCTAAAAATTATCGGCGATAGAATGAGATCAATTTCCGTTATTCCAAAAATGAAGCAGAAACATGAAGAACTGTATCCAAATATTGTAGAACGTGCAATATTGTGTAGACACAAATAAATGGAACAATTCATTCTGTCAATTTTAGAGATTTATGTAATACGCTATAAAATAAATTAAAATTTGTTACATTCTGTAATGTGTAATTCAATTCTTTCTAGCTTATGTTTTAATTCAAAATATAATTAAGGGAATTTCGTAATATTCTCATTAGGAAACTTCTATGCATAAATCTTTCTTATATTTATTAAACAGAAACTTCTGCTAATCTAACTTCTTATATTGATAAGATATAAACTACAACCGTGATCCCATTTGTTTAAGTGAAATTAATGAATTCCACCCATGTTTAACAAAACATATACGGAGATAAACTCATTTTGAATAATTATTTAATTAAGAATTACGTTCTTTTGCGAAGTTTGTTTAATGTTAAAGCGTAAGTATGAAAAATTAATTAACAACTGGATGCGACTTGATAGGAATGAATTAATAGTAAAGTCATGTTTTTCTTATTTAATAGCAATGTAAGAGAAGAGAATTAAAATAATGTGATAAGCGTGATTATAACATATAATTAATAATATCCCATATGACGAGATTTTAACATTTTCTTCGTATTTAAGAAATATATGTGCAATTGTAAATGATAAAAAAATATACTGTGAAAAAAAATCTATAAAGTTACTAAATTTTTTCTGGGAAACTGGGATTCCTGGAACATTTTATGTTACGATAGCAGCAAAAATTCATGTAATCGATGTTTGATTTGGAATTCGTCCAAAATTCGCCAATATTATTAGGCGCAATCTGAACTACCTATTATGATTAGAATTTGAAATGATAAAATTCCTGTAAGTTGTGCTATTTTTACAAATTTCAGGCAGACGCATTTAACATAAGTGCTCGCTTTATATGAGATGTTTTCTCTACATATTAGAGTGCCTCTATTAGAGATTTTCTGACTCACAATAAAATATTGTATGCAAAGTTACGCCTTAAAACAAGTGGCAATATGCTGCCTTCTGATAAAATTTAATAGTATAATTTTCATATACAATTTAATTTATGTAATAATTTTAATTTAAAATTGTATATTTAGTGTAATATTACACATAAAATAACACCAATTATATCGCTTATATAAAAGTAGGCAGTATAGCTGCCACAGTTTTAAGGGTTTATTTTTTATAAAATGTTTACAGTGCTGTGTTTATAATCTTGCTAAATTTTTATAATTCCTGGTATTATGAAGTTGCATTTGACATATATATTAAACAATAAAAAGCTGTCGAAATTGCAGATCCGATGATCTCAACGCGTGAATGAATTGTGTTAGGATAGATACCACCAGGGACGCATAGGCGTTAAAGCTCACTGTTAACATATCTATAAAAGCACAAAAAAAAATTAAAATTTACACTAGATATCAATTCAATGCACTTGATTCAGTTTCTCGGTCATCACTTTACACACATTTCCCTTATTTTATATCTAATTCTCTGTAGGGTTTTCCGTGTCTTTATTTAAAAATATTTATATGATGGTTAAATTTTGTAATACGAAGTACATGCTTTTATAATTTTTTTAATAGTATTATAGATAATAAAGAAGGAAACATGGTTTAGAAATTGGTTTTTTGTTTATTTATTTATTTATATATATTTTTTAGAATAATTTAAAAAGGGAAAAATTATCTCATCGGATTTAGTGGGTATTTTTCTCAGCTTAATATTAAAAGACATACTTTGTGCTCAATAACAATACCTCCAATAGATATGTCAGTAAGAAGTTTTTCCATACTCAAGCGATCTTGAGTTCAAACCTCAGGACGGGTACCCGGTAAAAAAAATACCTGTAATCCTACAAATGTAAAATTGCCGATATCTGTATATTTACTAACATTTTATCTCTACATTGTACAAGCAAATATGTAAATCTACAAAACTAATTTTTGTAAAGCTACAGAGAATTGCAACTATACAAATGAATCTACGAAAATAATAGTTATCTTACTAAAACTTTACCTGTAACTTGTGCTGCAATTATGCAATACATTCTAGGCATCCCAATCTTCCTAAAAAATTCTTAGTAACCTTACAGATTTTTTTTGTGAAAATCTGTAATTGTTATATGAATTTTTGTTACTGCCGTTACATAAAAAAGTTCTAGGAATTCCAGTTTCCTTGAAAATTTTTATTAACTTTACAGATTTTTTTTATAGTGTAAAAACAAATTGTGCTAAAGTTTAACAATACAGAAGTTCAGATTTAATCGTGAAATTCAATTTTTTTAAGCTCTCTGGAGATTGTGTGATTCACTAATTTAAATAAAAAAATTAAAATATTATAATTAAAAGTAACTTTAGAGAGTCTTGTGTTCTCCTAATGATAGTAATTTACAGAGGCCATGCTAAATTTATCGACTAACTTTCCTTCCTACACTGTAAAAAAATTCCTGCACTGTATATAAAAAAAACTGTGAAATTACTAAACGTTTTCTAGAACTTTTAGATTTATAGAAATTTATGTAACGGCAATAGCAAAAATTCATGTGATAAAAATTTGTGCCGAAATAAAAAAAATATAAGGTTACTAAGAATTTTTTAGGAAACTGGGATTCCAAGAATTTTTCATGTAAATGGAACCCAGGTTACAGAAAAAATTTTAGTAAGATAATTGTAATTTTAGTAGACTCGTTTGCAAAGTTACAGATCTCTGTAACTTTACAAAAATTAGTTTTGTAGATTTACATTTTTTTTCTTGTACAGTGTACAGATAAAATGTCAGTAATCATACAGATTTCGGAAACTTTACATCTATGGGATTTTCTTTTTTTTTTTTTACAGTTTATTATTTATTAGAATCTCGGGTTTTCTAATCTCGGTAATTTGAAAATAGACTTAGGTAAGATAATCGATTAGACAAGATAATCGATTACCCATAGATTCTCTGTGATTTCTCAGAAAGTATATTAATACTGCATTGACGAGTATATATAAGATTTAACTTTCGAATAATTCTATTCAATCTAAATGATTCTCAATCTGTTACAGAAAATTTCTTTAAAAATTATATCCTGCTACATCGAATATATATATACTTGCATTATTAAATTATGTTTCTTGTTCTAATCCATACAATTTTTCTTCGTGGTAAAATTAAAATAAATCTCCCTATTTATTCATTTATTTCTCAAAAACATTCACTAAACCACAAATTTCAATATTTATTTTTTGGCATAAAACTGATATTATTTCTTCCTTTATTATTTGATTACAAGGATTACGAAATTAGTTTTAGATTTTGTGAAGCACTTTCAGTAATTTTTACACTTTTCACATTACGATTTTTAAAATTTTGGTAATTTTTTAAGCAAAATCTGCAAATTTAAGACATTAAAGTGGCATCAGGCGGGATTTTTCTTTTGTGTTATGATTTCTGTCCCGTTTACTTTATGAAACTTTTTGAGTATGAGATTATACTAACGTGTTCATTGTATCATTGTTGTGGCATATTTTTCATGAATTTCTAATAACATGTCTTGACGTCAAAGTAATTTAATCAATGTGTACGCTAATGTGTTTCTAAACAAGATTTTCGCACTGGTTTCAAATCTGAAATCTTCTGGTAATCAAGTTCTTTTTTATCGTATATAGCTTTCGCAAAAAGTGAAAGATAATTTTTTGGTACAAAAATCCACAAAACGTTATTTAATATAAATTGTGATGTTCTTTAGTAGTTAATATACATTCTACTATAATTCTTATTTTGTTTTCATTCACACCCTTTGCTGATTATGTGTCGGAAATATATCCGGCATTGCTCACCCTTTTGATATTGAGGTACACACTATTGAAAAATATTTTATATTAAATGTGTGCCAATAGCATAAAGGAATGAAATGGTATTTTACACAAAATATAGGTTTGATTTACAGAAACAGATTGTATTTTTGAAAGTAACATAAAAATCTTTTCAAGAAAACTTTACGTGAATTCTTTGGCAACTCTTTTAAAGTTGAAATTAATGGAAATACTGAACAATATTCAAAGTTAAAAACTGAACTTTAACTGATAAAGATTCAATATATATATAGATGTGACACCTATCCTAGTTTTTGAATCATGACCTCTGAAGCATTTGTATAAAATAATACAAAAAAGCTTAAATTTGCATTAATCGGAAAATGCAAATATATCAAAAACTAGTCGCGCTGAAGTAAATTTAAGACTATATTTGGAATTAATATCAGTCACTTTATAAGAGACAGCTAAGTTTAATTTCAGTGGCAGATCAATTTTGTGCTCAGTGTTATATGAAAAATGCAACATGTAACAATGAACTATTCCATCAAAGCATTTTTTAAATCGGTGCTTTTTCACAAAGATGATTGGTAGATTTGTCGTAAAAGAGTTTCATTAATGTATGATTGATGTTATATATTTTAAGCCTATATTTATTGCCATTTTAATAGATTATTCCTTCGCGATTCTTTAACATAAGCATAAGAAACAGAATAAGCATAAGATACAGCATAAGAAATATTGATTTTTTCTGGATGTATTAACATACTTCATTGTATCGAACGTAAATCCCCATCGATTATTTTTCATGTATATAAATAATCTAAAAATCATTGAATTGGTTTAAATGAAGCTTAACAAAAAACAAAGCTAAAAATAGCAATTTCTTTCTTACAGTGCTTTTGTTATTAAGTAACCTGTTATAGAAAAATGGCTTGCAGCAGAAATATAAGAAATGTACCAAAAAAAAAAATGTAAATGCTTTTACTGCGCTTTCGATACCACTTCTAAATTTACTTACTTATAAAATATTATAATATATATATACTTTTTATGTTTTAAATGTTTTTGCAATGCAAAATAGTAACACATGTCAAATAGTCCACATGTATCATCAAATTTTATGTACCAAAAATAAATTTTATTTTTTTTCGCTGTCAAGTATTTCTTAGTTATCAGGTTGATAATATAAATCCATAACTCAAAAGCTCCATAATTCTTAAAAAGGTACATAAATAAACTCTGGGGACTGAAGAAGATATATATTAACCAATTTACTAGTGCTGGAGTTCTAAAAATCAATTCTTGCGAATTGATCTCGTTTTCCTTAAAATATAAAATTCTACCTTTCGATCGACGATAAAGTAGACCTATAAAATGCGTCAACATAAAAGCCGATTTTAATGAAAAATCTTTTTACAGTCTAGTGCTCTGTGGGTCACTTTTGAATGAAATAATGTATTTCGTCAAAAACCTTTTATATGTCAGATTTTGTAAGTTTCGCTACCTAACTTTATTTCATTACTTTCTATTAGTTTTGTTTTGTCGATTCAAAAACAGTATTTTGTGTCTATAAGACTTACATTATTACAAAGTTGTTCACATGTAAAACATAATTTTTTTAAAACTATAAATATATACTACTTCTGACAAAAGAATTCGGAGAATAGTCCTATAACATTAATGTAGTTGAAATATTAATGAAATTTACCATAACATCCTTCGAAGTAGTCACCTCCCATAAATATGCAGTGCTAAGATCTTCTATACATGTCCTGGGAATTCGCAAGAAGTATTCTTTGGGATGGAGTTCAAAAGCTTTGTCACGTTTCGTTGGATATCGGCAATATGGTCAAATCTTTTTCAAAGGGGGTTTGAGTCATGGAAATAGGAAGAAGTGTGGAGGATTGAGATCTGTCGAGTATGGTGGATGTTCAATTTGCACCATCATTCATGAATTTATTTCGGTGTCTTGCAAAGCTTAAAACTTCCAGTTCTCAGTTAAGAATCAACACACTGAACAAGCACTTTGTAAAGCACGTGTTGCAAAGAACATAAACGACGCTCAACTGAACAATGGTGGAGGAAGATGGTCAACACTTGCCTCTATGCAGGTGCAGCGTTTTTTTCAACAGTGTTGCCAGATCAGTGGTTCTGAAATCATTCACCGAACATTTTTGTCAGAGGTAGTATATTCAGTTTGTATTCAGCATTTTGTAAGAATGATCAAAGTATGTACTTTAATATTACCAACTTTATGCATTATTTAGTGTTGTTTCAAGATCACAAATAAAGAAAAACTCAATCAGTTTTAGTTAGGCGCATGCGCGAGTATTGCCTTGTTATTGATTTGCTTGAACTACCACATACGAAAAATGGCGATTCCTGAGAAAAAAGGTTATTGCTGGGATGAAGTTATAAAATCCGTTAGATTTTTATTCTTTGGCCTTTTTCAAAAGTTTCGTGTCTATGTTTTGCCGCGACCCAATAACTTGCCTCATTTCACATGCAGAATTGAATGGGTTACTGCTTTAATTAGTCTTAAATAGATAACCGAATTGTTGGAAGATTGGACTTAAGTTGGATGTGTGAAACATAACTAATGTTGCACTTATTGGGCATTTGTAAGAAAAACTCGATTATTTTTTCACCAATTTTGTGTATGATTTGTTGTACAAATGTCCTAAATTAAACAAATAAATACTATATAGTTCATCCTCGGTTATTCGAGCTAAATGGGATCATTATTACCTCAGATATCGGAAATCTCGGTAAAACAAATTCTGTACATAAACTCACTGTTACTCTTTATGAATAACTCTTGAAATAAAATAAAATAAAACATTTTTAACTGTCTCAAAACATATGTTTTACTGTTCAATAAATTTCAGAAGGAAATAAGCTACTAGTTGTAAATTTTCAGCAATTTCAATTTTATTTAACGATACAAAGTTAAATTTTGAAACTTACATGTTCAAAAATAAAAACTATTTCAAGAACATTTTTTTTAAATTTAATCAAATTAATTTGTTAAACTTACGGGGTTTTGTAGAAAAAGAAATTTACAATTTAAAAGTCTTGATTTTCTAGGAATGTTTGTGACACGACAAAGCTACTAGTTGTAAATTTTCAGCAATTTCAATTTTATTTAACGATACAAAGTTAAATTTTGAAACATACATGTTCAAAAATAAAAACTATTTCAAGAACATTTTTTTTAATTTAATCAAATTAATTTGTTAAACTTACGGGGTTTTGTAGAAAAAGAAATTTACAATTAAAAAGTCTTGATTTTCTAGGAACACTGTAAAAAATTTTTGTAAAATTCCAGTAGATGTACCGTAAATTTCACGGTACTTCTACCATTTTCACTCTTTACGGTATGAATACCGTATTTCTAAGGTATATTAAGTGTAAAAAACAGTTTTTTGTACTGTTTCGATTAAAAACGGTATTTACACAGTAAAATTATTATTTTTCCGTAAAAACTCGGTATTTATACCGTAAAATAATTATTTTTCAATAAGAAAAACGGCATTGTAAATATTTTCGTAACATTTCAATAGATGTACCTAAATTTTACGGTACGTCTACTGTTATCATTCTTTACTGTATGAGTACCGTATTTCTAAGATATATTAGGCATTAAAAAAACCATTTTCTGTGCTATTTCGATTATAAACAGTATTTATACCATAAAATGACCAATTTCTGTGCTGTTTCAATTATAAACGGTATTTATACCATAAAATGATTGTTTTTCAGTAAAAAGGCGATATTTATACTGAAAAAAATTATATTTCAGTAAGGGAAAATATGGTATCCTCGCTTCGGTGTACGGCATTTTCTCAAGCGATGTTCTTGTTGTTGCTAGGTAAATGCGCGCAGGTCTGAGGAGATGGGGGGGGGGAGTGCAGCCGTTAACTTGTTTTGGAGTC